>CM032230.1:18527500-19127500 GCA_019009955.1 Riptortus pedestris | reverse complement strand
TATGGGCACCAGTCACCTTCTGTAGTTGCAGTCTCTGAAAAATAAACAAACATATCACCCATAGAATATACAAAAGATTAATATAATATATAGTGTCTAGTTATAGTATAGTCTAATACTATAAAACTAATGAAAAATATATGTTAATATGATTAAACTTTTCGACCACTTAAATTTGATTGAGATAAAATGTATTCTGATTCATTATATATTACAGTAGTAGATGTAGTAAATAGATTTCAATCAAATTAATACGTTATATCAGATATATTTCAGTAATTATAACTTGTTCCTGTGAGAAGTTGGCAAACTGTTTATTTACGATTCAGACGCTTCTCGTGGGGCGGTTTCTTATAACCGTTTATACTTATTCACTTAATATTACTACTACAGTCTGACAACTTCTCACCGGAAAGAAAAACAATTACTGAAATATATCTGATAATGTATTAACTTGATTGAAATCTATCCACTATATTAGTACTGTAATTTGTAATGACTCGGAATAATTTCTATCTCAATCAATCAAATTTTAATAGTCCAAGAATTTAAGAACTGGGGGGGGGGTGACAAGAACGTATATGCATGAATATCCTATGATAAAGGAGAACCATATTAGAGATTTAAACTTCGAATAATGAATGTGGTTATTATATTACAGAATCTTAATTACGTAACACGGGTAGAAGTGAGGGTTTAATAAAGGCTGTAAACTGAAAAATGCAAATCTCTCAGTTCATTCAAGACAGGGAATAAATGTACATAACCATATTTACAGTACATGTTATTTGCAATAGGATTGATTCATTCAATACACTTTTTCGATTTGACTTACAGTAACAATGATATTTCGAATTTTCAGTATTCCCCCGTTTAACCCCCCCCCCCCCAAACCCACTGGTCAAATTTCAGCTGTTAACGAACTCGATCGATCATTTTACATAAAACGACTAAATATCGAGTTTGATAACTATCAAACAATAATTGCGACCGCTAGAGCGGTAACAGAGAATATATACACATACTGTTTTATTTACGGACCTCATTGTCGTCATCTCCAAAAGGTAGGATCGATAGCCGTGTGAGGAAAAATTTCGAAAATCCCAACTTGAGTACGGCCTCAGTAGTTGATTTCCTTTAAGGGAAATATGCTAAAAATACATTGTAACTTACTGCACACCAAATGGTTTTCTCTTCTTAGTCCATTTATTTAACTAAACGAATATATTTTATAATCAACGGAGAGTAAAAATGAAAACATACAATTTGAAAATAGGAGGAATTATTCTAAGACGTTAAACCGTGATTCTAGTGGAAAAAATATAAAATTAAAAAGTAAGAACAATAATAAAATAAACCTTTATTTTTATATATCTCAAGTCAAGTATATATAGTAATTAATCGGGTTGAGTACGCTAACGTATTAGCAACAATAGATATAAGTATTCATAGCCATTGCTCCACAAACACAACGAAGGAATTCATTAATTGACAAAGAGAAGAAGTCTGATACGCAGGGTCTGTTAAATATGCACATTTACCACGAGCTGCTATAAAACTGCTGATCTATTCACACTGAATATTATATCGTTTTATATTATATCGTATGAGTAATAGCGGGAAGAGGGGAGGGGGTTAAAAACAGAACAGGGCGAGTAACTCCATTAATTTTTCACCTACGAAAAATCTTATTAAACAACAATTGTAGTGCATCGGAAGTTTAAAAAAAATGGTTCTTTGACATTTTTAATTAACGGAGATATTTTGATTCAAATTCCCCTCTCTAACCCCCCCCCCCAATCTTGGCCAAAAACCAACAATCAACGACTATGAACTTTAGTATTGAGTGAAATAGTTAATATCGAGTTTGTATGTATATAGACATATATAAACGTGCTAGAACGATAGCCCGACCTCGCCTAATTCCACATACAAATTTCACTAACAAAACTGGAGATCCTTCAGGATACTCAGAAAAAGAAATTACAAGTACTTTGATTAATATTTGAGCTTGGAAAAGTGTATACAAGAATTGTAGAGCAGCTCCCCGATTTGTACATTAACACTTCCGATCAGAATACTCATAATAGATATTTTCAATTTTTGAAGTCTCCCTCCTCCTTACCGCCCTACCCTGATCCTGGTCCGGTTCCAGCCATTAACGAATATAATCTTCAGTGTCGGGTGAAACGCATAAAAATCTAGTTATCGATCCAGGAGATGGCGAAAACGTGGGTCCGTTCAAATATATGTGTATATGGATATGTGTGTGTGTGTGTGTATATATATATATATATATATATATATATATATATATATATTTATATATACATATATATATATATATATATATATATATATATATATATATATATATACAGTAGAGCGTCGTTTATCCGAACGTCAATTATCCGAACGCGCTTTGGAAAGTTTTTTTTTTTTTTTTTTAACTACATATTTCAATTTGCATGCTGTATTATATACGGAATGAAGAAGTTGAAAATTTCAAGAATATGTATTCTTTGAAGCAATGCCCTGTTTAGAGCGTGAATAACTTTTTAGCAGAACGGAAAAGCCTGGGTTCCCTCCTTTTGTGTTCGCGGGACTGACTGAGCCCTACCGTTCGGGGAATCAGAGCTTCTTTCTGTTTCCCTGAAATGGAAGTCTACTCCGCGGCTGGAAACGCGGGATGTCAGCCCTTCCGCCTCTCCCACTCTTTTTGCAGGTCAGTTCTAGACAACAGTTCATGCGCGTCGGAAGTATGTATTTTAATATGTAATTGTAATGATGAATACAAAGTGTTTTATACAATTATCCTATTTTCTTAAAAAAACTAGTTATCCGAACAAATCGATTATCCGAACGTGCGCGATCACAATTAGTTCGGATAAACGACGCTCTACTGTATATATATTGTTACGTCTTTATTACCAAAACCTGTAATAAATGTTGTTAATAAGAGTTCTTTGGATTGCAAAATTAAATACTCAAAAGTTTCACAGTTTCTATCACTGCAGAATTTATTTAACAAAGCTCAATTCACTTGGATAATTATTCTTAATTGCTACTCACAATATGCACTGATAGCGTCACTGCTCTTCAGATTACACAGTCCAATATTTCTCTCACGGTCACTGAAATTCACAAAAAGACGGCCCTGCACTGTCTTAAACACGGCACAACACTGTTCTTCACATTAAAACACTTTACCGCACTGCACTAAGTCGCATTGTAGCACTGATGTGAACAACAAGACAGGTGAGAATAAAACTGACTCGCTCGTGGCTGGCCGGTTCTTTATATAGGTCGTCGGTATTCATCAAAGGGGAATTGTCTGGGCCGTCGACGTCTGGTCTGGACGGATCTAGTACGGGCTAGACCATGGATGAGCAACACGCGGCCCTTTCAACATGTTTCAACCCGCCAAGCATTTATAAAATTGGATTTATTTTATCGACTTTCTCTCATTGATATATTAATAAAAATTAATTATAATTTAATGGTATTGCATACAAAATCGATACAATTTTTTGTGAAGTGTTACTCACTTGTCGGCGACTTCAATACGAAAGTGCCGTGTTTGTGCTTGTTTGTGTTTGCTTCTGTCACACAATCAGTCTGGTAAGCTGTTAACTAGCAATATTAGAAATTCTTGTTTTTCTTGAAACGTGTATATTTTTACGTGGTATTCACACCAAATTTATTAGTACCGAAGAATTGCGTCCACTGATTCCAATGCAAGGCACTACAACCGTCAAAGACCGGTACGAAGTACTAAAGCCTTTTTAGGAGAATTTCTCCATTTTTCGACAGTATATTCACAGATGAAGTACGAGAAATGTCAAGCACTGTGATAGGAGGATCGAGAAGGCTATTTCATTCGTTAACCACTGCATAGTTCATCAGGAAAATTTGTGTTCGAAAAGATTGAGTTCGCCAAATGTCACAGTACCAATAATTGAACTAATCAGTTTTAAAAAGTCGCGTGCGTTAAATCACCGTCAATTTAATGAATCCCTGAAAGATTTAGTAACTGAATATGGCGACGTAGTTTTCAATACCGAAGTACGTTGCCTTAGTATAGGTGCAATTCTAAAAACGCGGACAAGTTAAAAAGCGAAATACAATTGTTCGTGGATATGAAGGGCCTTATGATATGCCTTTCCTCATGTTGGTAATAAAGAATGGATGTGTGATTTTGTGTTTCCTATCGACTTGAATCAACATCTCAATAATCTTAATGTGGAACTTCAAGGCAAAAGGACATTTCATTCACAATTTGCGCGATAAAATACAGGGCTTTGAGCGGAAATTAAAATTGTAGAAACAGCGTGTTTTGCAGAATAATGTGTCTCACTTGCCACATTTAGAAAAAGAAAACGTTACTAGACATTTTATATAGACAGTGGTTTCCATGAAAATGTCATCCTCGTCATTTAATATCGATGTGGATACTGTTGCCGAAGACTCTCAAATAGAAGTGATTGGCATGCAGAATAATACAGATTTCAAAAATGTGTTTTTCTCAGTAAACAACAAAACTTTTTATAAATCGTATGAGAGCCCTGAGAAATTTCCAAGACCACCTATCAAGACTGATTGATGCACGATTAGAAAGCTGTATATCTACTTCATCAATTCCGGCAGACATTTATTAGCTTGTAACGAAAAAAAACAGTGCCAAATGTCTGATTAAAAATTTCAAGTAAATTCGTTTTTCTGATATTAATTGCTTTTTTTTTATTTTGCATTAAAATATGTATATGAACTCTTTAGTATTTTTTAATTTATATATATATATATATATATATATATATATATATATATATATATAATGTTTATTATAAATCAAGTTTTGTAAATTATTAATAAGCGTTACTTTATGTGCGGCCCGCCACCAATTTTTAAAATTTAAATTTGCCCGTTAATTGAAAAGGTTGCTCAACCCTGGGCTAGACCATTAGCGGCACCTCTTTGATCTCCACTCCCCAAACACATGAACATCTTTGTCCAATTCTTCCAAGTATTTAATTTTCGCAACAATATATATGTTTGTTAAGGCTCTAACGATCTTAATTTTTGTTTATTCGTTACTAAACTCGGTATTTAATCGTTTTATGTAAAAAAATATCAAGTCCGTTTGTTCAATTTAAAATAGAAGCGGTAATGAAACTACACCAGTCCTATCTGTTATAAACTAGGCCACCCAAGGATGCCCCCTGAAGAGTGCTGGACTCTAAAGGCTACTTGTGTAAACACTACCTGAGAGGACATCCTTGGGTTCAAAGGGCAAAGATAAGAAACAGGATCAGAACACTAGAGTGAGGACAGCAGAGGAGAGGACATTATTTCAAGGCTAAATACCAAATATTGTTCACATTGAACGTTTTGAGGTAAATAAAAATACGTTACGCACGTGGAAAATCTGCTTAGTTAACGGAGCCCCCTGCATGACGGACTTTTAATGTTTTTGCATAGCACTTCAGATGAGTAATACAAAAATATCAAGTCATATCTATAACTGTCTAACGTATATGTATATTAGAAAATATGCTATATATCTTCATTTTGTACAGAACTTGAGTTAAAGAACAAAGCTTTCTATTATTAAGGAGAATTGTCAAAAAATATTGGGATTAAAAATCATTTAATTCTGTCATTCAATCATAAGGCAAACTTTTCATTAAGGGAGAATTATTAAAAATTATTTTAGGTGTAAGAGTATGTATGTATAAATATATATATATATATATATATATATATATATATATATATATATATATATATATATATAAAACATGCATTATACACTCACGCACACACGAAAATAAATAACTAATATTTTCTTTATTACCGAAATTATGTTTTATTATCTTCCCTTTATATAAGCCATAGCAGATTGCGCTAAAACATAAAAAATGTATACTCCGTGATGATAACCCTTTTAGTGTTTCGTTTGTCTGACAAGTAGGGTAAACAAAAAGTCCGTCACGCAGGGGCTAAAAACTAAGCAGATTTCCCACGTGAAGTTATACAATAGAGAAATCTCCATACGAGACCCGAACTGTAAGGAAACGGCCGAACTAGCTTTTGGGGGGAAACGCACTAGTCCGTTATCGATCCACATTTAACAAAAATGCAAATATCTTGGTTATTATTCAAGGTAGAGAATACATGTATAGAACAATATTTATAGAAAATTTAATTTGAATAAGATTGGTTCTATACCAATTTTTGATCCGGCGTATAGTAACGGAGATAATTCAAAAATTCCCCCTCCACTGGTCCGATTTCAGTCATTAACGAACTTAATCTGTCTTTTTGCATAAAATGAAAGAATATTTATTACTTATTATAAGGAAAATATGTATAAAACAATATTTATAGTAAATTTATATGCAAAAAGATAAAAGTTTTTGAACCAACGTGTAATAACAGAGATATTTCGAATATTCGAAAATCTTCCCCTTTAAATGGTATATATATATATATATATATATATATATATATATATATATATATATATAGAATATATATATATATATATATGGTGATATTGTTTATTTAGTAATCCTAATGTAAACAGAGGTACAACAGTCATGTACAATAGTTGGTAAGAATCTTTAGTCTTGTACCTGTACTTTAAAGCCCTGAAGAAAATAAAATAAATATTCTCGAAATATTGGAGTGAACTAATATTTTTTCACCAACACTGACCAAAACTCCAAAACACCACCATATATATATATATATATATATATATATATATATATATTGAACGGACCTCATTTCGTCATCTCCTAGGTAGAATAGATGGACATTTGAAGAACAATCTCGAAAATCGTGTCACGAGTATGATCTCAATAGCTGATTTCCCTTGAGGGAAATCTACTAAGTCGATGAGTAGGTGTCCTAGGGTGTAGGCTGAAAACAAGTACGGATTACTGCAAGAGCATTCGAGTAACGTGCGAGATGTACCAAAAGAAAATTGGTTCTATTTCATATTACGTGTATTAAAAAGGATATTTCGATTTTTCAATTATCCCCCTATCAAAATCCACCCTCCCACAAGTCTGATTTCATTCATTGCGAAATATAACCTCCAGATGTCCATTAAATATGGAGGACGGCTTTGATCAAATAAACATAATAGAAATGGAGGTTTACTTAAGGCTTTTAACATTGAAATATGGAATTTGGAATGATTAAAAAGAAATTGCGACCCCTAGAGCGTAAATATATATATTGTATCGAAATAGAATACTTATTTAGTTAAGGCCGAGGATTCAAAAAATAACAAACTAAGGAAAATGTTAAGTTGACGGAGAGTAATATATTGGGTACGCTAATACTTCGCAAATTATGGGTAGGGGTGAATATTGAGTGTAAACAAACGGGTCTGCCAACCTCTCACCAGAGAGAAAAAATATTACCGAAGTATATCAGAATATCGTTTTAATTTTATTGAAAACTATTTACTTTATCTAGTTCTGTAATTTACAATGAATCATACAATTTGTTTGTCTCAATCAATCAAATTTTAGTAGTCCAAGAACTTAAGTCAGGGGGAGGGAAAGATCACCACAACATATTTGCATGTATGTATCTCGTATAATAAAGGTCACATAACCATATTTGGTATTTAAGCTTCGATTAAACAATAATTGCGACCGGTATAGCGGTATAACAAGAATATATATATATATACACACATCGTCGAGATCCAATAAAGAGTACAATAGGCATAATCAGAGAATCAGAAGTTTTTTATAATCGAACGTAATGCTAGATACTTATAGTACACTAGTAGTAAGGCTATTACCAGATTTCCCTTAGCAGAAATCAGCTATTGAGGTCGTACTCATGACGCGATTTTCGAAAAATTTATCAAATGTCCATCGATCCTACCTAGGAGATGACGGAAATGAGGTCCGTTCAAAATTATATATATATATATATATATATATATATATATATATATATATATATATATATATATATATACATATTTGTCTGTTAGCGCTCTAGCGGTCGCAATTTTTGTTTGATCTTTACGAAACTCGATATTTAACCGTTTTATGTAAAAAGACAGATCTTGTTCGTTAATGGCTGAAATCGGACTAGAGGGAGGGGGGTTTAGAAGAAGGATTTTCGAAAATTCAATTATCTCTGTTATTATGCATCGGATCGAAGAATTGTATAGAACCCATCTTATTGCAAATTAAATTTGCTATAAATATTGTTATATACATTTATTCTCTATCTTGAATATTAACCGGGAAATTAGCATTTTTATGAAGTCTGTGATCGGATATAGTTCGGATTAGGTCGGCCATTTCCGTCACTGCTCAGCTCACTCAGGTGGAAGCTTCTTCTAACCTTACCCTCGTTACTTTGTGAGATTTATGCAAATACGTTCTGTTCATCAACCCCCCCCCTTCTTTAGTTCTTGGACTACTAAAATTTGAGTTATTAAAATATAAATTATTCTTACAATTCAGAAGCCGTTTCAGTTGGGAACTTATTTTAATTAAATGAAAGATTTCTCATTACCGTTTGTATTTAATCACGGTGGTATTGTGTTACCAGTGTGCAGATTTCTCTATTGTAAAACTTCACATGGGAAATCTGCTTAGTTTACGCAGCCCCTGCGTGACGGACTTTTATTTTATTAAATACAATACAATTATTTTAATAAAGTACAATCAAGGCGTACGTGCAGGAATAAATGTATTTTAATTGTGTTAATCTGCTAGCCAAAATAATATTATTAAGCCAGGTATATTATAAACTATTGCTATCAATCATGGAATAATTTGTAATATAACACGTTGGATGCTAAGATTATTTAGAAGCTAGAAGTGTTAAAGCGCCCATCCGAATTGAGCATTCAAATATAAGCCGGGCATACAAATATATTTGGTAATGGCCTATTAAAAACTTCATGACGAAAACTTAAAATTTGTGAACAAATATAAATTGTTAACTATCTAGATAAGTGGTGAATAAAAAGATCTGAATAGATGAATAATGGTTTATACTTCTTTGAATAATATGGACTAAAGAGATCACTCAAAGAACAGATCCAGTTAAACGGGCCTAAATCATCAAATATGTAAAAAGTTTCAAGGATAATGGTATTTGTTCATATCCATTGAGTACCTCAAATAAAAAAAAGTCCGTCCATTTAATAAAAATGCAAATATCTCGGTTAATATTCAAGATAAAGAATAAATGTATATAACATTATTTATAGTAAATTTTCGTCATCTCCTGTGTAGGATCGATGGACCTTTGAAGAAATTGTTCGAAAATATTCATTTTCAATCCGGTGGTTGATAACAGAGATATCAAGATTTTTTGAAATTTCCCCTCCCACTAGTCGGATTTCAGCCATTAACGAACTCGATCTTTAGTTTCATCCTAAAAGTTTAAATATCAAGTTTGGTAACGGTAAAATAAAAATAGCGTCCACAAGAGCGTTAACAGGCATAATAGGGCTTATTAAGAGACTGCAGGACCTGACTAATACAAAGCTGTACTCACAGGTATATATCGGTGTTTTGTACGGTCGTCTTGGACGGAGTCTTCCTTTTCAGAGGGAGCGGCTAGAAGAGGGCCGGTACCGGACCAAGTATCCCAAGAAACCACCTGGAAGGGGAGACTCCCCCAAGACACTCATACATACCTGAGAAGGAATAAAACTCTTCAATCTCAGAGAAAGCCCTGAGGAAGCTAGAAGCATGCCTAGCGAAACCCCGGCAAACATGAAGACATGGTCAGTACCGGAATACCTTGTTCTAAAGAAATAAAGCATCTTATACTGTTTTTTAAAGACACTTTTTTTTTTTGGATTCATTCAAGAATACTATAGCTTTATTTCGTTTTAAGCCTTTTTTTTTTTTTTTATTTCAGACTCCATTCCTCCCTGTTGTAGCCAAGAAACTTATATTTGAAACAAGTCTATGCAACAAAAAATAGATTTTGAAAAATGAAAGAAAAAAAAGAAGTATTTTAAACGAAATAACGCAAAATATATTTTTGATGACTCTTCTCTAGAATAATTTTGATCTTTTGAATTTAAAACGGACCTCATTTTCGTTATCTCCTGGGTAGGATCGATGGACATTTGAAGAAATCTTTCAAAAATCGCGCCAGAGTACGATCTGAATAGCTGATTCTCCTTAAGGGCCTTAAACGGCAAATATCTTGATAATTATGATACAGAAAAATATGGATATTATAACATTTATAGGTCATTCCATTTGCAATAAGGTTGATTCGATACCATTTTTCGATTCCACGAATAGTAACGAGGATATTTCGAATTTTCGAAACTTTCCCCTCCTAAACATCCCGACGGATTTCGGTCATTAACCAAGTTGGTCTATATTTTACATAAACCGATTGAATATCAAGTTTGGTAACGCTCAAAAAAAATTATGACCACTAGATTTTTAACAAACACACACACACACACACACACACACACATATATATATATATATATATATATATATATATATATATATATATATATATATATATATGCGCCAGTATAAATGATACTGTTGTCATAGCTGTCAGTGTAGACCGTTATCACTGGCTGATAGTGGAGTACTCGGACCTTATTTCGTCTTCCCTACCGTTGGATCGATGGACATTCTAAGACATACTTCGAAAATCGCGTCATGACCTCGATAATTGAGGCACCGAGAAGCAAAGGGATGTAAGTGACAAAATTAAAAAATCGGAGATAAGTACTGCAAATGATAGAGGAAATTCCAATCTGTTTAGTGGAAAATTGGTGTTAGTGATAGCCATGACAGGTGCTGCTATCTGACAGCATAAAGAAAAACTACTTAGTAAAAGCTTCATACTGTTTGGCGCTAAAGGGATGTAAGTGTTACAGGAGCACTTACACCTGTTTGCCTCCAATGGCGAAAACGCAAAAGAAGTTGAGGAAAGAAAAATACATAAAGAGCTACATCTAAGAAAAGCAGACAAAGCTAGAGAAGCCAAAACAAACGCTGCAAAGCATGCAAAAGATAATCCAACTACTGTAAAATCAATTTGTTTCGATTTACAAAAAACTTTGCCCACTCCTATTTTAACATGTAATAGGGTGTACTACGCTAGACAACTGTGGACCTACAACCTTGATATACATGACCTAGGTGAAAATCAGGGTTTTATGTTTATGTGGCATGAAGCGGAAGCCTCTAGGGGTTCTCATGAGATTGGTTCCTGTTTGCTTAAATATGTTGAACAATTACCCCCATCAGTAAAGCACCTAATCGCTTTCAGCGATAACTGTGGGGGTCAAAACAAAAATCAATATATTGCACGATTTTGGATGTCGATAGTACAAAAAACGAACATTGAGACAGTAGACCATAAGTTCCTAATCCCAGGACATTCATACATGGAATGTGACCAAGATTATGGGATGATAGAAAAATCAAAAAAGTAACACCAGTACGTATTTGTCCCCGATGATTGGATTTCAGCAATAGCACAAGCAAATAAAAAGTTTCAAGTCATTAGGATGTCTACAAAAGACTTCTTTTCCACTGAGAGCATGAATGAATACTTAAAAGATAGTATTGATGGTATCAGCCAATTCCAATGGCTTCGATTCACAAAGGCAGAACCATTGATCATCTACTATAAGACATTGCTAAATGAGGACCTAGAGTTTGCAAAAATATGACATGGCTAAGCCAAAAGCTGGGCGACGACCTACATCTTTTACTTTGAAACCATTACATGAGCAACCAGTAGCAATCACAACAGCCAAGTACAAGGACCTACAGTCTCTTCTACCATTTTTGCCATCCATTCACCACGAATTTTACAAAACTCTGAAGCATGGTAAAAAAGAAAAGGGACAGGGGAGTAACTTGAAACACGGAAACGGCAAAAAGAACATAAACCAGAAGAAAAAGAAAACAGAAAATGGTCAAAAAGCAACAAGTACTAGCACCTCAGCAGAAGTGACTACTTGTACCCTTGAAGAAATGGCAGAAGCAGAAGACGACCTAGACAGGATTTATGACTCAGATTAGATTAAAACATAAAACAGAATCAATCAAATGAATCAATTTTTTTCATTATAACCATGGTACATTATGTCATTATAAAGTTCTCAATGTATTGATTTTTTATGTTTTTATTTCTGTTGACATTATAAAGTTTGTATTAAAATTTTATTACAAACAAATTATTTTTAATATCAACAACCATCAATCAAACTACATTTATTCATTTGAAAAGGGGTGTAAGTAACATAGTTGGCAGCAAAAGGATGTAAGTGAGTGTAGGGTGTTAGGAAAAAAAATCTAGCGAAGTTTTATCTTAAGGAATATACTTCAAAACTACATAAACAAAATGCCACATATATATAGAACAAGATTAGACAATGTTTACATGTATTAACAAACTCTAGAATTGATTATATATACTAAACTTTACACACGTTTTATACAAAGTTTTAATTTTGTCACTTACATCCCTTTGCTTCTCGGTGCCTCAATTGATTTCCTTTAACAGTAATCTGCTAAACGCAGGATAATGGAAGGATGCAGACAGATTACCAGTGGAGCCACTAATCAGGAGAGCCCACATTAGTCCATTCTCAGAAACCTTTAAAATGACAAGCTAAAGCAAATATGAACGGGGGGCCGGGCCGCTTTTTAATATAGTGATCGTAATTTATAACGACAGATTATCAAACATGAATTTATACGACAATGTGATTAAAATACAATTTACAAATAACAAAATGAAATGAAAAAAATATCTACAACATTATAATGACATCGTAAAATCTTGAATTATTACAAACAACTAAAGTTAAATAGCGACACCGAAATCAATGAGCTTGAATTTGGGAAACTAATCCATCGATGTTAGGATTAATTCTACTGATACAAAGGCGTAAAGAATTTTCGTAATTATCGTCAGCCAGGCTTGTAAAACCTCTTCTCATCTTCCTCAATTGGAGTAAATAGTGTAATTATAATTTCCTTTAAATGGGTTTTTCAAAATTTCCAGCTCGCCGGATGAACCATACAGCAGGCAGGTTGTTGCTCACATATGAGCAAAACATTTCAAACTGGGCCTTCGGGCCAACAGTGGAGTGTCAACATGAAAACCAACCAATTTAAATGAAGCAGAATCGAAAACCAAAATCCTGCCATAAGTGAAAACTCAAATTCCGCTGCATACACTAATCAGACTTTAAGTGTGAGCTGCTATATGATGCGCAGAGTATCTTAACTGGCCATGCATTACCTATTTTCTCCAACACTAAGAAGTTTACCTAAAAAATCCAGAAAATGCCAAGTGGATATGACGTACCTAGTGTGCCAGTAATTTAAAATCACAAGACTCGGTTGGGTTTGCCTCATATATTTTTGAGATACCGAATATATCATGTCTTGAAAAAAATATATTTGAAGGACTAAGAAATAATATGACCGTCTGTTTTCGAAATGGTTAAAAATTCGAACATACCCCTAAACGATATTTTGAAACATTTTCTCAAATGTCCTAGGATAAAATGAGGTCCGTTCAAAATTATTATTATATATATTAAAATTATTTGAATTTACATACCAAATATGTAAGATATATTTATTTCATTATTTATTCATTCCAAATGATATAAAAGCTTGCAAATATGTTATGTGAAGCACTTGAAGAACATTTTGGGTTCCTAACTCAAAAACGTTTGTTTGTTCTACACCACACTCAGTATTTAATCGTTTAATTCAACTCTAAAGAGGGGAGGGGGCAGAAGAATCAAAATATCTCCGTTAATTTACGCAGAAATAGAAAATATGTGGTCAGATGATATAACAAGTTGTTATATTAGCACGAGGGAAATCTGCTTAATTTATGCAGCCCTTGTGTGGCAGACTTTTAAATAGATATATATATATATATATGCACTGTTTATTTTAGTTTTCTCCTAGGTAGGATCGATGGACATTTGAGGTAATACGTTGAAAATCGTGGTATAAGTGTAACCTCAATACCTGATTTATTTTTTTTATAGCTAAATCTGCTAAAAAGTCATCAGAAAAAGATTACAGCATAGAAATATAATTAATGTCAAGACCAGAACCGTCACCAAATGCAAAGAAAGAAAAAATAAATGAACATACTTAAGAAATTTGCCCGAATAAGTGAGATATATTGATAGTTACCCGAAATAGGTGACAATATTATGCCTAAGAATCGAAATTAACTAAAGGAACAAAAAAAAAAACTCAATGAAATTCCAGAGGGGAAAAAAGTATATACCAATAGTTCAATAATAATGCATTGCCGACCAGATAGATAAACATCGATCCGATTTCGGATAATGTTCAGTTACATGAAATGCTAGTATATCAATTAAACATCAGTAATGCAGGGGGTACGTAAACTAAGCAGATTTCCCAAGTGAAGTTTTACAATAGAGAAATCTGCTTACTAATAACAGTAGTAGTAACGCATCTCCAAACCAATTCACGAGGGACGAACATTTACGGAAACGGGCGACCTAACTTTCGGCGGAAAGTCCCGAATATAGACGACCACACACAATACAAATATGTCGCTTAATATTCAAGATAGAGAATAAATAAATAGAACAATATTAATAGTACATTTAATTTGCAATAATATTAATTCTATACAATTTTTCGATCCGACGCATAATAACGGAAATATTTCGAATTTTCAAACATCTCCTCCCCCTCCCACTGGTCCGATTCCAGCCATTAACGAACTTGATTTTTCTCTTTACATAAAACGATAGATTATCGAGTTAAGTAACGATCAAACAAAAATTGCGACCGCTAGAGTGGTAACAGACAAATATATATATAAAATAACGGACCTCATTTTCGTCATACCCTAGATAGGATCGATGGGCATTTGAGGAAATTTTTCGAAAATCGCGTAATGAGAAGACCTCAATAGCTTATTTCCCCTGAGGGAAATCTGCTAAAATTCAAGCCAAAAGAGAATTAAGAATGCCAATTGATGATAACACGTCTAAAATGCCTCACGGTATATGATGATCAGTAGATAACCGTCGAAAATTGATTATTAATGTATCCAGTCCATTCGAGTCCAGTTATTGTTACTAATATCCAGTTAGTGCTACTTATATTATTACTATTATATACATACGCAGTTTTAGCACATTTCCTTTAAGGGATATATATATATATATATATATATATATATATATATATATATATATATATATATTGTCACCCACAGACCGGGTAACAAGACTGCCAAGCTCAGTGGAGAAGGGTGTGGGTTTATTAGTTAAATTTAACTAGCCTCATATCAATAGGCGAAAATAAATATATTAAGGGCGCCACGTTGTTTGTTCTCAAAGGTAACAACGAAACCAGTATTCTAAAAACAAATTAGTTTATTTACAATAAATCAACTATAATTATAATCTCTAACTTTAACTATAAAAATAATAACTAAATATAGAATCAAAAAATACTTCCCAAGGGAACTTTAAAGTACAAATTAATAGGCCTTTTCTTTTAATTGATTGTGTATACACAACTTAGGTACCTCTCGTACGATGAAATAACTACTATTCTTCAAGCTGAATTACACTCTGATCCGCCAAAGCGTTTATCGGGAGCAAAAATCCTCACTAGAGCTCGAGGTGGACGCTGCTAGCTTGTCTCCCGGCGATCGCTTCTTGTCTTAGGCTCTCACGCAACCTGCCCCGCGCATCAATCTCCCGCCTGCCTTCTTTCTCAATCGCCCGTCTTCGGTGACGGTAAAAGTGGGCCGTAACAATATATATATATATATATATATATATATATATATATATATATATATATATATATATATATATATATATATATATATATATATATATATATATATATATATATATATATATATACATACATATATTTTACTGTTAACACTCTATATCACAATTTTTGCTTGATCGTTACCTAACTCAACATTTAAATGTTTTATGTAAAAATAAAGATCTATGGGTGTCAATCAAATAAAATAGAGATTAATGGCTGAAATCTCACCAGTGGGAGAGGGGCGGTTTTAGAGGAGAGTATTTTCGAAAATTCTAAATATATCCCGCTACTATACGTCGGATCGAAAAATTGTATGGATTCAACTTTATTGCACATTAAATTTACTATAAATATTGTTATATACATTTATTCTATATCTTGAATATAAAGCTAGATATTTGCATTTTTTTTTTTTAAGTAACGGACGAGAGTTTTCGTCAAAAGCTAATTCGACCGTTTCCCTAACTGTTTGGCTCTCGTGAAATGTCTCTATTGTGAAATTTCAAGTGGAAAATCTGCTCTGTTTACAAAGCCAATGTGTGACGGACTTTTTGGTCTGGTCTACAGCAAGAGAAACTTTCCTCTAAAGCACTAATCCCGATTCCAGCCATAAAATGCTAAAATATATATTACGGAAATGCTAAAAAACAAATTACAACCGCTGAGTTATAAATAAATAAATATATATATATATATATATATATATATATATATATATATACACACACACACACGGGCTTAGGTTATCCATGTGAGTCACATCACTAATATGAATCTCATATGGTAAACCATATGGTTCGATTTCTGCCTGGCGAAAAAGACTTAATATTGTGAGGAACTCATTAATAAAATCCTTAGTCTACCCTTCTTAGAAAAGAGTAAAAACTTTAACCCGTCCTAATTAGCCAAAGTAGAAAAATAGAAAGTCCATCGCGCAGGGGCTGCGTAAACTAAGCAGATTTCCCTCGTGAAGTTTAGTAATAGATAAATCTGGAAAAATACAGGTAACACAACACCACCGTGAATAAATACAAACGGAAATAAGAAATGTTTCATTCAATTTCAATAACCTGCAAACAGGTAGCGTTAGAAATGTAAACAATCGGGTATACCCGTCTCACAGCGGAAAGAAAAACAATTACTGAAATATATCAGAATATAACAAAACTATTTAGTACTGTAATTAATAATGAGTCAGAATAATTGATATCTCAATCAATCAAATTTTATTACTATTATTTTAGTTTATGTAACATGAGTAGAATTGGCGGTTCGCTGAGGGCTGAAAGCTGAAAAATTCCGTCACGCAGGGGCTGTGTAAACTAAGCAGATTTCCCTCGTGAAGTTATACAATAGAGAAATCTCCATGCGAGAGCTGAACAGTTACGGCAAAGGACCGAACTAGCTTCTGGCGGGCAAAACCCCTCTTCTCCCCCTGTCCCTTTTTCAGCCGTTAACGAACATGATCTTTCTTTATATATAATATTTTTACATAAAACGACTAAATATCCAGTTTGGTAACGGTTAAACAATAATTGCGACCGCTAAGAGTGGTAACTGACATATATATATATATATATATACACACAGTTTTGAGCCGACCTCATTTTCGTCATCTCCTGGGTTGGATCGATGGACATTTGAAGAACAATTTCCAAAATCGCATCATTAGTACAACCTAAATAGCTGATTTCCCTTAAGGGGGAAACTGCTAAAAGTGGACGTAAATAAAAAATATATATATATATATATATATATATATATATATATATATATATACACACATACAATGGAAGGTTGCACCGATGTTCCATATGTAACCAGTAGTGCAATATCAAGTGTTCCATAGCAGTTAAGTAATGCTGGTCATGCCATGAAGTGAAAATAAAATTATCGGAATGTTGGCATAGACTAAAACTTCATTCACTAACATTGACCCTCGTTGTTGCTTAAATTTGTATTAACCAATCTTATTGCAAATTAAATTTATTATAAATATTGTTATATACATTTACTGTCTATCTTGAATACTAACCGAGATATTTGCATTTTTATGAAGTCTGTGGTAGGGTATAGTTCGGATTAGGTCGACCGTTTTCGTAACAGTTCGGCTGAGGTGGAAGCTTCTACTAACCTTACCTGTCGTTTTTTCCTTACCTTACCTTTGTTGCTTTGTGAGATTTATGCAAATACGTTCTGTTCATCGGCCCCTTTCCCTTCTTTAGTTAGAGAATGATAATTTACAATTCATATCGAAAAGCCTTATATCTTCAGTTAGAAATTGCATTTATTTATTTAGTCAATAAACACTATCTCGATACTTGGCGTCATCATGTCAACTACCTTTTGGGATATTAATCGAGAGAATTGCTTATGCAGGATTTAATATGCAAAATTTTTATCTATATATATGGTCCAAAAGTGACCCCAAATCATTCATCCCTGAAGTCGAAATGGCGAAAGGTATAGATGAAAAACATGTGGAATATCTTCAACTATTCATTTTTCCTCTACATGTTTCGTGTCCTCTATAACTCCTCTTCAGGTATTTGGAGACCCGTATTGGAGTGTCCCGTCCACATCAAATATTTGGAGGAATAGTCTGTGTTCTTGAAGAATTATATATATAACGGGTATATGAAGATATGAAACAAAAAAACTGCATTTGAATATGAAAGACCAATGCAAATTAGATCAGGTGATATATATAATTAACCGAAAGAAACAGGAAAAAATCATGACACACAATGATTTTATATAAGGCCCAATATTTACGTTTACTTCTAAATTAATATATATAAACTGCTCAAAAATGAATAGGGATATTGGCTGTTTTGTGGTATTTATGGAGCCTAGCATTTTTTTCTTAAATTATAAATTTCATTAATATTTATTAAAAATTATTGTCTTTTTCCCCCCACAAAAAAGTAATTTAATTAAGGTCGATTTAATTAAAATTAATAGGATAAGAAAAAATAACCAATATCCCTATTCATTTTTGAGCAGTTTATATATATATATATATATATATATATATATATATATATATATATATATATATATATTAATTTAGAAGTAAAAGTAAATATTGGGTCGTTTGCCGAATAGCCAATCAGGATGAAGGACCCTGCTACGTCACTCGGACCCAAGACTCGGGAGAGTAAATTCGATCAATATAAACCGTTTTTTGATAAAATTGGTGAAAACTAATTACTTAAAATGGTATATGTCTTTAAATGATATCAAATTACTTCAGGTGAAATGCATTTTACTTGAAATAAACCAGTTACGCTATAAATAAGATTCCATTAAACACATAATAGTTCCATAAAATTGAGATCTTTTCAATTACATTCAAAAATTATAATTAATTTATAAGTAATTCAAACAATAAAAAGAAAAACATTACTATTATAAGATACAATGTTCATGACATGAAAATAGAAAGCCCAAGAAAATAAAGTTAATAACATTGAAACTAATGAAGCAATAATGAAAGATATCCAGCTACTAGAATGTAAATTTGTAAATTATTTTAAACATTAACTAGTCCATTCAGGTACAATCTTAATAAAGGCTGTCTTTGGCATTCTTGTTCTACAAAGTTGCTTACATTTAGGGTCACAGGGTTCCACTAGCATCCTCGTGAAGTGCACGGCACTGATTGAGCAGCGTACGCATTGATACAGAACTGTCCCATAAAATAAAGAACTCTGAAGGATATATTTATTATCATTAATGATAAGAGCATGGGAAATGAATTCCTATAATGCACTATAAGAAACACTACAAGAAAATAATTCAGCCGATTCTTAGATTTCCCCTTTGTCATATAACATAGTAAAAAACATGATATGAATAAAATACAATTGGAGGAGACCAATTTTCTTAGTACTCATTAAGTTTATATGATATAAAGGTATTATGACAAACGATGTTAAGTATTTAGACTTGTATGGTAATTCTAGGTTTGATTCAGATTAGGAAGGTTATAAATCGCCCTCAGCCAAATTTGTTCTGTATTTTTATCAGAAATTATTCATTTCCAATAGATGTGAAAATGTGAGAACCTGCTTGATCAATACATTTTAGTTATGTGTGTATGTGGATGTGTGTGTGTGTATATATATATATATATATATATATATGTATGTACTCAGTTTTATACAGTACAGTTACTGATTGACTAAAAATATTTTTAAAAAATATGTCTCAGATCACAAAGTACAATGGAATTGAGTTGGTAAGAAACCATTGAACAGAATAGGCAAGTGGGTACTTAGTAGTTCATATTGGAATGAATTGTTGAGCATATCAAATTTCTACGCACATTACTTATTTTGCAAAAACAAATTATAAAAAAAAATACTCTAAATACAAAATTAAACAGCTTTTGTCATGTACGATTGTCGAAAAACAAATAGAAAACGAACTATAGCGAATATTTATTTCAGACCTCCCTTATAACCCTAACTCCCGTTTGAACCTAAAAAATTTAATATAGCTTAATCATGGAAGAATTAATGCTAATTGACATACCGAGTTTTGTTAAGTTCGGTTCAACCGTTAGTGTCCAATAAAATAGTTGGCACCCGCTTTAGTTTTTAGTGTATATCTCGTTTATACTTTGTTATAAAACAAAAGTTACTCTAAATAACAGCATAAAAAACTTTTGTTATATCTGCCGAAAAACGAAATATCACTTATTTTAGTTTCTGGTCACCCTTCCAACCCCCACTCCTGCTCGCCCCTAGAAATGTTGGTACAGCTTATATGTAGGAGTTAAGCTAATTCACATACATAGTTTCGTTTACTTCGGTTGAGTCTTTAGGGCCAAATAAAATTGTTGACACCCTCTATAGTTTTTAGCGTTTAACTCATTTA
Organism: Riptortus pedestris; assembly: GCA_019009955.1. Classification (NCBI taxonomy): domain Eukaryota; kingdom Metazoa; phylum Arthropoda; class Insecta; order Hemiptera; family Alydidae; genus Riptortus; species Riptortus pedestris. The sequence goes on along the minus strand of CM032230.1, from coordinate 19,106,762 downwards.
TACTTATTACGACAAAAGAGTATATACCAAAAGTTACTCTAAATAACAAAATAAAACACTTTCGTTATGTGCATTTTTACCGAAAAAGCAATGCCAAACGAAATATTGCTATTTGTAATTTTAGGCCTCCCTTATAACCCCTACACCTGTTTGTCTCAGAGAATATTAGCAGATTTCCCTTAAGGAAAATCAGCTATTGAGGTCGTACTCATGACGCGAGTTTCGAAAAATTTCTTCAAATGTCCATCGATCCTACCCAGGAGATGACGAAAATGAGCTCCGTTCAAAATTTTATATATATATATATATATATATATATATATATATATATATATATATATATTTGTCTGTTAACGCTCTAGCGGTCGCAATTTTTGTTCGATCGTTTCCAACTCGGAATTTAATCGTTTTATGTAAAAAGGAAGATCAAGTTCGTTAATGGCTGAAATCGGACTAGTAGGAGGGGGGGCCTCGAGGGGGGATTTGCGGAAGATTCGAAATATGTCCGTTACTATTCGTCGGCTCGAATAATTGTATAGAATCAATCTAATTGCAAATTAAATTTACTATAAATATCGTTTTGTACATTTATTCTCTATCTTGAATATTAACCGAGATATTTGCATTTGTATTCTGCATTGGTCAGCAGGAGTGAGCTGTTTGGTACTTTCCGAAGAGAGCTCTGGCGGCCGTATTCGTATAAGTTTAGTGATCCCGTACTACTTACTACACTTGTTATTGGGCAGATTTCTCTATTGTAAAACTTCACGTGGGAAATCTGCTTAGTTTACGCAGCCCCTGCGTGGCGGACTTTTAACATTGCCTAAAGTCTAAGTTGGGTTAGTAGTAATATACAAGTTTAATAAAATTCGGTTCAGCCGTTTATTCTTGAAAAGGTAAGAAACAAACCTACAGGCACCAAAGAAACAAAATGCAGTTATGGTTTCTATGACATGTGAAACGAAAAGCTATCGTGAAATTTCTTAAAATTACTGTATATATCGGTATTTACAAGCTTATCGTAATTTCCTACTGTAGTTACGTGTTGCGATAGACTAACAAATGAACAACAAATGGCCAGACCTCTTGAGGAAACGTTATGGATTTATGCCAATAAATTATTTTCTATATAGTTGTCAAAATATAAGATCAATTCGATTATTTAAATTTTATATAATGCATTATTTATATATTCAGCAAAGTCATGCTGAATTTGCAAAACATGAGATTGAAGAAGTAGTGGGGATTCATACTCTTTAATTCCGGTATATATATGTTACTGTAAATCCCCGAAGTGCGGTAAATGTCAAGACTTACCGGTAAATCCTAGGATTTACCAAGAGCACTAGTTAAAGTCCGAAATCTAGATGAAACTCGAGCTTTTACCGCTTAGCAGTAGGTCAATGCCCGGATTTACTGTCTGGCTTGGTAAATGCCCAAAAAATATTAAATAAATGTAAGATTTCATACTTTTACCAATGCTGTTAGGTAAATGTGCTGATTTGCTAAGGCTCATTGGTAAATGTCCAGTGAAAAGGAGTGGGGACAGGGATCTCCCTCCCTACCTCGGGTCAGCAGAAGAATTTCATGTCTCCTGATGAAGTGCCCGACGAAAAGATAAGCCTTCGCACCGCAGGTCTTTAACAATCATTGGTTGGTGGCCAGGGTTTCAAAACATGCAACTGCTTAAAAAAATATTTGTGCAAGTTAGCTAATATGAAGAGCAATTCAATGTGCCACAATTCTCTCCCATGCCGTAACAAATAATAATAAAACTTATTCTAAAATTTTCATTTCAAATAACCTTTATTCCAACTTTTACCAACAGACGCTGGGAAATGTTAGAATTTACCAAAATCTGTTGGTAAAAGTCCTAAAGACGCATCCTGATTGAGATAATTCTAGCTTTTACCAAGCCTCTTGGGTAATCTTAAGATTTACTGGCTTAAGTCCGATTTGAAAGATAAAATCGGACATTTACCAACGCTTCTGGAAAATCCCAAGATTTACCGGTAAATCTTAGGATTTACCACAGTCCAGGGTTTTACAGTAATATATATATATATATATATATATATATATATATATATATATATATATATATATATATATGCAATCCTATTTTCTCCAAAAAGTTGGAGTTATAGAAACAACCGAGCATAATCAAGTAGTTTATATAACAATTCCTTTTATATAAACTACTTGATAATGTCATTAATATATAATGAATAATTAACAGAATAAAATACACATTATGCGGTAGAGGGAGGGTACCACACTACATAATAAAATGTGAATTGATTCATGTTTTGAACAAAAATTTTAAGCATACCAATAATGTTGATAACCCTCATGCGGGAGCGAATGTTCTCGGGGGGACAAAGAGTTAATTGTTTTGTTATTTGTTATATTTACAGTTAACTTATTTCCCATAAAACTTAATAATTATTGGAATTGCTTTCTGATCAAAGCATACTCTGTCTAAAAAATGTGTGCGATAGGTTCGTGACATTAAATATGTTCATTATACATGATATTTAATTATAATAAATTCTATCCATGATTATGATTTGCATTATTCACGGTGTATCAAACAGTGGACAGGGATTACTAATAACAAACTCATTTTATTTTATTCTTTAAACTTAAATGTCTGTTCACTAAGATACCTCTACAGGCACTTCAAAAATAAAATTTCTGTTCATAAAGATACCCCTACAGGTACTTCAGACTAAAATTCCCGTTCATTAAGATACCCCTACAGGTACTTCAAAACTAGAATTCCTGTACATTAAGATACCCCTCCAGGTACTTCAAAACTAAAATTTCTGTTCCTAAAGATACCCCTACAGGTACTTCAAAACTAAAATTTCTGTTCCTAAAGATACCCCTACAGGTACTTCAAAAACTGAAATTTCTGTTTATTAAGATACCCCTACAAGTACTTCAAAACTAAAATGTCTGTTCATAAAGATACCCCTACAAGTACTTCAAAACTAAAATGTCTGTTCATAAAGATACCCCTACAGGTAACTCAAAACTAAAATTTCTGTTCATAAAGATACCCCTACAGGTACTTCAAAACTAAAATTTCTGTTCATTAAGATACCTCTACAGGTACTTCAAAACTAAAATTTCTGTTCATTAAGATACCTCTACAGGCACTTCAAAACTAAAATTTCTGTTCATTAAGTTACCCCTACAGGTACTTCAAAACTAAAAATTTCTGTTCATTAAGATACCCCTACAGGTACTTCAAAACTAAAATTCCCGTTCATTAAGATACCCCTACAGGTACTTCAAAACTAAAATTCCCGTTCATTAAGATACCCCTACAGGTACTTTAAAACTAAAATTTCTGTTCATTAAGATACACCCACCACTACAGGTACCTGGCCCTTGTGGAATAACCATAATCACAGATGGGAAGTGTTAATTGTACACATTGAAGCTTTGCTATAAAAATACCATTATTATTCAGTCAACAATGATTGGACCAGGAATGAGATATCTACTGTCTTACACTCAAAAAAATCATTTCTTTTTTTAATATTTGGCTCAATAAAGTTATGAAATGAAAAATATCTGCAAAACAGGATATTTTTGGAAAGATCATTAGAAAATATTAAATACAAACGGAGTATATCAGGAAATTGTAATACGGGAAAAAAAATCTGAGAGCCAACAGAGGATAAAAATTCCTTCCAATTAAAATTATATGCAGGCGTATTTTTCCATCAAATAATGTGGTTTCAACTCAATTCATTATAATGGTAGAGATAAAGGTTTCGAAGGACGTCACGGTAGGTGACAGGTGAGTGTTGGGAACAGTCGTGGCTAAATATACTGTCCGATATTATTAGCTGTTGTTTTTAATGTCAGGCTTGTCGGCGGAGGACAAATTTAGCATTTCCAAGAGCAGCTCTTCACGTCGATGTGCATTCCAAAATGGAGGGAAACTGTTTTCGGAACGCGGGATGGAGTACAATCTGAGCTGAACACGAATTTCCTTTATAATTTCTCAAAGTAGTGTGATCAGATATTACAAAACTGTGCCACACAAGCGAAAATGATTTAAATTCCAGTAAGTATCAGATATTTAATTAAATTTCATGTTTTATAAAAAACCGGACAAACCCCACGGGAGGCCAAACTTACCACCGAAGCATTTATAGGTTTCCTATGAAGTTATGAAACAAATATTGAATTAATAACAAAAACTCCGTCACGCAGGGGCTCCGTTAAATACGCAGAATTCCCACGTGCATCACGTATTTGTATTTATCTCAAAACATAAAAGTTCATTGAGAACAATATTTCCTATTTAGGCTTCAAATTAAGTGCTTCGTATAAAAACAGCTTTTTGTTAATATAACAAAATAGAGAAAATATGTGCATAACAACATTTATACAGCATTAAGTTTGTAATAAGATTGATTATATACAATTTTTCGATCTGAGGCATAAAAATGGAGATATCAAGAATTTATATCTCTAAACCCCCTCCCCCTGGTCGGATTTCAGCCGTTAACGAACTTGATCTTGGTTTTTACATAAAACGTTTAAATATAGAGTTTGGTAATAATAAACAATCAGACAAAAATTGCAACCGCTAGAGCGTTAATAGACATATATATATATATATATATATATATATAAAATTTTGAACCATCTCCTAGATCGATGGACATTTGAAGAAAAATTTCAGAAATCGCATCATGAGTACCACTCAATAGCTGATTTCCCTTTAGGGAATTCTGCTAATAATTGAAGTAATTTATGAACAATCTTCGCCATATCATTGTTCTAAACGAACTATGAACTAAAACTGATATGTTGCAGGAGGCCTAAAAGAAGAAAAGTCCGTCACGAAGGGGCTGCGTAAACTAAGCAGATTTCCCACGTGACGATTTCCAGTAGATAAATCTGCCTCATAAAACCTGTAGTAGTAAGGTATCTCTAAACCTATTCAAGATGGACGAATAGTTATGGAAACGGCCGCCAGAAATCTCAGCGGAAATTCCCGAACATAGCCGACGACACACAGAATAGAAATGCAAATATCTCGGTTAATATTCAAGATACAGAATAAATGTATAGAACAATATTTATAGTAAATTTAATTTGCAATAGGATTGATTCTATACAATTTTTCGATCCGACGTAATAGTAACGGGGATATTTCTAATTTTCGAAAATCCTCCCCACTAAACCCCCCCCCTCCCACAGGTCCGATTTTAGCCATTAACGAACTTGATCTTTATTTTTACATAAAACGTTCAAAATATCGAGTTTAGTAACGACCAAACGAAAATTGCGACCGCTAGAGCGTTAACAGACAAATATATATATATATATATATATATATATATATATATATATATATATATATAATTTTGAACGGACCTCATTTTCGTCATCCCCTGGGTAGGATCGATGGACATTTGAAGAAATTTTTCGAAACTCGCGTCATGAGTACGACCTCAATAGCTGATTTCCCTTGAGGGAAATCTGCTAAAATAAGACGTCAGCCGTAACCCACAGAATTCAATCTATGTATAAATATATATGAGTTTCCATACTGTTTAAAAAAGTAGCTGAGAACCATATCCATTCATCTACATTTAATAATATTTTAACGAGAGTTGATTTGCTCTGAAAATGTGTGGAAACATTTTGGAATCACATGGAATTGAAACTATTTGAACCATCTTTTTGTCTTTGGTGTCCTTTTTTAATGGTTAATCGCCTGTTACAGAAGGGAGCCCTACACTGACAATAATAGGCTACACAAATATAGTTAGGAGGGATCACGAAATGGGATTGTAAAGGTCAGAATGAAATATCGCCATATTCCATTTATAATTGTATTTCGTAAAACAGGCATATAACAAAACTCGATTTTAATTTAATATAAACCAATTCCATTATGTATAATTTTGTCGAACGATCCATACGTAGATTCCAGGATTTTAACATAGCAGAAATGTGCGCTTCAATGAAAACAAACTAAGTGTCATGTAAAATAAATAGTTTCGTTGAATACTATTTTAAACTTCTTAATATTAACGCAGAACACACATCTAACAAGGCCGAAATGTGTGCGCCAATGATAAAAATTAAGAGTTTTTTCTAAAATAAATTGTAGCATATAGTTCATAAGATATTAAACTTCCTGTTATGAAACGCACCAACTAAATAGAAAGGCGCATGACATTCTAAGAGACATAGAACAAATTACGTGAAGTAAAAAAACCAAAACATTAAATTGCTTACCAAATACATCCAGTAGTATGCAATAATTATTTTTCCTGTAATCGTTGAATAATGGTAACATTACTAAACTGAAATGAGTGAAGAAAGTGAAACATTTTGCAATAGAGTGAAGAAAGTAATCACTTTCTTCACAAGTGAAGAAAGTGAATTGAGTTCTTAATTAGTAATAAGTATAAATTAAAAAATAATTTGAAGTTGGAAATTAAATGCTTTTAAATGTTTCTTAACATTGTACGAATATATTTTAACAAAATAAATTGAAATGTGAATGAATTATTGGTGGAAATAATCAATATATTTTAAAATTTAAATATAATAATAATTACCTTCCTTGTTCATAACCTGCACTTGTTTATAACCACTACTTTAAAATCATCACTAGTTGTTTTATAACCTTTCAAAACCATGCCTATAACCTACCAACAACATATAATCTTCACAACATCCTAATTTTGTTCATATTCTGGTTACATCTGATCATGTATTACACGATTACAGAAAAAATTTAATATTACACTCGTGACGAAAGAAGAATTTACAAATCTCGTGAAATTACCAAACGTTTAACTCAACTTAACGGTAAACGTTTCACTCGAGTTGTAAAATAATCTACTTTCGTCACTTGTATAATAAATAACTATTTTAATTTAAATGATCTACTATACAATAATAGAATAAATCCCCCCCCAAAAAAAACCATTCCAAACCGCCTAATTATGACACGTTGAGCATGCCCTACGAGTTTTCAAGCGACTAGACGTAGAAAAAGAAATGGTTGTCCCAGTTAAACAATACATGAGCTGAGGTTTTAGCATATTTCCCCTAAGGGAAATCAGCCATTGAGGTTGTACTCATGACGGAATTTTCGAAATTTTTCTTCAAATGTCTATCGATCCTACCTAGTAGATGACGAAAATGAGGTCCGTTCAAAACTGTATATATATATATATATATATATATATATATATATATTTATATTTGTCTGTTACCGCTCTAGCGGTCGCAATTTTTGTTTGATCGTTACCAAACGCAATATTTAGTCGTTTTATGTAAAAATAAAGATCAAGTTCGTTAACGGCTAAAATCGGACCACTGGGAGGGGGAGGATTTTCGAAAATTCGAAATATCTCCGTTACCATAGGTCGGATCGAAAAAGTGTAGAGAATCAATCTTATTGCAAATTAAATTTACTATAAATATTATTGTATACATTTATTCTCTATCTTGAATATTAACTGAGATATTTGCATTTTTATTAAGAGCGGCCGTTTCCGTAGCTGGTCGGCTCTCGTATGAAGATTTCTCTATTTTGTATAACTTCACGTGGGAAATCTGCTAAGTTTACGCAACCCCTGCGTGACGGACTTTTTGTAATAAATGTAAACAGAAACAGTTATATATGAAGTATGGTATAGACAAGTATACATCTTTGAGAACGTAAAATCTTAATTGATGATTTTATCATTATTTAAATGATCTACTATACAATAATAGAATAAAATCCCCCCCCCCCCCAAAAAAAACCCATACCAAACCTCCTAATTGTGACACTTTGCGCATCCCCTACGATTTTTCAAGCGACGAGGCGTCGAAAAAGAAGTGGTTGTGCCAGAAAAACAATAAATGAGCTGAGGTTTTAGCATATTTCCCCTAAGGGAAATCAGCCATTGATGTTGTACACATGACGGAATTTTCGAAATTTTTCTTCAAATGTCTATCGATCCTACCTAGTAGATGACGAAAATGAGGTTCGTTCAAAAACTGTATATATATATATATATATATATATATATATATATATATATATATATATATATATTTGTCTGTTACCGCTCAAGCGGTCGCAATTTTTGTTTAATCGTTACCAAACTCGATATTTAGTCGTTTTATGTAAAAAGAAAGATCAAGTTCGTTAACGGCTGAAATCGGACCACTGGGAGGGGGGGTTTAGAGGGGAGGATTTTCGAAAATTAGAAATATCTCCGTTACTATACGTCGGATCGAAAAATTGTATAGAATCAATCTTATTGCAAATTAAATTTACTATAAATATTGATCTGTAATTTACTATAAATACTGATTGCCGAGAGCTCTGGCGGCCGTTTCCGTAACTATTCGTCCCTCGTGAATAGGTTTATAGATCCCTTCCTACTACAGTTGTTATTGGGCAGACTTCTCTACCATAAAAATTCACGTGGGGAATCTGCTTAGTTTACGCAACTCCCTGCGTGACGGACTTTTTAAAATTAGCCACTATGTCCAACCACGGAAGAGCTACAAAATTCTTTCGGCTAATGATGGGGGGGGGGGATTCCCACACGAGACATAAAAATCTCATTGCAATCTCCTTAAAGTTATTAATTACTTTTCTTAAAATCAATAAACCCGGTATACATTTACATGTAGATTAAAAATACAAACGCTAATGAAATTACGAGAAAAAAAGAGTCGTACTAAATCAGAACTCACAATACTACCCAAAAGTATATTTATAAGAATCAAAGCACTACAGCTAACTTCATAATATTCATCCACTAAAAGATAATGATTCAAGAAAAATAATACGAATAGAAAACAGTTCTGGCAATTAATAGGCAAACTGCACATTCTTTAACTGTTTTATAAAATATCACATCAGCACTGACGTAAAGGCAAATTTGACTGGAAGACAGAAAAAGCGATTAAATTTGAACTATAATCCTATAAGAGAAACTTCATCTTTGAATATCAAACATTGAATATAACTTTTCCATATTTACTAAAACGGTTTAATAACTCCTATTCTACACTTATATAATCAATCGAACTTCAATTTTTTTTCAAGTCAGTATATAAAAGTTATATTTCAACTATTATATACTCACGTGAAGTATAGTTCAGACAAAATTCAACATTCATATAATCATTGAAACTTCAAGGTTTTTTTAATATGAGTAAATAAAAAGTATATTCTAACTATTATTTCACTTAAAGAATAGTTCAGACGAAATTCAACATTCAAATAATCATTGAAAGTTATGAACAACTTATTATCACTTAAAGAATAGTTCAGACGAAATTCAAAATTCATATAATCATTTAAACTTATGAACAACTTATACTCACTTAGAGAATAGTTGAGACAAAATTCAACACTCATATAATCATTGAAACTTCAAGTTTTCTATAAGTGAGTGTACAAAAGTTATATACTATTATATACTCACTTAAAGAATAGTTCAGACAAAATTCAACATTTATAATCATTGAAACTTCAAGTTTTTTTTAAGTGAGTAAATAAAAATTATATTCAAACTATTATATACTCACTCAAAGAAGAGTTGAGACAAAATTCAACACTCATATAATCATTGAAACTTCAAGTTTTCCTTAAGTGAGTAAATAAATATTATATTAAAACCATTATATACTCACTTAGAGAATAGTTGAGACAAAATTCAACACTCATATAATCATTGAAACTTCAAGTTTTCTATAAGTGAGTTTAACCCGTCCCAATTAGCCTAAGTTGCAAAAAGTGGACGTTAATAAATAATAATAATTTAAGTGAGTATATAAAATTCTAACTATTTATACTTACTTAAATAGTTCAGACAAATTCAACGTCCATATTAATCATAGAAAGTTCAAGTATTCATTATGTGTGTATATAAAAGTTATATTTTAACTATTATATACTCACTTAACAATAGGGCAGACAAAATTTAATATTCATATTGAAACTTCAAATTTATTTTAAGGGAGTAAATAAAAATTGTATTCTATTATTTCACTTAAAGAATAGTTAAAAAGTACTACTAATTGATGAGGGAATCACCGTCGTAGCATTACTCATTAAAAAGAATTATAATTTTAAAATCCCCTCACTCGATTTGTGAATTCTTTGTATCTTGCTTTTCACGAGGTAGGTTACTAGGATATATGACAGGTACTCAACATAAAGGTTGCCTTTATGAAATGCGAAATTTGGTATTATGGTTACTCTAGATCGGTGATTGTTTTAATATATAATTCAAAGTAATTAAATTATACTAACCTATTATTAGATGTTTTTAATTTTTTGTATAGTTTATCAACGAAGACGAGCATATACGACGATATATATACTCACACGCATACTCTCGAATTTCTCCATTTAAATACAAATCAAGAATCCCAGTTGTACAGCTCTGCGTAGCTATAGGCTAGTTTCACAGAGATATTTTTTTCTTCTTGCGTACCACACAGCTAATTATGTATTTTTCTCTTCCTCTAAGTTCCGTTATATGTAAACTCAGCAAACGGAAAAGACAATCCTAGCATTATTAGTTGATTGTCTTGTGATTCATTGCAAGGATGTCGCTAGTAATTAGAAAATGAAAGAATTTAAGTGATACCATTTCTAATTCTCAATAGGCGATTTACCAAGTACCGTGATGGTTCCACCGATATAAATTTACGTAAACGAAAAGTATCCTGAAGTCCATTCCACATGCTGGTATAACACCCTTTTCTTCTTATATTACAGCATATTCCTGTATTAAAAACAGATAAGTAGAAGCGGAGCGGAAGAGGGGGGGAGGGATGCTGAAGCAAATAACCAGACTCATAACAACAATAGAATTTGGGATTTTCGAATCCACCCCCGTAAACCACCACTATTCTAGATCAGACCTCCGCCAACTAGCAGATTACACTTAAGGGAAATCGCTATTGAGGTCGTACTTATGACGCCATTTTCGAAAAAGTTGTTCAAATGTCTACCCAGGAGATGACGAAAATGAAGTCCGGCCAACATTGCATATATATATATATATATATATATATATATATATATATATATATATATATATATATATATATTTGCCTGTTAACGCTCTAGCGGTCGCAATTTTTGTTTGATCGTTACCAAACGTATATTTAAACGTTTTATGCAAAAAGACAGATCAAGTTCATTAATGGCGGAAATCGGACTAGTGGGAGGGGGAGGATTTTCGAAAATTCGTAATAGTCCCGTTACCCTACGTCGGATCAAAAATTTTATAGAACTAATCGTATTGCAAATTAAATTTACACTAAATATTCGTCTATACATTCATTCTCTATCTTGAATATTAACCGAGATATTTGCATTTTTATTAAGAGCGGCCGTTTCCGTAGCTGGTCGGCTCTCGTATGGAGATTTCTCTATTTTGTATAACTTCACGAGGGAAATCTGCTAAGTTTACGCAGCCCCTGCGTGACGGACTTTTTGTAATAAATGTAAACTGAAACAGTTATATATGAAGTATGGTATAGACAAGTATACATCTTTGAGAACGTAAAATCTTAATTGATGATTTTATCATGCAACGAAATTGTGACTATCTTGTGTAATAAATGTCTTGAAAATAACAGATGGTAATTAAGCTTCGAATAATGAGGTTTAAAGAGAATATAGTTCATGCAACATGAGTGGAAGTGGGGGCTTGCTGAAGGAGCAAATATCTCGGTTGATATTCAAGATTATAACAATATTTATAGACCATCCTTTATATCTGTAATAAGATTGGTTCTATACAATTTTTCTATCTGACGTATAGTAATAGAGAAATTTCAAATTTTCGAAAATACCACCGTTTTTTTTTTTTTTAGATAAAAACAATTAAATAAAGAGTTTGGTAACGATAAAGCAATAATTGCAACCGCTAGAGCAGTAACAGAGAAATTAAGATTTATACATATATATCAAAAATGTATATATCGTATCATTTTCGCCATTCTCTAGGTAAGATCGATGGACATTTGAAGAATAATGTCTAAAAACGCATTATGAATGCGACCTCAATAGCTGATTTCCCAATATATGATATACACAGTAATTAGGACATAATTACCTTCTTGAGCATAGTCAGAACAGCAGGCATTTCTGCCAACTATATAACTAGGTGACATTCATGAAATATAAAAAATTGTATTATATGTCATATATTATTATATATAATCCATTGTTATATTTAATTCTTTGTTAATTAACACTTGCACTGTGGAAATATAATTTATTGAAATAAATAAAAAAAAATATTATCTTCTGAAAATAAAAGTAATTAATCCTTTATAGCAAATTTCCTTTGAGGGGATTGAGGTTGTAGTCATGACGAGATGTTGGAAAAATGCGCTCAAATGTCCATTGACAATATCTAGTAAGACGAGGAAATGAGGTCTGTACAAAATAATATATATATATATATGTATATATATATATATATATTATTCAAAATATTGTTTAGACCCAATCACTAATTAAATTTACAATAAATACCGTTATATACACATACATTCATTCTCTCTCTTCAATATGAACCTATAGGCCAAATATATTTGGCCTTTCTAATTTTCAGCCATCGGTATCCCCGCACTTCCACTCCATGTCACACAAACAATACTTTTGGTATATAATGTACTACTTCCTTCGAAGCTTAAATAAACAAATAAGGTTTCCAAGAGGCCTTTATTCAAAACACATGCAAATTCGTTGTGATGACGTGATTAATTAGATAGATAGATATTGGCTTATATTTACATGTTGCCGAGTCTGGCCAATTAGTGTTAGTATGGTTATTAATATATTATAACTTCTTACAATATGTGTAAATAAAATAATAATAATTTCTAAAATCCCAATTAGCCTAAGTTGCAAAAAGTGAACGTTAATAAATAATAATAATAAAATTACAAATGAACATCATATACATTGGCACGTAATACAATATAAATATTAATCTAAATAAATACTCACTTCAATAGATCATAATTTAATGTAAATGTAGATTAATTCATTCTTGTTAAAGTTTTCTAACATAGATTAACATAACTATTCTCTAAGATAAGTATACCTCTTCTAATAATAAGTATAACTGCATATAATAAATAATGTGCCGATTAATGTTGAATAAGCACCCCCCCCATAAAAATAAAAAAATTCTTTCTTTTATATTATATATTTCGCAAACTTTTGATAAGAAACAAAAAATATCATTGACCTCAGTTTCATTGTTGAAATCCAAAATGTTTACCAATGATAGGTATTCTCTTTGAGGCACTATATATTTGTCAAGGAATTGAACATGACGTGATTAATTAACTGTCTCAAAAATGTATATTTAATCTATTCCATACTCGATATATAACCGTTGCACTCATCACTAAAGATCATATTATTAATTGGCTGAAATGGACTTGGAATAAGGGCGGGGGGGGGGAAGGTTAGAGAACTTACAAATATATCCATATAGTGAGTTGGATCGTAAAATGACAGAAACAAACTGGTAGAGCTATTGATGCTCTCTAGAATTGTGGTTCCATGTATTTTTTTGAACGAATAATTCATACTTTCTTGTTTGCAGCCTTAAGAACCCCCCACCCCACACAACTTTTGAAGTATTTTATAACAAGGAAATAGATGAGACCGCGTGTTATATACTGGAAGGTGCAACACACCTGCCTAGTACACGAAGCCACTTCTAAAGGACTTTTGGCCGATTTCCATTAAAGGAAATCAGCTATTAGTGTTACACACATCCACGATGAATTATGATAAACAGTGTATTCGTTGGGAAAATCTAACATATTCTTTAAAAAATAAAAATAATAACATATTGATCAAAGAGAGTGTTTAGGTTGGTGAGAGGACAAATACATGGAATTCAGTGTAGGAATTGGAAGCCCCCCCCCCCTCTCTTTCTGAAGAATAGACAGGAAAAGGCTGTCAACTCCAATATCGGTCACCTTTTATACTTTCATAGTTCCTTTCCCTCCTCTTATTTACTTTACTCTCCACCAACCCACGGCCTATTTTCTCTCAGCTCTTGTTAAATCGGCAAGAAAAGGATTCATCAGTTAATTAAACTCAGGATGGACAGATGTAAGAGGTTCCATATGGAACTTCCCTCTCACTCCCTCTCTCTCTCTCTCTCTCTCTCTATATATATATATATATATATATATATATATATATATATATATATATATATATATATATATATATATATGGGCCCCCATAGATCAGTGTGGTCGAGAAAGTAGAAGGGGAACTATCTTTCTCGCCCCCGGTGGGTTACACCACATTAATACCTTCATAAAAGATTGCTGGGTCTCAGATAAAAAAAAAAAAAAAAAGAAAAAGAAAAAAGAAAAAAGTGTGGGTAGAGTGAATAGGTTCCCGCTGAATTACGAGTAGTGCACCGGTTTACAATCAGAGCACGTTGGTTTTGCGGCGAAGTGAATTGGCGGAAGTCTAGCGATATATATATATATATATATATATATATATATATATATATATATGTAAAGGGTAGTGTGTTTAGTTTAATTAGTAAAGGGTAGTGTGTTTAGTTGTAAGATATTAATTATTTAATATGAGTTTACTTGGGTGGGGCTGGCTGGTGCTAGAGAGGGGTTTTCTGCTGACCGGTGCTAGATGTGGGGCCGGGGGACAGTGTCCAGCAGGCAGGGACTGGGTGTGCGTGTCAGTGCTGTAGCAGAGCAGACCCTCAGCATGTATTGGCCATGGATAATCCTAGGTGAGAGACCTTTGTCATACCCATTTATCTGATAGCCAGTCCCATTCCCGTTTATTTAGTTTTTATGGTGTTTATATTTTTTTTGTGTTAAATACTTTTTAATCTATTTGTTAAATATATGGATTTAGAGAGAAATAGGACTAACATCACCTCCCTCTCACAGAAAGCCCCTTTTAAAAATTTACCGGGGGGGGTTTATTTAAAATATTAAAATATATAGGGAAAAGAGAAAATTTTTTAAGGGTTTCTGGACATAGGCCAGGACATAAAAAGTTAAACTTTTTAAATTGCACCCCCTTTCGGGGCACAACCCTACCAAAAGGAAAACCTTTGGGCCTAAATAAAATAAATAATTTTTCCTTACGTTATTCTCACCTTTTTAACGGAAGGGGACTTCCTTGGGCTCTAGGTAAACCTTTAGGAAGGGGGAAAAATTTTTGAAAAATTAAATTAACCAATAATTTGTAGGGGAAAAAAATGAACAACATACAAATGTTGGGCCTCCCGGGCTCAAAAAAAAAAGGTACTCCCTATGGTTTTTCCTGGGGGGAACCATAATTATATATTTTTTTAATAAAAATTTAAAAATGGGGAAACTGGGAAAAAAATAAAAAACCCGGTTTAATTTAATTTAAATCCCCGGCCCCTTTTTTTCTTTTACCTGACGATAAAGGCAGGAATTTGGGAAAAATTGGGTGGGTTTTAAAAATACCTTGGAAAACCAAACGATTAGAAAAAAAAGTTGAGGAAAAAGGGCGAAATCCCCTTTTTTACCGTTTAAAACATAAAAAAAAGCTTAAAAAAAAAGGGGGTTCCCCAAAATTTTGCGGGAAAAAAGTGTTTCCTTTTTTAAACCTATAGTCCTTAGGGGCCAAAATTTGGGGTTTTTGAATTTCCCCCCTTTTTCCTTGGGGAAAAATGAAAGGGGGGAATTTTTTTAAATGTATGGGATTTTGAAAAAAAGGGGGAAAAAGGGGGGGTTTTAAAAGTGGGTCACCAGCCGGGGCAAAACGGTCCTTGGAAGTTTTGTTATGGGGAAAAAACTCCTTTTGAAACCCAAAGCCGTATAACGGGGGGTGAAAGTAACCCAAAAAGGGGGCCGACGGTGGTAAAATGTAAAACCCCGGGCCCCCCCAAGGAAGGAATTAAAAACAGACCACATTAAAAAAAGGAAGTTTTTTCAGGGAAATAAATAAGAAAAGGGGGGGGGAAATTAGGTTTCCCCGGGGTGGGGGGGAAAACCAGTTTTTCGTAATGGATAACGGCTCCCAACAATTTTTAAACGGGGGGGGTTAAAATTTGAAGTAAAAGAGAAAGGAAAATTTCCCCGGGTTTTTAAAATAAAAGGGGGTTCCCGGGGGGGGGAGTTTTTGGGGGAAAAGGTGAGGGTATGAAAACATTATAAATTGGGGATAGGAAGTAACTTGACGGTGGGGGGGATTTTATTTTGGAATTTTCTTTAATTTTTTTTAAAGGTCCCCTTCCCCCCCCGATTTAAAAAAATTTTTTTTAAGTAAAAAGGGAAGGTTTGAGAAACAAAATTTGGGGGGAGGTTTTAACGCAAATATTTTTAATAAAAAAAAGGGGAAGTAAACGGGCGGACTATTTCTAAAACCCTAGGGGATCTTAATGAGAAAAGTTGAAAATTCTTTGGGCACCTATGTGTTTTTAAAGGAAGACGGTTTTAATCCCCCCATTGAATTTTTTGTGGGGAAATAAAAGGGGGGAAGGGGCAAAATTATCATAATTTGGACACGGTTTTTTTTTTTTAAAGGATAATTTTTTAATATAAAAGAAATACAATTGTTTAAAAAAAAGGGGGGGGTGGGGCAAGGAAACCATACCCAAATGTTTTCCCAAAAATCCCCCAATGCGGGGGAACCCCTTCCCGGGGGTAAAAGCGGGATCCAGGAAAAAGACTGAACAAGTGTGATTTGGTTTCTACGATTTGGGGGGGAGGGAAGGGGGAGCCGGCGGTTTTTCAAAGAAAAGGGGGCCCCCCCGAAAAGCAAAAAGGGGCAGGGCCCTTTAAATTTTTTAAAAAATTTTTACAAAATTGAAGGGCTTACCCTTGGATTTCCCCCCCCCCCTTTTTGGTTAAAAAAACCAAGGGGGGGAAAAAAAACCTTTTTACAAATTTTTTGGGGTTTTTTAAAGTTAAAAACCCCCCCGTAACCCCCCCCAGCAAAAAATTAACTTTTTCGGAATATTTTTTACCCCCTTGGAGCGGGTTAAAATTGCCCCCGGGCAGAGAAACTTTTACCATTTGGACCATGGGGGAATCGGGAAAAGGCTTCGGTTTTCCCCCTAGTTCAAAACTTTTACAGGGTAAAAAAAAGGGGACGGGGTTTCTTAATCAGATTGAATGGGGAAGGGAAATCACCAAAAATTTTTAAGAATCTGTCACTCCAAAATAATTTGGAAATCCCGAATTATTTGGGGATTTTTTGGGGGCGATTTATTTTTAAATTTTTTTTTTTTTTTTTTTTGTGTTTTAAAAATTCCCCCCGGGAAATAACCCGGAATAAGGTCGTTCCGGGGGTTTTTTTTAAAAGCTTTTTAAATTTTTAATTGCAACCCTTTCCCCCCTTTGAGGGCCCAAATTCCTTTTTCCAAACAAAAATTTTGGTTAAATAAAATTTTTTTAAAAATGTCTTTTACCCCGTTTTTTTAACTTTTCCCTTTTTTTTAAAAACCCGGGGGTGGCATTTTTTGTTCAAAAGGGGGGGCCAAGGGGCCTTAGGGGAGAAAACCGACAGAAAGAAAGGGGTTAATCCGGAAAGGCGGGGGCTTTGCGGAGGGGTGGGGGGAAAAAAAACCCCCCATTAAAGGGGGGCGGCAACCTAAAGGTCATGTGTTGGTGGTTTTTAAAGGGTTATCCTCCCTTTTTTAATTTGCGGTAACAGTTTTGGGAAAGAAGTAAAAATTGGCGGGGAAAAAATAGGGGTCGTTATTATGGGGTTTTCCCGCGGGGTTTTTTGGATGGGAAGGGATTTTGGGGCCCAAAAAAAGGTGGGGGTTGGAAGAGAGGCGTTTGGTGGGTTTTAACCGGACTTTTGAGGGACCCCGGGGGTTAGGTTTGTTTTCGATCTGGGGGTTATGGGGAAACTTTTTTCGGGGGTTTTAGCTCCCCTGGGGGGCCGGCATTTAAACTCCCTTGTTTACCCCCTTTTTGGCCAGCTAAAAAAAACCCTGGAAGTTTTTAAAAAGTTAGGCCTTAAAAAAAGACGCGGAAATTTTGGTTTTTTTCCCCCCAAAACCCTTATTCCGGCACTTTACAATTTATGGGGTTTTTTCCATTCCCCAAAAGGGAGGGTTTCTTTTCCCTTTTGTAAACAGAGTTCCAAAAACCCCTTTAAGGACCCAACAGTAAGAAACAGCCCTTTTTAAAAAGTAAGGCATTTTTCATTTAGAAAGGGGAAAATTTTTTTCAAGTTCTTACAATTTCCCTTAAGGGGAAAAAGAATTAAAAATTTAACCCCTGAATTTTTATGGGGGCTCCTTAGATTCAAAAAAGTTTCAACTATAAAGGGGTGGTTGGGTGTGGGTGTTTTGAGCCTACGTCAAAATTTAAGGTTACCAAACCTGTATTGGGTTAAGGTGATCCCGTTTTTTGGATTCCCGGGAAGGGGAAATGGGAAGAATTGAAAAAAACCCCTTTCAAAGCGATGAAAGGAAGACCGGGGTAAAAAGTGGGGGGAACGAAAGCTATTTAACAAATAAAAACTGACAACCCGGGGGGAATTTTTTTTCCTGAGAAAACCGGGCCCCAAAATTCCATTTGCAAAAGGGCTAATTAAAATTTTAATATTTGATAAATAAAAGGTATTCTTTTCGGGGGGGGGGATTTTTCCCCCAAAAGTTAAAAAAAGGACTCAATAAAAGGGGATCGAGGGAAAAAGGGTTTTTGGGAAAAACCCGTTCGGGAATACTAGGAAACCCCTATACTTGAATTTGGGGGTTTTAATGGGGGTTTTTTAAAAATTTTAGGGGGCAAAGAGGGGGACGACAGGGGGCCCAGGGTCCCTGTAAGGGGGGTTGGAGACTAACCTACGGGGGGGTTCTTAACCCCGGGGAAAAGATCGTTTTTTGGGATATCGCGGGGAAAGGGGGGTACCCAAAAAAACAAAGGGGGGGGTATCGAAATTTAAAAAGAGGGGGTAGGAACAACCTTTTTTTTCCAAAAGGGGAAAATCGGGGCCAAGGGCCCCCCCATTGTGGGGGTAAAAAATCAAGTTTTTTGTATGAGCCCCCCCCGAGAATGTGTTTGGGGGGGTTTTTTTCCTTTTTTCGGGGGTTTAAGGGCCCTTTTTAATCCCCATAAAACAGGGAATGGGGTACCCTGTCCGGGGAAAATCTTCAAAGGGGCATTTCCCGGGAAAAAAAACGGTTTAAGGGGTAAAAATGGAAAACAAACTCCGTCCCAATGGAGTCCCCCCATTCAACTTCCAATTTTAAATTTAAAAGCACCCATTTAACGGATAAACTTTGAATTTCCCAAGGAATCGAAATCTTATATTTTCTAGTATGGGACAGTATAAAAAAACGTTGTTTGGTTTTTTTCCAAATGATAGGACCTTCCCAAAAAATAAGGGGGGAATAAAAAAAATTTTAAGGGGGGTTTTCCCCCAATGTTTTTTTATGAAATAAAAATAACCCTTTCTGCCCTTTGTAACCCCATTTTTGAAAATTTTTCTTTTTCTGAAACCGGGAAGGGGGTTGGGGTTGGCCAAGGGGGGTCTTTTAAGGGTCCTTTTGCCAAAAGGGGAAACCCCCATTACTTTCCCTTTTGGGGGATTTTCAGGGCACAGAAAAATTTTTTACATTGGGGGTAAAGTCTCCCCGATTTTTGGGGGGTTTAACTCCCTAAGATTCAGGGCCGTACCCCTCTGTAAAGGAACAAACCAAGGTTGTTCTGGGGTGGGAAAAAGAGGAAATTTGAAAGTGTTTTTCAATTTTTATCAGGGAGTCCTGGGTTGGGGCTTGGGGAGAAAAAAATGCAAGCCTGGAAAGATGGGGATTGTTCCGGGGGGGTATCGGGGAAAATTTTTTTTGGGAGGGGAGTGGGGATTATCCAAAAACCAATTGAAACCCAAAAACCGGGGCCTTTGGGGAAATTTAAAAAGGGGGGGAAAACCAAAGGGGCTGGAAATTTAACATTTAAAGGGGGTTTTAATTTGGGACTAAAGGGGTTGGAGTAACAACTTTTTTAGGGGGGGGGATTGTTTTTAAGGGGGGGGAGAATTGGGAAAGGAATGGGAAAAGGAAAATTAATTATTTATTTAGTTTTTTTTGGGGGGGGTGGGGCAAATTTTTTTGGGGGTTAATTGGGCCCAAATTTTTACAGGCCCGGGGGGGGTTTTTTCGGGTTTCCCCCAACCCCAAGTTTTGGCCTGGGGTTTTCCATTAGGAACCTTGTCACCTTTACATAAACCCTATTTCCTGGTATCCACAGAAATTCTACATTAATATTACTTTTGTGCAATTCTTCTAACATCTGTTGAATTTCTTTACATATCGGATTTTTATTGTACATTTTTTCAATTGATTTTAAGCTGCTGTGAACTCATACATTATAGAAATTCGAACTACATGTTTTTATTTCAGTTTCTTGCATACTTGTTGAAAAAACATTAGTGTGATGGATTCCTTTGTGAGTTGGGATAATGGAAGACGGTAAGGTTTTGATATCAGATGAAGTGATGGCGATGGTTTGAGCTTCAGAGAGTGAAGATGGGCTGGACTTCGACAATTCTGAGGAAGAACCAACAATAAATGTCCAAATCCTTGATCTCCAGATAGCGATAGTGATCCTGAAACTGATATCCAAACAGAACCAATTTCAAATATATCTAATACAGCTAAGGGAAATGTTAAAGGAAATTCTCCATCTTCCAGAAATTCAATCAAAAATTCAATGAAAACAAACGACCAGACCCCTTAGTCTGAAGGTAACAAACTAAAGTCCGTCACGCAGGGGCTGCGTAAACTAAGCAGATTTCCCACGTGAAGTTTTACAATAGAGAAATCTGCCTAATAACAACTGTAGTAGTAAGAAACCTCTAAACCTATTCACGAGGGTCGAATAGTTACAGAAACGGCCGCCCGAGCTCTCGGCGGAAAGACCGAACATAGCAGACCACACGCAGAATACAAATGCAAATATCTCGGTTAATATTCAAGATACAGAATACATGAATTGAACAATATTTATAGTAAATTTAATTTGCTATAAGATTGATTCTATACAATATTTCGATACGACGCACAATAACGGAGATATTTCGACTTTTCGAAAATCCTCCCCTCTAAACCCACCCCCCCTCCCACTGGTCCTATTTCAGCCATTAAGGAACTTGATCACCTTTTTACATAAAACAATTAAATTCCGAGTTTGGTAACGATCAAACAAAAATTGCGACCGCTAGAGCGGTAACAGACAAATATATATATATATATAATATATATTATATATATATATATATATATATATATACAGTTTTGAACATTCATTTTCGTCATCTACTAGGTAGAATCGATGGACATTTGAAGAAAAATGTCGGAAATTCCGTCATGAGTACAACCTCAATAGCTGATTTTCCCTTAAGGGAAATATGCTAATAAGGTCAATGTCCGAAACTACTGGAAATGCTATTCGGCTGTCAAGAGGAGTGCTAAGACACCAGAATCACAAGTTATACTTCTCTGGATTTAAATGTAATTGTTCAATAAAGGAATTAAGTGCTTTGACACAATTGAATGCAATAGAATTCCTAAATGAAAGTTCTGGAATGAAAACTGAAATCAAAAGGAATCACGCGGATATTCAGAGAAATGCACAACAAATTTTAAGTCAGTTGACATTTCTACTGCCAACAGAAATGTCAGTTTCCTCTCCAATTTTGTTGGAGGACTTCTGAAATTAGAAGTGGAAAGATTTGATAGATTGAAAAAAATCATAGTTCTAAGAAAAATAAATCGCGTAATGAAGGGTTAAAAGTCCGTCACGCAGGGGCTGGTAAACTAAGCAGATTTCCCACGTGAAGTTAAACAATAGAGAAATCTCCATACGAGAGCCAAACAGTTACGGCAATTGGCCGAACTAGCTTTTGGCGGGAAATTATAAAATCCGTTATCGGCCCAATTTTATTTAAAATGCAAATATCTCGGTTAATATTCAAGATAGGGAATAAATGTATATAACAATATTTATAGTAAATTTAATTTGCAATAAGATTGATTCTGTACAATCTTTCGATGCGACGTATAGTAACAGAGATATTTCGAATTTTTGAAAATCCTCCCCTCTAAACCCCCCCTCCCACTGGTCCGATTTCAGCCGTTAACGAACTTGATCTTTCTTTTTACATAAAACGACTAAATATCGAGTTTGGTAACGATCAAACAAAAATTGCGACCGCTAAAGCGGTAACAGACAAATATATATATATATATATATATATATATATATATATATATATATATATATATATATACAGTTTTGAACGGACCTCATTTTTGTCATCTACTAGGTAGGATCGATGGACATTTGAAGAAAAATTTCATGAGTACAACCTCAATAGCTGATTTCCCGTACGGGAAATCTGCTAATAAAACGGGGGCGTTTTAAGTTCTTGGACTAATAAAATTTGATTGATTCAGCTAAAAATTATTCTGATTCATTATAAAATAAAAACTATATATAGTATATAGTTTTCAATAAAATTAATGTTATATTTTGAAATATTTCAGCAATTGTTTTTCTTTCCGTCGTGAGGTTGGCAGATCTGTTCAGAAACAATTCAGAAACTTCTTGTCGAGAGGTTTCTTATTACCATTTGTATTTATTCACGGCGGAATAGTTTACCAGTATGCAGATTCATCTATTGTTCAATTCCACGAGGGAAATCTGCTTAATATAGATGTTCACAGTAGGCCTGTTTTCCTCCACAATACGTTATATTTTTAACAGTGTATTTTCAGAGAAACAGCTCTATCTTCGGTGTAGTGAGTAGTGGCTTGTCGGGCGACCCTCGAAGAAATCTGCTTAGTTTACGGACCACAGAGGCTGCGTTTTTGTATTCTAATATGGGGCACAGACAAGTGAGGACACTTTATTTTATGTCACTACCCGTCTCGAATAATTAAATTTTAAATTATTCTACTTTAATCATAAACATATTATTGTTAAAGATATTATAGTGTCATTTGTTTCTATGCATGGCTAATTGTGTACATTTTAAAACTGTATGACCAAACTGCTCATTTATTGTAACTTTTGTTGTTTGTAGCACTGGTGATGGGATGGTAAATTCATAAAAGCTTATTTCCTTTTTATTTAATAAATTGTGAGGAGCCAAAAAACTGTGTTCTGAATAACCTACATTTTTCTTATTTTAACAATCCCATATTAAATATTTAAATTACATGCAGAAATGAAAAATCTAGTCGGTAAAGACTAAGTCGGACCAGGAGGAAAAGGAAACTCAACGATTCAAAATAATAACCCCCGCCGGTCCGATGAAAAGGTGTAATAAAAGTGACTCCTTATCTTATTTTAAGATCGTTATGTGTCACCTTACCGTTTATCATGCAATGATTGTCTGAAAATGAGTCCAGCTTAAAGGACTACAGTGCCAACGGAATATATATACAGTCCTGTGAAAAAATATAAACTAAACTTCTAAAATCGAAGTATTTATGAAATTTAAAAATTAACTAATTGCATAATTATGTTTCTAGATATGTTTTATTGTCATTACATTGGCAAGAAGTTTGAAATAGCCTTTGATCCGTTTGGTAATTTACAGTCATCATATTATGTACACAAACCATGTTTTGACCTGTGAATAAGTATAAACTCAAAGTTTGATTTCAATTGTCAGGAGTATTAAAGGATTATTATCACCTCATTTTTCTCTCTACTTCTGAAGGGAGAGTACGTGTGTTGGATTTTTATACTGTGCCGACTCGTCTTAAATAGTATTTTTTGTTTAAAAAAATGCCGGGCGGAACTCATCTCTCAGAAATTAAGCAGCAACGAATTTGTCGACTTGAGAAGAGATGAAAAAAAAATTGGACTATCAATGTTAATTTTTTTTTCATCACTGAAAATAACATTTGACCATTTTTGGCTGTTATGGATATGATTTTAAGCGAAATTCAGTCGTCGCTGCATATGGTGTTTTTTGTGTGTTAAACAAACAATAATATTTACGACGAGTCGGCACAGTATAAAAATCCAACACACGTACTCTCCCTTCTAAGATGGCTTAAATTATTACTGAAATGACCTAAGAGAAGAAAAAAATTTCAACACATTGGGGTAGCGGAGTCATGGTCATTTCAGGCAAACTGGATGCAGTCAAATATCAAAATGTTTTAGAAGAGTATTTATTGTCATTTATCACGTTGTTGGAAGACAAACAAATAATTTTTCAACAGGATAACGCGCCGATTCATACTGCACGCTCCACAAAAAAATGGTTTGAAGATTTCGGCATTGGATTTGCCAGCCCTCAGTCCGGATCTCAACCCAATAAACAATTTGTGGGGAATAGTGGCAAGAGAAGTCTACGTCCTCCAGAAGCCAGAAATCCCAAATATTAATGAACACAAAGAACGCATAACTTTAGCTTGGGAAAACGTACCAGAGAGCACATTAATTAATTTAGTAAGAATTGTCCCCAAAAGACTGTTGGCGGTGATAAAAAAAATGACAGAAGCACTCATTATTTAAGTAAATTAACTTATTAATGAATATAAATAACCTTTGAGTTTATACTTTTTCACAGATTTTTTTTGTTATTTTGTCTTAAGTGGAGCTAATCTCAACATTATTATTAAATATTTTAGAAAAATTGTTACTTGTCATTTAATTAAAGATTTCTTCTGTTATTCAAATTCCAAAATAAATGAATTAAGCTAATTGAAACAGTTTTTTCCCCCTTGAATTTATATTTTTTCACAGGACTGTATATATATATATATACATATATATTCATAGCGATTTTTTAAGTAAGTACCGTTTTGAAACTAAAAAAATAAGTGCAAAGATATCTCAATAATTTTATTTTTACATGAAAACTTGTACTTTAATCTACTTTTCTACATAATTTCCTTCATTATTGAGGCGCTTTACGTTGTTTACTGAGTATTTAAAATGCCTCCAATAATTTTGAGTCCCGCCGACTGTGAAGTACGGGCTGTTATTAGATGTCTTAGTGCTAAAGGCCTAAAACCGATCGATATTCATCGTGAGATTCGTTGTATGACAAAACATTATGCGTGATGGAATGGTAAGAAAGTGGGTGAGAGCATTTAAAGATGGCCGCACAAATGTGCATGTGAACAACGGAGTGGGCGTCCTTCGGTTGTTAATGAAAGTTTGGTGCAGGAAGTGGACGATAAGGTGAGGGAAAACAGACGCTTTACGATTTCCTCCTTGTGTGATGACTTTCCTAATGTTTCGCGTAGTGTTTTGTATGACATTGTGAACGAACGCTTGAATTACCGAAAATTGTGCTCACGTTGGGTACCGAAAATGTTGACGGATGTGCACAAAACCAAACGTTTAGGCAGTGCTTTGACTTTCCTTGAGAGGTACTGCAACGACGGTGATGATTTCTAAAGCCAAATTGTTATGGGCGATGAAACATGGGTGGTCTACGTCACACCAGAATCAAAGCAACAGTTCATGGAATGGCGGCATTATGATTCACCCACAAAAGTGAAGTTTAAGCAAACAATTTCTGCCCGGAAAATCATGTGCACAGATTTTTGGGACAGAAAAGGAGTATTGCTTGTGGAATTTTCCCTCGTAATGAGAAAATCAATGCAGCAGCTTATTGCGAGACATTGAAAAATCGGCGCCGTTCAATCCAGAACAAAAGACGTGGCAAGCTGAGCAAGGGCAACGTTTTGCTGCATGACAATGCCCGTCCACATGTGGCTAATCAGACCAAAGATCTCATCACATCTTTTACATGGGAAGGTCTAAATCATCCTCCGTACAGCCTTGATCTGGCGCCCAGTGACTACCATCTGTTTCTGCACTTGAAATAACACCTGGGCTGCCAGCGTTTTTAAGACGATGACGAAGTCAAAACAGTTGTGATGCAGCGGCAGACTTCTATGAGGAGGGTATTCATAAACTGGTACAACGTTATGACAAGTGCCTCAATAATGAAGGAAATTATGTAGAAAAGTAGATTAAGGTACAGGCTTTCATGTAAAAATAAAATTATTGAGATATCTTTGCACGTATTATTTTAATTTCAAAACGGTACTTACTTAAAAAACACGCCTTGTATAAATATATATATATATATATATATATATAATTTTGAACAGAACTCATCTTTGTGATATACTAGGTAGGTTAAATGTACATATGAAGAAATGTTTCGAAAATCACACCATGAGTGCAACCTCAATAACTGATTTTTCTTAAGGGAAATCTGCTATAACAATCTTGTTGCAAATATTATTTTATAAAATAGTAGATCACCGGAGCCATTAAACATCTGATTATCAATTTAAATTACAAGTCACAGTTTACAAGGGACTGGAGAATATAAGGGAAAAGGCTCCATGAGTACAATTAATGTTAAGAGTCAGAGGGGAAAAAAAAAGCAATTGTAGGAAATCGTATTTGCAACAAGACTAGCTATCACAAATCACACATTTCAAACACGATATATTCCGAATTACAGCCCTCCCCACGGTCCGATGAAAAGAAGACACCGTAATAAAAGTTAAAATAAGGCATTTTTCAGTGATTAATTGTTAAGGTGTGTAGAAGTGTGGAATTTACTTAGCAATGGTTGAAACAAGATAAAATAAAAATACTTAGTTAATAATAGGAGTTAGGGGAAAAAATGTTAATAGAAAAAAAATTGGAGGAAGTCTTATTCTTGTTTTTTTCATAAGAGATAAAATACGAAATCAAAACAGCTGATTGCTACTCGCTTTTAAAGATGTTCGCTTGATCGTTGTAGGCTGTACTTGACTTTGTTAAGGCCGGCAAAAGTCAGTAAATTGCACTGCACTTATTTTATGGCGCAGATATCTTGGTCAGATTATTTTCTTATTTCGTTATAAAGTGGCATTGTGCATAACTCACCGTTTATCATGCAATGACCCGAAAATCATGTTCGAAAATCAGTATGCTGTCAAACTCATATCGATAAATAATAGGTCATTATCAATGTCCAGAATGGTTATAAAGCGTATATATTTCCTTGGGGAAAAAAAATTTGGCATTTTAACAGGCAATTAGTAAAAAAACAATGTCAGAATGGTTATAAAATGCGTATATATTTCAATGGGGAAAAAAAATTTGGCATTTTAACATTGGCAATTAGTAAAAAAAAATGTCAGAATGGTTATAAAATGCGTATATATTTCAATGGGGGAAAAAATTTGGCATTTTTACATTGGCAATTAGTAAAAAAAAATGTCAGAATGGTTATAAAATGCGTATATATTTCATTGGAAAAAAAATTTGGCATTTTAACATTGGCAATTAGTAAAAAAAATGTCAGAATGGTTATAAAATGCGTATATATTTCATTGGAAAAAAAATTTGGCATTTTAACATTGGCAATTAGTAAAAAAAATGTCAGAATGGTTATAAAATGCGTATATATTTCATTGGAAAAAAATTTGGCATTTTAAACATTGGCAATTAGTAAAAAAAAATGTCAGAATGGTTATAAAATGCGTATATATTTCATTGGAAAAAAAAATTTGGCATTTTAAACATTGGCAATTAGTAAAAAAAATGTCAGAATGGTTATAAAATGCGTATATATTTCATTGGAAAAAAAATTTGGCATTTTAACATTGGCAATTAGTAAAAAAAATGTCAGAATGGTTATAAAATGCGTATATATTTCATTGGAAAAAAAATTTGGCATTTTAACATTGGCAATTAGTAAAAAAAATGTCAGAATGGTTATAAAATGCGTATATATTTCATTGGAAAAAAAATTTGGCATTTTAACATTGGCAATTAGTAAAAAAAATGTCAGAATGGTTATAAAATGCGTATATATTTCATTGGAAAAAAAATTTGGCATTTTAACATTGGCAATTAGTAAAAAAAATGTCAGAATGGTTATAAAATGCGTATATATTTCATTGGAAAAAAAATTTGGCATTTTAACATTGGTAATTAGTAAAAAACTAGCGATTTGTACGGATGAGTTAATAATCGCCAAAAAGTGCGTGGACTCCGTTAACCGATAAGTACTGATATCTGGTTCTGTCACATATAAATATCAGCAGTTGAGGACCTACTCATGGCGCGATTTTTAAAAAAATTTCTTAGTCCATCAATCCTACCTAGGAAATGACGAAAATGAGGTCCTTTCAAATATATATATATATATTATTCAAATATATATTATATATATATTATCATTCAAATATATATATATATATATATATATATATATATATATATATATATATATATATTTGTCGTTTTATGTAAAAAGAAAGATCGAGTTCGTTAATGGCTCAAACCGGATCAGCGAGAGGGAGAGTTTTGAGGGGGTGAATTTCGAAAAGTCTCTGTTATTATGAGTCGGATCATAAAATTGTATAGAACCATTTTTATTGCAAATGTATCGTTCTATAAATGTTGCTATGTACGTATTTTCATTATCTTGATTATTAACAGAGATATATGCATTTTAGCAGATTTCCCTTAAGGGAAATCAGCTATTGAGGTTGTACTCATGACGGAATTTTCGACATTTTTCTTCAAATGTCCATCGATCCTACCTATATCTATATATATATATATATATATATATATATATATATATATATATATATATATATATTTGTCTGTTACCGCTCTAGCGGTAGCAATTTTTGTTTGATCCTTACCAAACTTCATATTTAAGCGTTTTATGTAAAAAGAAAGATCAAGTTCGTTAACGGCTTAAATCGGACCAGTGGGAGGGGGGGGTTTAGAGGGGAGGATTTTCGAAAATTCGAAATATCTCCATTACTATACGTCGGATCAAAAAATTGTATAAAACCAATCTTATTGCAAATTAAATTTACTATAAATATTGTTCTATACATTAATTCTCTATCTTGAATATTAACCGAGATATTTGCATTTGTATTCTGCGTGTGCCACCAGTAGGCTATGTTCGGAGTTTCCGCCGAGAGCTCTGGCGGCCGTTTCCATAACTATCGTCCCTCGTGAATAGGTTTAGAGGTTAGGTTAACTGTTTTTTGGGGCTAGAAACTACTGGGTTATTACGCCCTAAATAATGTTTTAGGTTTAGAGGTTTCTTACTACTACAGTTGTCATTATGCAGATTTCTCTATTGTAAAACTTCACGTGGGAAATCTGCTTAGTTTACGCAGCCCCTGCGTGACGGACTTTTTTAGTTTTCGGGTTTCAGGAAACCCCCCACTTCTACACATGTCATATTGAGAATAAGCTGTTACATTTTGAAGCCTAAATACCAAATATTGTCCTCGTTGAACTTTTACGTTTTCAGGTAAATGTACGTTTTGAGGTGATGCACGAGGGAAATCTGCTTATTTAAAGCACCCCCTAAATGCTTTATTATGTGGCAGACTTAGTCTAAAATTGTGTTATAAGCAGAACCTCAATAGCTGATTTTCCAAAGGGGAAATTTGATAATTCAATTCTGGACATTAATAACTATTTCTCATAATTCTCACTTAACAATTAAAAATGAATTGGCTATATTGATTTCCAAAAGGAAGATCACAAAACTATACAGGACTAATGGATTAAATAGGTAATTCACAGATATTTTTATAAACGGAATAGAATATTATCATTCTCGGGAAATTTCTAATTCGCCTAAGTAAAGGCTCTGAAAAAAATACACTAACATTGTTAAGTTTGCGAGCAACATTCACTAGAACTCTTAGATACTTAGAGAGTTACGGTCATCCTTCTTTTGGTTTATCGATGTTATATTCTATCTATAATTTAAAGCCACAAGCCCGTTTTACACCTGAATTATTCGGCCAGAACCGCTCGGTGGATTTTCGAGATCCGGGTACCGTTTTGTTCGTCATGGTCGCTTTTTGCTTTGAAAAATTGTCGGATTCGAGGTAGCTCCCTCTCCCGGCGAGATAAGCCCCTCCGAAATTTTTTATTCCCAGCCTCCCCAGCGACGCCTTAAATTCGCTATTTCTCTGCCCGTTCCGGGTATCGCTTTACCGACCGGGGGAAAAACTCTCGGATAGATACCCTTTCGTTCGACGCCTCAAACGCGAATAACCGCCCACTCCCATGCCGACAAATGACGATCGAACTAGAAAGTATACTTTTTCTTGCGACCCGCCAAACTCCCGTTCTATCGCCTCATTTTTTCTTTTCGAAGCGTCATTTTTCAGCTCGAGCGTACGGTCTAGGTAGCCACCGAGCCGATTTCCCCCTACCGCACTCCGCCGCCCTGTACGGACCCTCCGAAATCGACCCTCCTAAAACTCCTCTCTTTCCGCCGCTCTCCCTCCTCTCCAGTTGGGCCTATGCCCACGCCGAATTCGGCCCCTTCTCCGGCTATCGCTCCGCTACCGACGCCCAAAGACCACCTCGGTCTCCGGTCGAAGGGCGAAGGACTAGGTTAATGGAAATGTAATGAAATGTTAATATGTTTATTTAATGTATGTCGTTAGAGTTTAAGTATGTCGTCTAAATAAAGCCATTTTGCACAGCGAGAGGTTTGGTGTAATATTTTTATTTTTATTTTAACAATTTATTTTTTTATTGTTTATTGTGAATTTATTTATGTAGGAAACTTTGTTATTGTAAGTATTTTTTTTTTGTTTAGTGAGTCTGCTATTGTGGTACACTCTACTGGATTATCGTATAAGTATTTTATTTGTATGTAGTTCAAGTGATATTGAATTACATACAATAAATTAGAATTGATTAGGTATTTTTAGAAATTATTAACTTTTGGTTTTTATTATCTGTTGTACTTTTAATTGTCTTGCTCTTTGTTTATTTTATATATTATACACAAGATTATTGCTTGGATTCTTCTAATATATGATTGTAATTTATTATTGTAATTGAAATGGTTATAGTCTGCTTATATAATGATATTTAATAATAATTTTATTGTAATATAATCATTTTTCTAATAAAGAAGAAAGTTTAACTTATTATTTAATATTTACAAATTTTAATACATTATTAATAGCAAGATAATATAGAAATTTTAATAACTTATTAAAATCTAGATAATGTACAAATTTTAATAACTTATTAAAATCTAGATAAAGTCATAACTTATTAAAATGTAGATAAAGTCATTCTGTGTTTATTTTAGACATTTTGATAACTTATTAAAATCTAGATAAAGTCATAACTTATTAAAATGTAGATAAAGTCATTCTGTGTTTATTTTAGACATTTTGATAACTTATTAAAATCTAGATAAAGTCATAACTTATTAAAATCTAGATAAAGTCATTCTGTGTTTATTTTAGAAATTTTGATAACTTATTTAAATCTAGATAACGTCCATTTGTATTTATTGATTATTAATATCCTAAGAAAAATATGTATTTTCTATTCTTAATGTTTCAATGTTTTTTTTGTTTTTTTTTAAAAAAAAACTTATTAGCATCTAAATAAAGTCAATCTGTGTTTATTTATTATAAATATCCTAAGAAGAAAAATGTATTTTCCTTTCTTAATGTTCCAATGTGTTTTTTCCTTTATATTAAATTAAAAAAATTACCCCCCCCTTTTTAATCTAAATAAAGTCAATCTGTGTTTATTTATTATAAATATCCTAAGAAGAAAAATGTATTTTCCTTTCTTAATGTTACAATGTGTTTTTTCCTTTATATTAAATTAAAAAAATTACCCCCCCCCCTTTTTAATCTAAATAAAGTCAATCTGTGTGTATTTATTATAAATATTCTAAGAAGAAAAATGTATTTTCCTTTCTTAATGTTACAATGTGTTTTTTCCTTTATATTAAATTAAAAAAATTACCCCCCCCCCCCTTTTTTAAACTAAATAAAGTCAATCTGTGTTTATTTATTATAAATATCCTAAGAAGAAAAATGTATTTTCCTTTCTTAATGTTACAATGTGTTTTTTCCTTTATATTAAATTAAAAAAATTACCCCCCCCCTCTTTTTAATCTAAATAAAGTCAATCTGTGTTTATTTATTATAAATATCCTAAGAAGAAAAATGTATTTTCCTTTCTTAATGTTACAATGTGTTTTTTCCTTTATATTTATTATAAATATCCTAAGAAGAAAAATGTATTTTCCTTTCTTAATGTTACAATGTGTTTTTTCCTTTATATTAAATTTAAAAAATTACCCCCCCCCCCTTTTTAATCTAAATAAAGTCTATCTGTGTTTATTTATTATAAATATCCTAAGAAGAAAAATGTATTTTCCTTTCTTAATGTTACAGTGTGTTTTTTCCTTTATATTAAATTAAAAAAATTACCCCCCTCTTTTTAATTAAAATAAAAAAAAAATCCCCCCCTTTTAATCTGTGTTGCAAGTAATTCATAAACATTTGTAATTTTAGGTATGCAATATTTGCAATATTTACATCAAACCTCCCTAAAATCAATTTTTAATGAAAAAAAAAATAAAAAAAATAAAAGGTGTCTGAGGGTTATCTAAACTTTTAAATATGACCCTTAATAGCTCATTTCCAAAAGAATGGAAATAAGCTAATAGGCCTGTAATATAAGTGTAGGCCGTTAATTAAATGAATGGATGTAAGAATAGCTCAGATATTACCCAGCTGCAAAAATAAACTCCACACAAAAATCCCGGGGATATACAGCATACCATGTTCCTGCGGCTCAGAATACATTGGCCAGACCGGCAGATTGATAAACACCAGGGTCGCCGAGCACATCAAGAGTTTAAAAAAGTTTCGGACAGAAGAATCAGCCATAGCGGAACATTTCTGGGAAACCAACCATAACATTAAATTCGATGAAGTCAAGGTACTGGCAAAGGTGGACCGTTACCAAGAAAGACTGGTTCGAGAAGCTATAGAAATAGCGAAATGCCCTAACAACTTCAATAGAGAGGATGGATACAGACTCAGCAAACTCTGGAAGCCGGTAATTCCACAGAGACCTCGAATAAGAAACGAAAACGACGGTATAGGCGATGAACGACCACCGGACCGAGTATCCGTAGACACCTGGAAGGGAAGACTCCGCCCAAGGAAACCGGATAAGACTCAAATATATACCAGAGATGAACTAACAACTCTTCAGTCTCAGAGATAGCCCTGAGGAAGCTAGAAGCATGTCTAGCGAAACGTTGGCAACCAAAATGAAGACACGGTCAAGACCCGAAGACCTTAATAGTATTAATGACCAGGACCGTGGAAGTCTACGAGCATATTTAAAAAAAATTAAGTTGGTATTACTAAAACAATTGGCATACAAAGGTCTTTTTCAGTTAGGTATCAACCAAGTAACTACTTTTAAATTTATTTTAACTCTTTCTAAAAGTTAGAAATGGCTAATATTTGTAACTATATTGATATTTTATGTGAGGAGGCTGGCGTTCCTGGGTATTATACCCAAAAACTAATAAATGTATGTAGTGAATTAATAAAAAAAGAGATGAGCTATGCAAATGCCTTGAAATCATCAGAAAAGTAAGATTTAATTTTTTTCTTAGATATTTCAA
Source organism: Riptortus pedestris (assembly GCA_019009955.1). Classification (NCBI taxonomy): domain Eukaryota; kingdom Metazoa; phylum Arthropoda; class Insecta; order Hemiptera; family Alydidae; genus Riptortus; species Riptortus pedestris. The sequence goes on along the minus strand of CM032230.1, from coordinate 19,073,245 downwards.
GTTATTCTTATTTCTATTTAAATAAAATACAAGTTGTTATTTATTTTAATAAATCCATTGTTTAAAAAAAATACATTTTTTTTGTTTTAATATTGAATGCATTTCATTTGGGATATCGAATATTAAAATACTATGTTTCATTATTTGAATAAATTCATTTTTAAAAAATGTATTTATTCAAATTTTATTTATTTTTAATGCATTTCATTTGCGATATCAAATATAAAAATACTATTTTTTTGGTTTAAACAGAAATTTAAATCAATAATATCAGAAAGTATTAATATTACGCATTTAATGTATTTATGTTGACTTATTATTAAATATTAAAATAATAATTTTATTTTTTTTTATTTTTTTAAACAGACAGCTAAGGCAAGACCACACAAAAAGGTATAAATATTATTATTTACTGTTATAATTATTATGTATGTGTGTGTGTCGATATATATTATAGTAATTTATTTTATGTAAATGTAAATATGATTCCATTATTAAAAAAGTAATGAAATATAAAATAAAAAAAAACAATTAAGTTCATGTATATATATATATATATATATATATATATATATATATATATATATATATATATATATAATAAAATATAAAAAAAAAAAAATGATGTAACTTTATATATATATATATATACATAAATATATATATATATATATATATATATATATATATATATATATATATATATAATACTTCACTAAATAATTATAAAGTAATTACAGGTTTAGTTTCAATTAATTCCAGATATCAACTTGATAAAATGATAAGAGATGATTTCCCACCCCTAGACATTCCAAATCAGAAGATGACGAGTAAATCAAGGACATACAGGTATAAGTGTGATATCAAGTTGAACTTATTGCTAAATTAGCTTCATTCCATATTGCTTTATGAATATACAATATTCACTCCCATTCCCATAATGCTTTTAAAGGAACCACACTTCACATTGTGGCCTACTCTACAATTCAAAGGAAGCTGCGCCTACATCGCTACAGCGCAGCGCTCCTCCAGCGACAAACAGGTATGTTCGAAAATTTATTTAGACATTTTTTATTTAATTAAACTTAAGCTAATTTAGGCTTTAAAAACAATTTGTTTTAATGTTCATTTCATTTTTAACATATTTTATCTTTAATTCATTTTTTAATATTATTGGTCTTTAATTAGTTTCGTAATATGATAGATGTTTAATTTATTTATACTTAGAAGATAGTATTTCACTATTCACTCCCATTCCCATAATGCTTTTAAAGGAACCACACTTCACATTGTGGCCTACTCTACAATTCAAATGAAGCTGCGCCTACATCGCTACAGCGCAGCGCTCCTCCAGCAATCAACAGGTATATTGGAATATTTATTAAGACATGTTTAATTTAGTTTAATTTAAGCTAATTTAGGTTTTCAACAAAAAATGTTTTAATTTTCATTTCATTTTTAATATATTTTATCTTTAATATACACACATCAAACTTTCACTTTTTATATTTACTCTTTATCGCATTGCCCCTTAAAAAAATCAGAGCTCAAAGTGGGCATTGAGAAATAACATTTCTTTTTTGTTTAATGTTATTATTCATTGCTTTATAACTTTTCTGTTACAGTCAAAATTATGAGCAACCCAAAAAAGTTGCTAAATTTCAACAAAAGACTGGGTTTATCCTATCAAATTGTCAAAATAGGTAAAACTTAAAATATTATTATAACAAATTGTTCATTATTCTTATTTTAAAAATTAGAAAATAAATATATGTTTCTTTTTCGGTAAAGATATGAGGTATTCAAATGCAGCAACATCACTGCATTTAGGCCACCAGCTCACTGTACCTCTAGGTAAATTCTTCATTTGCTCATTATTAATTCTTTTTTATCTGGATATACCAATTATAGTTGCTTATTTTTTTAGACGACTACGTGTTTCCCCAAATTTAAGAAAAGTAATAGAAAAAAAAAGTAATAATTATCCACCCATGTCTAAAAGGTATTTTATTTTATACTTTAACTTTCCAATTTTTCCAAATCAATAAGGAATTTTTACATTACAAAAATATTATTTTTATGTATTTATAAAGTATTTTTATTTATTGTAGTTCAACAAAAAAAGTAATAATGGTCACAGACAGCCATGGGAGAAACACGGGAGAAATTTTAAATAAAAAAATTAAAAATGACTATGACATAGAGGTAACAGTGTTGCCTGGGAGAAGGATGGCTGACATTGAAGAAACTGCTGTGAGACTCAGTCAGCAACTCACCCCAAAGGATCATGTCATTATTTATGGTGGTGCAAATAATATTGGTACAAATTGTAATCCCCTAAATCTACAAAAAGTTAATAAATTAAAATGTAAAGTAACTCTTATGGGGATCCCTTATCGTTACGATAAACCTGAGCTTAATCGAGAAATCAAGCTCACAAATTTCCACATGGAGAGTCTCTGTCGACACAAAGGCTATGGGTTCCTCGATCCAAATCCATATTTATCCAGGTCCTGTTACACAAGGCATGGCTTGCACATGGTTTGGAAAGGGAAACACAAAGTTTGCGACTTGATTGCTTCGGCACTTTGTTAATCTCAAGTGAAACATATCGAGAGTTATCCCTGTAAGAGCTTTTAAAATTTCTACTCCATAATTTTTCATTAAAAAATACAATTTAAATAATTCATCATGGAAGTAAAAAAGTTTGTATGTATAAGTTCTGGAAATTATTCCCAGAACTCAAAAATTTTTAATCTCCAAAGCCGAAACAAACAATGTGTTGCGAACTCTATTTGTGCTATAGCACTTTCAAATTTAAAGGAAAACCGGGGACTTTTAACACCATTAGAAATTAACAAAATATTAATTGAAGGCGACATATTTTATTTAAAATGTAGGCGTGAACAAGATTTTTTATCGGCCGAAGAAATCTTACCTACATTGAAATTTACAACGGGAGAAACATTTCACATAGAACAGTTTCTTATTACCGATGATACTGAAAATGTATTAGCCAAAATTTCTCCAAAAATAAATAATAAGGATATTGCCTTGACAATCCTAGAAGAAAGAATTAAGAAAGGTTTATTTCCTGAGTATTTACCACCACTTTCTAATTCAGACAGTTTCATTTTTACAGCCCACAATTTGACAGTTGCCTTTTGGCACTTTAACGGTTACTATTATGTATTTGATCCTCACAGCGTTGATTTTGAAAAGAAAATAGACTATAAAAACGGCTCAGCTAAATTTTTCAAATGTGAGAATACTATTTCATTAGCAGCTCTCTTGCTGCAAAATCATGCCCGTGACAATAGTGATTTTGAAATTGTAAGAATAAATATTAAAATTCTTGAAAATCAACTTCCCCTAAGTGAACAGCCTTCAGATGAAACAAATGTTTCCACGGTTAACATTAATAAGCCTCAGAATTTAAATATAATTTTGCCTTCAGAAACAATTAATAATCCAATTGTAATAAATACCGTTAACACTATTTTGAGTCCTGAGGTTCGACTTAATGAAACTCCTGTGTTGTTAACCAACAATATTAAATGTGCAGGTCGTCCTCTAAAAAGAAAACCTGGTCCAAAACCAACCTTTGTTCAACAAAAAAAATATCATTCTCAGAAAAAGGACATAAAAAAAAAACAGTTCAATCTACCAAATAATATATCAGGGCAATATCCATTTGTAAATAACTTGCGAACAAAAAATACTCTCATTGATATAAACAAAACCAACTCAAAATTTGTTGAATGTCCCACTATAAGAAAACTAAAACAAAATAAATCAAAAGAAACAAAATAATAAAATTTATGAGGATGCAGCATGTAAAATAATAAAAACTGTTGCTCCCCCCTCTAATCCTACTCATCTTGAAAATGCAAAGACCAAGAATCAATTTAGGCGTTATCAAGGAAGTTACTCTTCAAAACATTCTGACATAAAAAAGGAAGAAAAACAAAAAATAACTTACAATGCGACAAATAGATCAACAATAAAAATAATAAACTGCGAGCAAAAACATAGATTAAGAGTAGAAATAATGAATTACCTATATCATAATAAATATCAATCTAAATCCATAGTTTATCGTAATAGATATAAAAACAGAATGGCGCAATATCGAAATCTACTAAATGTGAAGCTTAATCGTGCTAAAAAACTAATAATGAACAGAACACATGCTAAAAGTTGTAATAAAGAAAATTCTAGACTTTCATTATATAATAAAAATAAACGGACAAACATTGTACACCCCCTTAATAAATTTAATAGCAAACGTTTTATACACAAATACCTACAAAATTTTAAATGTTTAGGACATCTTTCGGGACAATATTTATGCCAAATTAGTGAATATTATTTGCAAGCCCCTGGATCACTTTTAAATGAGGGTGCTTACAGTTGCAAGACATGCAACGCAAGACTTTTCCATGAAGAAAAAACTAGAACAACTTGGTGTTGCGGGAAAGAAGGTGTTAATTTCACCAGAAAACTGCCCCCACTCGAAGCTAATTTTTATAGTAATAATAGATTCTTGACAAACGCACGTGCCTATAACAACCTATTCGCATTTTCAGCGATCGGGGTCTCCCACGGGTTTCAAGATCCTCCAGATAAATCAGGCGTCTCTTTTGTTAAAATTCAGGGTAGAATTTACCATCGAGTTTTCCATTTAAGTTACAATAAATCAACAAACAACACATCCCTCTATATCGAGGATAAACATGAGAGAGAAAGAATTGCCAACAATCTAAAACTTGATGACAAGATTGTTAACGAGATTCAACAATATTTAAATCAAGTCAATCCTCTAATTCCCACTATTCGGCAACTCTACAATGAAACAAACGTAACAGCATCACTGGTGTTTGAACAAACATCCAGAAGATCTCCTGGTCCTATTGAAGGGGATATCCCAATAGCCGATGAAATTGCAGGGTTGGTAAAATTAAATGTGAATCACAACCCACGGCAAGTTGTAATTTGGAAATATGGAGACGCCAAACCACATAATGTCCACTACCTTAACCCTTCATACGAACCTCTACAATATCCATTGATTTTCCCTCATGCTTCTGCAGGTTGGTCTCCAAATCTTAAAAATCGTAGGGGACAAAACCTCACCCAAACAAAATATTATAGGCTCATGCTACTGTCAGAGCCACGGTTTACTTCCCTTCGGCGATTAAGTCAAGAATATTTCGTGGATATGTGGTGTAGGGATGAAGAAGCCAAATTAAATTATGTTCGATATAACCAAAAAAATATCCTTCGGATCGGTAAAAGAAAAGAAATAGATGAAACCATTCAAGGGGAAGGAGGTGCAATCGCGGGTAAAATCTATTTACCGTCATCGTACACACACAGCCCGCGGTATATGCAAGTTCACTACCATAACGCTATGGCTTTGGTAAGTCGCCGAGGAAGCCCATCTTTCTTTTTAACCCTGACATGCAATCCAAAATGGTCTGAAATTACAAATAGTTTAAACCCTGGGGAAACTACTAATGATAGGCCAGACCTTTGTGATCGCGTATTTAAAATAAAATTAGATTATTTGCTTCGATTACTAAAGTCTGGGCATCTATTAGGTAAAATTTGTTTTATAATGCACGTGATTGAATTTCAAAAACGTGGTCTGCCACACGCACATATTGCTTTCCGTGTCGAAGGGGGAGGTCCTGTTAATGGCCATGAAATTGATAATTTTGTTCGCGCTACAATTCCAAGTGCAGAGGAAGCTGATGGTCGCCTGCGTCAGTTAGTACTCAAGCACATGGTACATGGTCCTTGCGGCCCAGAGTTTATGAGATCCCCATGTATGGATCCCAAAACTAAAAAATGTACCAAATATTTTCCGAGACAACAAAACGAGGTCACTTATATTGATAGCCGAGGGTTTGTCATGTATAAGAGACCCTGCCTATCAACAGTAAATATTCCCGTACGCCGCTCAAACAGAACTGCTGCTGTCAATGATTCTTATATTGTTCCCTACAATCCGTTCATTTTATTATTAATGTCGTGCCATGTAAATTTAGAAGTAGCAACTTCAACAAAAACCTTAAAATATATGATGAAATATATACATAAAGGGCACGACCGGTCAAATATAAGCATTGGTAAAGAAAAGGAATCCGATAAATCTGGCAAAGAAATTAATAGCAAAGATGAAATAGAAGAATACGTAAACATGAGATACATTTCTGCTTCCGAAGCAATTTGGAGAATTTTAGAATTTCACATTCGCGAAGCCAAACCGAGTACCATACCACTTCCTGTACATTTACCTCAACAGGATATGGTTGTTTTTGAACCAGGGAGAGAGCATCAAGCTCTAAATAAATTTGTATCTAAATTGATACTATATTTCAACCGGCCCAAAACTGCAAATTTTGAAAATATTACGTATCTAGATTTTTATGAAAATTACATGGTAGAGTTAAAACCGCCAAAGTCAAAAAAGTTTGAATGCTTTCGAATTTTCGAAAAATATTACGTATATCCTCGGCAAAGAGGTGAATGTGTTTGTCGGATTTATTGGGTCTCACCAACAATGGGGGAATTGTTTTTTTTGCGTTTATTACTTACAAAATTTCCATCTTACAATTATGAAGCTTTACGAACTGTCAATGGACAAATATTCGATACATTTCAAGAGGCTGCTAAAGCTCATGGACTTCTTGATGTGGAAGACGAGTACACAATTGCTATAAGAGAAGCATCTCTTTTCAAAACAGGAAAAGGTCTTCGCCAACTATTTATTACTCTAATAATATTCGGTGCTCCTGCTGCCTTACTTTGGTCCCAATTTCGTGATTCTTTAATAGAAGATTATTTAAGAAATAATACAGAAAATCCAGAAAAGGCTGAAAATGACGCGCTTTTGGAAATTAAACAAATGCTAACTGCTCATGGCAAAACATTAGAAGATTAGAAGTGGAGGATGCTATTGAGAAGCTAAGATTGGGTAAAGCTGCTGGACATGACAGAATATCCCCGGAATTCATCAAATATAGTGGACAGGAATTAAGGAAGTGCCTACAAGCCCTATTCCAAAAGATATGGGACGAGAAGAGAATCCCAAATGATTGGGAGAATAATATAATCATCCCAATCTACAAGAAGGGCAGTCAAGCTGAGTGCGAAAACTACAGGCCTATATGCTTGTCCTCTGTGGTGTATAAGCTATACACCAGAATCCTTGAGCAGAGACTAAGGAAAATAGTTGAGGGGGACCTTGAGGAAGAACAGGCTGCTTTTAGACCGGGCAGGCAGACCCAGGACCATATATTCTCGGCCCGAATGATAGTGGAGAAGGCATGGGACAGAGGGAGGAATGTCTATCTGGCCTTTCTGGATTTGAAAGCTGCATTTGACTCTGTCCCACGGCAAGAGATATGGGACGCTCTGGTTAGCAAGCGTGTTCCACATAACCTCATTAGTGCCATTAAGTCGGCGTACCAAGACCCAAAAGGAGTTGCGAGACTCAATGGAAAGGAGTCTTCTCCATTTAGCTTCTACAAGGGAGTCAAACAAGGGGACAGCCTTAGCCCATTGTTGTTCATTATAGTGATGGACGAAATATGGAAAATTTGCAAAAGAAGGACACCCCGAGCACTTGTGGGCTACTGGAATATGACGCCCGTTCTAGCCCAAGCAATGTTATATGCCGACGATGTAGTGATTGTGGCGGACTCGCAGGAAAGGCTGCAAACTAGTGTTACGGAGTGGTATGAGGAGCTAAAGAGAAAAGGAATGGACATAAATGTCAAGAAAAGTAAGGTTATGTGTGTAGGAAGAGAAGAGGAAGACGTTAATGTCACCTGCAATGGCGTACCACTTGAGATGGTTGACACCTATAAGTATCTTGGCACACTCATATGCAGGGATGGTAGGATAGATCAGGAGGTCTTGAATAGGGTGAGTCAGGCCAATGGAATTTTCTACCAAATACGTAACACCCTAATTGCCAAGGAAGAATTGAGTAGATCAACCAAACTCAGAATCTACAAAGCGGCCTTTCTACCAGTGCTTTTGTATGGTGCAGGGAGTTGGACCTTATTGGACAACCACGCAAGCAAACTCAAGGCAGCAGAAATGAGATACCTAAGGTGCATTGCGGGAAAAACCAGGCGAGACCGCATCAGAAATGAGCGGATAAGAGAGGATCTTGGGGTGAGACCGATTGGAGAGATAGTTGAGGAGCGCCAACTTAAGTGGTTTGGCCATGTCAACCGAATGGGGGACACAAGAAAGGCCAAATGGTTGTATGAAGCACGGCCAGAAGGCAAACGACCCCGTGTTAGACCTAGACTTACCTACCAGGACTACGTAGCTCGATTAGGAGCAGAAAGGGGCAAGACCGCGCCAGAGATGAGAAGACTAGCGGCGGACAGACCCAGCTGGGCAAAGTGGACTGAGGTGGCACCTCCACGCTTATCGCCACGATGGAGGTAGAAGAAGAGGAAGAAAACCATCATGACGACTGCTACTTCTGCGTTGTGAAAATAAATGGAATTAACCCAGGAAATCAAAGTAAGTGGTCTTATCCTAACTTATCTTCTGCTCAACTACCTCAATTAAAATCACGAGATGTACAACCTAGTACATCTAAATTTTCAGATGATCCAAATCACTGCGAACAAAATATATCAAGTGATGACACTGATCCAGACTACAAATGTAGCCTCTCAGAACCTCAACCATGTAATCAGAAAGAACTAAATGACTTAGTGTGGGATCTGAACTTACCGAAAGAATCTGAAATTTTAGCATCTCGTTTAAAAGAAAAAAATTTGCTTACTCCCGAATGCAACATCACTTTTTATCGTTCCCGAGAAAAGAATCTGTTGCCATATTTTTCTGAAGAGAAGGATTTGGTGTTTTGTAACGATGTTGGTGGACTTTTGCAACAGATGGGTTTGAAGAACTACAATCCTGGGGATTGGCGGCTTTTTATGGACTGCAGCAAAAAAAGTTTAAAGTGTGTTTTGCTCCATAACGGTAACAAGTACGGTTCCACGCCTATTGCACATTCGACGACTTTGAAAGAAGAATACGCAAATATTTCAAAGGTTATGGAAAAACTTAAATCTCAAGACCACAACTGGGTCATTTGCGTTGATTTAAAAATTGTTAACTTCCTTCTAGGTCAACAAGGGGAATACACAAAGTACCCATGTTTTTTGTGTCTCTGGGGCAGTCGTGACAAGCAACACCATTGGTCACAAAAGGTTTGGCCAGTGAGGGAAGAGCTGCAAATTGGTATAAAAAATGTTATAAACGGGCCTTTAGTTAACCGAGACCGCATCATACTTCCACCACTTCATATTAAACTCGGCATAATGAAACAATTAGTGAAAGCGCTTGACAAAAGTGGAAGATGTTTCAATTTTCTTTTACAGAAGTTCCCCGGATTAAGCATAGAAAAATGTGAGCAGCAAAATGTGAAATATAAATATATATATATATATATATATATATATATATATATATATATATATATATATATATATATTTGTCTGTTAACGCTCTATATAGATAGATATTCTCAAGAAAGATAAAAAAGTCCGTCACGGACTAAACAGATTTCCCACGTGAAGTTTTACAATAGAGAAATCTGCCTACTAATAACAGTAGTAGTAACGAATCTCTAAACCTTTTCACGAGGGACGAACAGTTACGGAAACGGCCGAACTAGCTTTCGGATCTATGGACAATTGCAGAAATTTTTCGAAAATCGCGTCTTGAGTACGACCTAAATTCGCTAGTATTCCTCTAATAGCCATTATTTAGTGCTGCTGATTTATCGAATATTTAGATTTCGACCCATTATATCAATAAATTTCCGGAAAACAGCAATTATATTATAATCGTCTCATTGCTCATATCTCGTACAAAAAAATGAATACCAGCACGTTTCCTTTTCATGTTTCAAGGCATTGGTGTTATGAATATACGGGATGATGTGAATCTAGCATTTTTATTTACATGGAAAACCATGTCTAGGTCAACGATTGGCAACACGGCTATATAGTTATATATGAGAGGTTTGGTGCAAAAACAGTGTAATCAACAAGTTTCCCGTATTTAGAAAGAAGGAGTAAAAGTTAAAGAAACCGAATAAATTAACTATTATTGCCACAAAAATTGTTCTTTGTACTTGAAGTGATATTAGTAAATGTAAATATTTTCTGTGTACATGAACATAAAAATTGGATTTTCAGTGCCAAAATTGTGGGTTACACCATTTTTCCTCCAAGAAAAATTTGTAACTTTATTGGTGTATTCCACATTTTTGAATTTTTATACGACACTGTTGCTCTCTATGAACAAAATATGTATTTACTGCAAGAATGAAGTAACCTACATTGCCATAGTTTTAATAAAATTGGTGGAAATAACACTATTTAAATTAAACAGTATGTATTAAAGAAAATAAACATTTATTTCACATTTTGCTACAAACATGGAATGCAAAGAACTTCTTTCTTTGCTGTTATTAGTAAATAATGTAACTTTTTAAGGTAATATTACAAAAATGTCTAGACAAATGAAACCATAGTGGGTTACACCAATTTTGCACTCGATTAATTTCAAAATAGTTGTCTACAAGTTACACCACAAATATTTTATTCCTGTATGGCACCTGAAAGAAGTACAACAATGATAGGCTATAAAAACAATATAATGAACTAACAAAATACACAAAAATATAAAGAAATGGGTATTCGTGGGCTACACCGCTTATGCACCAAACCCCTCAAATATATTTATATATATAAATATTGGGTTGATGCAAAATTAATGCAGGTTTCCTCTATTGCGATATCTTAATTCCAATTGTGTAAACAAAGCAAATCCTAACATTGATCATTATTTTACCTAAACAAACCTTATCTAATACCCTCTCTTTCACCATGAATTTGATCAGTAAAATCGTTTTGTTCAGTGTGTTAAAGGTCTTAAATCAAAAATGACAATTTAAGGACCACCAAAAAAAATCGCAGCTTTGAAATCTGTTCCATGCTTGTGACACGCAATAAAAATGATCAATTCTCGATCGCATTGTGACGTGCGATGAAAAATGGATCTTATACGACAACAGAAGAGGTTGTAGCCAATGGCTGGGCAAAGATGAACAACCAAAACCTATCCCAACGCCCAACCTGCACCCAAAAAAAGTTATGGTCACAGTTTGGTAGTATACTGCTGGCGTTATCCACTACAGCTTTCTCAATCGAGGTGAGACTATAACTGCTGACAAGTACTGTCAAGAAATTGACAACATGAATCAAAAATTACAGTGTCTTTGCCCAGCTTTGATGAATCGGAAGGGACCTATCCTTCTCCATGATAACGCCAGACCACACGTCGCACAACCAACGCTACGACGACTGCACGAGTTGGGCTACGAAGTTATCCCACACCCACCTTATTCACCTGACCTCCTACAGACTTCACTTTTTCAGGCATCTTGATTACCTTTTGAGGGAGAAAAATTTTCAAAACCACGATGAAATTGAAAATTCGTTTCGTGACTTCATTGAGTCCAGGGATTCAGATTTTTTTTCTGGTGGAATAAGAAAACTAGTTGAACGTTGGCAAAAGTGCATTGATTCAGATGGAAATTATTTTGATTAAATATATATAGTTAAAGTAAAGATATGGCCTATTTTCAATGAATATTAAAAACCTGCATTAATTTTGCATCAACTCAATATATATATATATTGTGAGGAGTTCGGCTATCTGCTACAGCAGTCTGATTTTATACTAATTTGCAATGGAAACATACCCCGCAAGTTGGTGTTTTTAATTTAGTTAGCTACGCCAATTAAATCATCTTTAGTTTTAGCAGATTCCCCTTAAGGGAAATCAGTTATTGAGGTTGTACTCATGGCGGAATTTTCGAAATTTTTCTTCAAATGTCCATCGATCCTACCTAGTAGATGACGAAAATGAGGTCCGTTCTAAACTGTGTATATATATATATATATATATATATATATATATATATATATATATATATATATATTTGTCTGTTACCGCTCTAGCGGTCGCAATTTTTGTTTGATCGTTACCAAACTCGATATTTAGTCGTTTTATGTAAAAAGAAAGATCAAGTTCGTTAACGGCTGAAATCGGACCAGTGGGAGGGGGGTTCAGAGGGGAGGATTTTCGAAAATTCGAAATATCTCCGTTACTAAACGCCGGATCGAAACATTGCACAGAATCAATCTTATTGCAAATTAAATTTACTATAAATAGTGATATATACTTTTATTCTCTATTTTGAATATTAACCGAGATATCTGCAATTTTATTAAATCTGGGCGGCTAACGGACGGGTGACTTTTCCGCCAAAAGCTAGTTCGGCCGTTTCCTTAACTGCTCGACTCTCGTGAAATTTCTCTATTATAAAACTTCACGTAGGAAATCTGCATAGTTTACGCAGCCCCTGCGTGACGGACTTATATTTCAATTACGACTTTCTATATTTCGAAGAGTAAAACATCGTCCATGCCGTTGCATTTCTTCTCGATAATTTAAGAACAGTATTGAAACCCCCTCGAAGTATTCAATGAATGTGTAGCGGAGAGGTACTCCTCAACGTGATAAATAACCTTGACATAGTCTTTGAATTATGTTCGCGCGTATTTCGTTGCTATAGAGAAGTCTCTCGAGGTTATAGGCATTCGGATTGAGAAACACGTTTTTGGTTCGTGCGAACTGATAAACTGTGAAAACTGGAGTCTTAAGTGAGGCCTTGAATGGGCCTTTTTCATATTTTATTTTTGTAAATATATGTGATAAATTTAAGCTAGCCTAGCTTTCTTTACGTCTCACATCGCCTTTCACAAAAGTCTAAAAGTACGAGACACCCAATTTTCACATGATAGTAGTTTATATTGTACAATGTGATAGCGGCAAGTTTGTGTCGTCATAAGAATCTACCAACACGTGGCAGATCTGAATCACTAGAGAAGAAATACGACCGCCATAGCTGGACTCTAATTTATTTCACTAAATTTGACAACACAAAACTTCTACATAGAAAAGACCACTTTAGTAGAAGATCAGCACTGGGAGCATTCAAAATATGCAAGAGAACAAATATAATAAACGGCGTGGACGGTGTTATACTCCCCGAAACGTGGAAAGCCATGATTAACAAAAGAAAACAAATGGTAGCTAACCAAATTAAAAACACTGACAAAGATAAGGCGCGTCCCCATTGAAAATTTGCAAATCAATAAAAAGTCCGTCACGCAGGGACTGCGAAAACTAAGCAGATTTCCCACTTGAACTTATACAATAGAGAAATCTCCATATGAGAGCCGACCAGTTACGGAAACGGCCGAACTAGCTTTTGTTGGGAAACTCACTCGTGCGTTAACCACCCACATTTAATAAAAATGCAAATATCTCGGTTAATATTCAAGATAGAGAATAAATGTATAGGACAATACTTATAGTACATTTAATTTGCAATAACATTCATTCCATATAATTGTTTGATCCGACATATGGTAACGGAGATATTTTGAATTTTCGAAAAAATCCCCCCCCCTCCATCCCAATGGTCTGATTTCAGCCATTAACGAACTTGATCTGTCTTTTTGCATAAAACGTTTAAATACTGAGTTTAGTAACGATCAAACAACAATTGCGACCGCTAGAGCGTTAACAGACTAAAGTACATATATATAGATATATATATATATATATATATATATATATACACATATAATTATAATTATTATATATACATTATTCACAATCACACCATACTCATAAATATAGCCACATACATAACACTCGGGCAACCTCATCACACCACAATATATATAACACCCATATCATGATCAGCACAGATATATATAACAAGGTGATAACAAATAACAACAACAATTGTAACATAGTGGAATAACAACAACAGAATAGTTTTAGTAAAACATGAAAGTGGCTTCGATAAAAAAATAATAATAAATGCAACAACACACAGCAGTAATAGTTGCATAATAACAAAATTAACTATAACACAGTATATATATATATATATATACATGCATATACAAGGTTTTTCTAAAACCTCTTTAGAAACAGCGGACGTTTTAAACACCGTACTTAAAAAATAATATATTAAGTCTTCCTTCCATTCTTTTTTTTCTTTTTAATGCCTACATCAAGAATAGTGCATTAGAATGAGTGGCATAACTTTCTTAATGAAGTTAAATTAACATTTTATTGGAGTCTTTTCGATTTTCCTTATTATACGTACTAATTTTTCATCACTTTGATTGTTTGTTCTTTTATTACGTATATTATTTATTTATTTTTCATTTTTTGGTTGTTTTTTGGGGTTTTTCTTGTTCCTTTTCTTTTTCTATTTTTATTTTCCTTTTTTTAATCTCAAGAACAAATTTATGAAAATCATTTCTTGTACACAAAACACGATGTATTATGAACATACATGTTATATACTGTAATAGTATGGCACATGTAGCAAATAAACTTTGTGCATGCTTCGAAAATCGCGTCTGAGAAATCAGCTAAAAAATCAGAGCGCAGGAGCAGGTAGCAGAACTCCTCACAATGAAACTATTTCCCAGGGATGCAGCCCGAAAAATATAATGTGTGTGAATATACTTATGCATGCGTGTGTGTGCGTAAAATGTAAATAATGAACATGTAGTACTCATAAGGCTAATTTTAAATAAAATTATAGAATTTTAACTGCTATAAAGCCCAAGATAAATAAAATAAATAAGTTGTAGATGTGTAACTAGTTCAATTAGTAATAATCACGTAGGTGTTAAATATATTTTGATGTTATTTTAATATAAATATTAAAACTATAGTATTAAATGTAATTAATCTTCTATATAGTAGTAAGGTAAATAGTAAGAATGTCAATACTTCATTCCCCATTCCGAAAAGCAATTGCATGAGCAATAAAATCATTGATTCCCAAATACAAATTCATTCACATTCAGTTAGATAACATTATTAAATTGTATACGGAGTTTAATAAAAATTTCCAACAATAATTGAATAACAATTTTATAATTTATTTCATTGAATGATCTCCACAAATCGAAATCGAAGTTGCAGGAATTGTTATTACGACAAATGGACATATGCCAAAACAATATAAGAAAAGACTTAATATTTTGCTGCATAGTTTTGTAACTACGTCCGTCACGCAGGGGCTGCGTAAACAAAGCAGATTTCCCGCGTAAATTTATACAATAGAGAAATCTCCATACGCGAGCCGAACAGTGACGAAAACGCTAAAACTGGCTTTTGGCGGGAAACTCACTCATCCGTTATCGGCCCACATTTAAGAAAAATGCAAATATCTTGGTTAATATTCAAGATAGAGAATAAATGTATAGAACAATATTTATAGTAAATTTAATTTGCAATAACATTGTTTTTATACATGTTTTTGATTCGACGTATGGTAACAGAGATATTTCGAAGTTTCGAATCCCCCCCCCCACTGGTCTGATTTCAGCCATTGGGCGAACTTGATCTGTCTTTTTGCATAAAACGTTTAAATATCGAGTTTGGTAACGATCAAACAAAAATTGCGACTGCTAGCTTGTTAACAGACAAATATATAAATATATATATATATATATATATATATATATATATATATATATATATATATATATATATACCGGGTTATATAGGAAAAAACCTCCCCGGTTTGAGCAAGCCACCGCGTGAGTAGTAGTGGATTCCTATTGAAAGCAGGGAGGTTTTTTTGCCGGACCCTATATATATATATATATATATATATATATATATATATATATATATATATATATATATATATATATATATATATATATAATTTTAACGGACCTCATTTTCGTCATCTCCTGGATAGGATCGATGGACAATTGAAGAAATTTTTCGAAAATCGCGTCATGAGTACGACCTCAATAGCTGATTTTCCTTAAGGGAAATCTGCTAAAATCTTATAAGTCATTGCTATTAATTTACATGTTATTAATAAATAACCCATTTTGTGTTTTTATATAGGTTGTTATAGATTATTTTTCACATTTTTGGAAATATTTCATATCGTTCATTGTACTTTTTTTATATTAATTTAATTATGATACATAGCATTTATATATAAAAGAACTAATTTGTATATCATGAAATATATTTATCGTATATACCAAACATGAAAATAGAGAAAACATGTTTATACGAAGAGAGGCGGTTCCCATTGCGAAAAAAGCAGACCATAAAAACATATGCAGATAAAATATACCTTACACTTATTTATTTTTTGTGTCGAATATGTTTACACCGTCAGCCATTTTCGATTGATTAAAATCTGAGCTTCACAAAATAATGTAATTTCTTTTAATATAATTAACTATTTCCCTCATAAGTCCTTTTAGAAAAAAATGTTCCCAAATGTCCACTGAACCTACGTAAGAATGAAGAAAAACACTTTTAGCAGGTTTCCCTTAAGGGAAATCAGCTATTGAGGTAGTACTCATGACGCGATTTTCTTCAAATGTCCATCGATCCTACCTAGGAGATGACGAAAATGAGGTCCGTTCAAAACTGTATATATATATATATATATATATATATATATATATATATAGATAGATAGATAGATAGATAGATAGATAGATAGATAAAAATTCTGTATTTAAGTATAAACTTTTTACAGGGGGTCCGAATATTTACAAAAATAAGAAGAAAAATTAAAACACATAGCTAGGTACAATACTTCTCTAAAGTAATACATATAATATTGATGATTAATAAAATAAATAATTTGGCTATAATTAGTACATCAATAAACAAAGAATTACATTATAGTAAAAAATAGCTTACTCAACATTGGGTGATCTTCAAATTTGATACATAATTAATCTTAATTTAATAGAAACAAAAATTAAAATAAAGAATAAAGAAATAGAAAGAAAGAAAATAAAATAAAAATAAACGAGAACATAAAATTTCATTAATCTGTTTATATTAAAGAAAAATAAATAAATAAATAAAAAATAATAATATAATAAAATGAAATTATAATAATAAGTAAATATAATAAATATATATGTATAGTAATAGACAAAATAAAGAGACAGTTCTTCTAAATCATCAATCAGTTCCGAAGGCACAATATTAATTATGAAAAATAAATAAATAAATAAAATATATAAATAATTATAATAATAAATGAAATATTTACAACTTGTGTTGGAAGTGATGAATCAATCAAACATTATGAAAGCTCGTACTTTAAGGGCATTTATAACAAATTTATAGGTATCAAGTGCCTTAGATTTGTCTTCTATTGTGAACAATTGCTTGAGCTGTGTATTTGGTGAAACAGTAGGATTAATATGTTTAGAGATGTACGCATTTCTGATGTGGCTATACATAGGGCAGCGGAAGAAGAAATGGTGGAATGTTTCCTCTTCATACAGATTGCAAATGCTGCATAATTCCTCACAGTTAAGCTTGTATGCACTGCTGTTCCAATATATTTTGAGAGTCTTGTCCGATGAAAGTCTGCACTGTGCTATGATTCTGGTAACGTGGATATTGTTGATAAAAATGAGGTACTTCTCCACATCTTTGCTAGCTTTGAACGATTGGTACTGCTGGGAAAATGAAGATTTAAGAACTCGGATATCCAATGTTTTTAATTTTTCACTGTAACTCGTTAAGACAGTTTCCTTGATGGCCTTAAGAGTTATCCAGTCCTGAGTTGTCCAAACATCCTCGTAACCTGCTTCAGAAATTATTTTTCTTAAGTGAGAGACCCAGTTTAGATTAGATCCTCGGTCCCGCTGGTCAATTTTTAAAAGTCTGGAGAAGCAGCGCTTAGGAATTCTGAAGTCGTCCATTTCAACAAGTTTAAAAACCCACTGGAGCGCTAGTTTCAAAACCTTTACTTTTAACGAAGCTCTGCCACATTCCATTCGTAGCATATATCCAGGAGTGTTGGTTGGAAGATGGAGAAGCTGTTTAAGATACTTTGCTTGGAAAGCTTCAATGACATCCATGTATCCCAATTCCCAGATCTGGCTTCCATAAAGCAAGACGGATTCACACAGAGCTTCGAAAAGTGCCATCCTAGAATCCCATGATTTGCATTTGCAGGATTTTAGTATTTGCATAACAGCAGCTGAGGCCGCCATTCCTCGCCGACACATATCTGCAGCGGCTTTCGAGAATACAGTAGAGTCAGAGAATAATACTCCAAGATAATTATAGGAATTTTCTACTGTAAGCTCATTATTATTAATGAAAAATTTCTTTGTACACTTTGGCCCTCCTCTTTTAAAAACTAATACCTTTGTTTTTTCGACGTTTATGGCGAGCATGTTCTTCTGACAGTATTCTTGAAGGAGATATAACTTACGTTGAAGTCCCCTTGGAGTACTGGACATAATTACAGTGTCATCGGCATACGCAAGCATATCCACATCTTGCCCACTATCTATACTAATTCCATCGCCACCAGCCTCTATGGATTGGCTCAAGTCATCAGTGTAGATGATATAGAGAGTTGGAGATAAGCTGTCACCTTGAAGAACGCCTTCAGTAACTGATATTTCATTAGAATTTTCAGGACCAGTTTGAATTATCAACTTCATTAGACTGTATAATTTTCCAATTACTCTAATCATTTTTGTGCTGATGCCAAATTTGTATAACTTGGAGAACAGCTTGTCGTGGTTCACAGTGTCAAACGCTTTAGAAAAGTCAATAAAACAAGCGTATACTTTTCTTCCTTTTAATCTCAGATGAATCTGTGTGAGCGCAAGCAGTGAGAAAATACCATCCAAACAGCCTCTGCCGCGACGAAAGCCGTTTTGTTGTTCAGAGAGAGGGTTACATTGTTCTGACCATTGGATAATTCTGTTGTTTAAGAGCTGAGTAAATATTTTAGTGATATTGTTTAATAAAGCTATGCCCCTGTAGTTTCTATGATCTTCCATATCCCCTTTTTTATACAAATGTATCATTTTCATTTTGCTCCATTTTATTGGTACCTCTCCATTTTCAAAATATATATATATATATATATATATATATATATATATATATATATATATAAAATATATTTATAATGTAGCAGAGTATTGTTTATGCAACATGAGTAGAAGTGGTGGTTTGCTGGTGGTTGAAAACTGAAAAATGCCATTATCTCGGTTAATATTCAAGATAGTGAATTAATGTATATAACAATATTTATAGTAAATTTAACTTACAATAAGATTTGTTCTATACAAGTTTTCGATCCGACCTATAGTAACGGAGATATTTCGAATTTTCGAAAATCCTCCCCTCTAAACCTCCCCCTCCCCCTTGACCAATTTCAACCGTTAACGAAAATGATCTCTCTTTTTACATAAAACGATTAAATATCGAGTTTAGTAACGATTAAACAATAATTGCAACCGCTAGAGCGGTAACAGACAAATATATATATATATATATATATATATATATATATATATATATATATACAAAGAGTACAGACAGAGGATACAATTTTATATATATATATATATATATATATATATAATTGTAACCTTTTTCTGAATATGGATTTTTTTCTCGAAATTTCACAAGCCATTGAAAAAATATCAACCATTCTTGACTGTTTGTTTTCATGCCTATAGTACGGGACCAAATTATATAAAACTTGGTACATGCATCACTACTAACCTAACTTAGAAATAAAAGGCTATGCTGATATGTTCAGAGACAAACAGGAGTAGGGGTTATATGAGAGGCCTGAAATGAAAATAGAAATATTGGTTATTCGGCAAACATGCGAAAGGTTATTGATTGTGGTATTTAGAGTAACTTTTGTTATATACACTATTATAATATAACGAAATATAAACGAGATACACTAAAAACTATAGAACTAAGTCGAGAATGTTATTGGGCAGAAAAGACTGAAACCGGACTAAACAAAACTCGTCATGTGAATTAGCATTAGCTCCTCCATGAACACCAGCTGTTCTAACAGGCTCGTCACGTGACCAGCAGGAGTGGGGGTAATAAGGGAAGCGTGAAATGGAAAAATCTCTTGATGGATTTTGAGTTCCTACTAGTCTAGTAGAACCAGATATATTAAAGTTGTTCAACTATTTGACACATTTACATGGAATAACTTGTAACAATGAATTTTATTTCCACCAAAAGATGGAATTTTGAATATAAATATAATAGAACTGAAAAAATACATTTGAAACACAATTAGTCCCTTACATTTTGCCTTCCATGTCCTTGCCTACATATGTAAGAAAGGATGACATTTGTACGACCAGAAACACATACAAAAAGCTTGAAGTGAAAACACAGAAGTCCAAATTTTGATATTAATTTATAAATACAAACGTTTAAGTTCAGTAAAAACTATTCCAGACAGTTATACAGTCACTATTAGGAGGTATAGACAATATATGTTTATACGTCGAAATAAAGAACCTCAGGAAATAATAATATAGATTCTATTAAAAAAAAAAAAAATAATGTGAAACCTTAATTGGCATTCGGTACACGATTTGTTCCTTACGTAAATGACTAATTGACGGCAAAGTAAACCAACCCATCAGATCCCACTTGAAAATTCGAATTCAGATATAGACTAGGCATGCTGTACTTTAGGCTGGCTTAAAAATGTGCATGTTAAAGGAATATGAAAATCCCCACTAGCCGATTTCGAACGACTGAGTAACAAACGGAATGACAGACCGACCAACATGTATTACAATTTTGATGTAGTTTATTAGCAGATTTCCCTCAAGGGAAATCAGCAATTGAGGTCGTACTCATGACGCGATTTTCGAAAATTTTCTTCAAATGTCCATCGATCCTACCCTGGAGATGTAATATATATATATATATATATATATATATATATATATATATATATATATGTGTGTATGTATGTATATTTGAACGTACTTTTTTTTCGTCGTCTCCTAGGGAGGATTGACGGACATTTGAAGACATTTTCGAAACCCACGTCATGAGTACGACCTCATAGCTGATTTCCCTTAAGGTAAATCTGCTACAACTTGCGATATGAATTAGCACTAATTCATAATTATAAGCTATATCATAATTTGTAGTGAGGCTAACATAGGAAATGTGTTAACACAATTATTAACTCACATCCTGTGAAATGTTGGAATTGCTTTCTCATACATTCAGTATTATGTAAGCTCAGGATGTATACATGGATTGGTCTTTGTTAGGGAATATGTACATTATAGACAAAGTTTAATTTTAATAAATGCATGATTATGATTTGAATTATTCAATGTGTCAGTAGAGAGGGATGGATTAGGAACTTATTTTCATTTATTTTTCAAAACCAAAATTTCTGTTCTAAAAGCCGGGAGATGTAGATTTAAACTTTGAAGCCTTGCCAAAAATAAAAATCTTAAACATTTAAGCTCAAATGGTTTCCCAAGCGAAGCCGTGTTACCTTAGCTAGTTAAAATATAAAATCAGGAAAATCCTATAGTTTTCTTCGCACGGAGCGACTGCAACTTAGATCATAGGCTATAAAAAATTACCATGTGGGAGTTCCAAATGAGGCAAGTGAGAGTAAAAGTTGTGCCAATTATAATGTATGAAAAACTGTGGAGCATAGAGGAAGAGAAAGGCATCAAAAGTTTCATGATTTCCTGTGAATACAGAAATCATTGTAAAAAAGTTATAACTATAATCGTAATATAATCAGGTAAAGCGTAATAATTACAGTTTATGAAGAGTTATTTTCAATTTAAACCAACTTTGTCAAAATGACAGTAGACATTTATTTTAGTTCAACTTTATAACCATTCCTTCCATAAATCATGCTACTATATATATATATATATATATATATATATTATGCCATATATTACACTACTGAGTTCATAGAAAATGGCTTACAGTAAGTATCCTTCAAAGGCTACGATTTTAGCAGATTTCCCTTAAGGGAAATCAGCTATTGAGGTTGTACTAATGACGGAATTTTCGACATTTTTCTTCAAATGTCCATCGATCCTAACTAGTAGATGACGAAAATGAGGTCCGTTCACAACTGTATATATAAATATATATATATATATATATATATATATATATATATATATATATATAAATATATTTGTCTGTTACCTGTTACCTTTATCTGTGCGGTCGCAATTTTTGTTTAATCCTTACCAAACTTCATATTTAAGCGTTTTATGTAAAAAGAAAGATCAAGTTCGTTAACGGCTGAAATCGGACTAGTGGGAGGGGGGGTTTAGAGGGGAGGATTTTCGGAAATTCGTAATATCTCCGTTACTATACGTCGGATCGAAAAATTATACAAAATCAATCTTATTACAAATTAAATTTACTATAAATATTGTTATATACATTTATTCTCTATCTTGAATATTAACCGAGATATTTGCATTTTTCAGTTTTCTCCAAACCGCCCCTTCTACTCATGTTACGTAAACAATACTCTGATACATAATAAATCACATTATTGAAAGTTTAAATACCAAAAATTGTATTCAAGAGACCTTTATTATACGAGATACATGCAAATATGCACTGATGACTCCCCCCCCCCATCTTAAAGTTTTGGACTACTAAAATTTTATTGATTGAGATAACAATTATTCTGACTCATTATTAATTACAGTACTAGATATAGTAAATAGTTCTCAATAAAATTAATGTGTTCTATTCTGATATATTTCAGTAATAGTTTTTCTTTCCGGTGTGAGGCGAGACCCGTTTGTTTACATTTCTAACCTAACGCTTCCTGTCGGCAGGCTATTGAAATTGGATGAAACATTTCTTATTTCCGTTTGTATTTATTCACGGTGTTGTGTTAGCAGTATGTATATTTATCTATTATTAAACTTCACGAGGGAAATCAGCTTAGTTTACGCAGCGCCTGCGTGACGGACTTTTTAAATTCCAAAGAACCTCGTATAAGAACAGCATTTTAATGTTAACCTTCTATTTTCGCCAGTATTGAGTACAATTATAATATATCTGCTAATAAAAGATCACTCTAGTTCTCTGACATAGCCTATTCACTATATTTACTTCAGTTGCTGGTAAAATGGAGCAAACATTTGGCTTAGTCAAGAGTAATTTCTGTGAACTAAATTTTCGGGTATTTCCCAAAAGGGAATATATATATATATATATATATATATATATATATATATATATATATATATATATATATATATATATTTGTGTGTGTGTGCTGAGAATTCTTCACTTCATAGGTGGAGAAGACAACTGGAGCAGAAAGCGGTAAACAATTTTCATTTTATTTGGCTCTATACGCTATAGCGACCACAATTTCAAATGTAGGATATTGTTTACGTATTGAGATAAATGCTAATAACTTGTATTATGACGACAATAAGAAGATTTTAGGTCCTTGTCATAAATGTTGTCTTTACTGTACTTGTTATTTATCCATTTCAATCTACATGAGGACGATATTCGTAAATGGCTGATGGACCTGGAATTGAACCTGTTAGAAACAGAAAAGTTCGCTACGCAGAGACAATATAAACAACAACATATTTTACAATAGAGAAATTTGCGTAACACCTAAAACACATGTGAGTAAATACAAACGGTAATGAGAAATCATTCAGTTAATAAGCTCCCAATGGCTTATGAATTGTAAACAAACGAATCTCACGATCAAAACCGACGAGACCCGAAAAGAACTTTTATCCGCACACGCTTAATAAAAGTCCGTCACGCAGGGGCTGCGTAAACTAAGCAGATTTCCCATGTTAAGTTTTACAATAGAGAAATCTGCATACTGGTAACACAATACCACCGTGATTAAATACAAACGGTAATGAGAAATCATTCAGTTAATTAAAATAAATTCCCAACTGAAAAGGCTTCTGAATTGTAAGAATAATTTATATTTTAATAACTCAAATTTTAGTAGTCCAAGAACTAAAGAAGGGAGGGGGGGCGGATGAACAGAACGTATTTGCATAAATCTCACAAAGTAACGAAGGTAAGGTAAGGTTAGAAACGA
Source organism: Riptortus pedestris (assembly GCA_019009955.1). Taxonomy (NCBI): domain Eukaryota; kingdom Metazoa; phylum Arthropoda; class Insecta; order Hemiptera; family Alydidae; genus Riptortus; species Riptortus pedestris. Next base: position 19,049,142 of record CM032230.1, on the reverse strand, counting down.
CAGGTAAGGTTAGAAGAAGCCTCCCACCTGAGCCGACGGAAATGGCCGACCTAATCCGAACTATACCTGACCACAGACTTCAGGTTATACAATTTTTCGATCCAACGTATAGGAACGGAAATATTTCCAAAATCTCCCCTCTAAACCGCTCCCCACTGGTCCGATTTCAGTTATTAGCGAGCTAGATCTTTCTTTTTGCATAAAACGAATAAATGAGTTTGGTAACGATCAGACAAAAATTAAAAACGAACATATATATATATATATATATATATATATATATATATATATATATATATATATATACACACACACACGAGTCTATGTCATTTTCTCATCTACATCTCCTAGGTAGGATTGTAGGACATATGAAGAAATGTTTTAAAAATCTCGTCATGAGCACGATCTCAATAGCTGATTTCCCTTAAGGGGAAATCTGCTAAAATAGTAGGTTTACCGGAATTGGAATTTGAAATTTCAAAACATCTTTAATATGAGTCGGGTCGTAAAAATTTAAAATAGGACCAATCTTGTTAATACAATTGATGTTTGTTCTTTTATTGTTCCCCTGTACATTTATTCGTAACTTATGTGTTTAGAAGTTATTTGTATTATCTTGTTCTCTTCCTCCAGTAAACCCCCACATCCACTAGGCTTTTATTTAGGACTAGAGAATATATGCTCAGGCTAGATAAGTCCTATGTAATACCAGCACGTGGTAAATCTGCTTACTATACGCAGCCGCTGTTATTTTTCCTTACCAAGTATATCAGTAATTAAAATATTAAAAAGGCCGCCACGCAGGGGCTCCGTAAACTATGCATATTTCCCACGTCCGTCACTTACTTGCATTTGTTACAAAATGTAAAAGTTCAAAGAGAACAATACTTTATTTGTGGTTCAAATAACGTTCTACATAATATACAGTTAAGTGTTGATATGACTTAAGTAAGAGAAAGGGATTACTGGGGGCCGATAACTAAAATAGTCCGTCACGCAGGGGCTGCGTAAACTAAGCAGATTTCCCATGTGAAGTTTTAGAATAGAAAGCCGAAGAGTTACGCGAACGACCCGAATAAGCTCTTGACGGAAACTCAAAGGGAGACCCGAAGTTAGCCGATCTCGTCTCAGAAGCTTAAAACAGAAAAATGCCAATATCTCGGTTAATATTCAAGATACAGAATAATGTAAAGAACACTATTTATAGTACATTTAATTTACGGTAAGACGTTTGCTTCGATCCGACGTATAGTATCGGAGATATTTTGAATTTTCGAAAATCCTCCCCACTATACCACCCCTCCCACTGGTCCGATCTCAGCCATTAACGACTTGATCTTTATTTTTACATAAAAGGTTTAAATATCGAGTTTGGTAACGATCAAAATAAATTGCGACGGCTAGAGCGTTAACAGACAAATATATATATATATATATATATACAACCTGCGAGGGGTCTACGATAGTGGATCTCAATATACACTGATAGTATCTATTTACTTACATTATACTATCTTATAATATAAAGACATACATTATATATAAAAGTACCTATGAAGTAAAAAATGTATTATATATGTTTATAAAAATGTGTAAGTTGTATTATGTAGGCATTCGCTTTGTGGTCGCAATACACTTTGAACTTGTAAAAACCTGCACATAATGATATACCAGTATCATCTGTTACTAGCATACGTGCAGTCTCAGAGCTTCACGAACTTGCACTGACGATTGATTCTATACAATTTTTCGATCCGACGCATAATAACGGAGATATTTTGAAATTTCCGAAAATCCCCCCCTCCCACTAGTCCGATTTCAGCCATTAACGAACTTGATCTTCCTTTTTACATAAAACGATTAAATGTGTTAAAAATTGTGACCGCTAGAGCGTTAACAGACAAATATTGTGTGTGTGTGTGTGTGTGTGTGTGTGTATATATATATATATATATATATATATATATATATATATATATATATATATGTATATGTATATATATATATATATATATATATATATATATATTTTTGAACGGACCTCATTTTCGTCATCTCGTGGGTAGGATCGTTGGACATTTGAAGAAATTTTTCGAAACTCCCGTCATGAGAACGACCTCAATAGCTTATTTCCCTTGAGGGAAATCTGCTAAAAAAAAACAAACTGGTAGTTTATCACACAAATTATAGTGAATCAGTGTTATTTTATTTGAGTGTGCCAGGGAAAAGTAAGTACATTATTTTTTGCAAAATTTTAGTTTTATACTCGTAGTTAGCAAAGATAGATAAATTACGCCAATTATGACTTCAGTTATTAGTAGTTTAGTATTCAAATCATATGCAAAATTACACGAGTACTCCTCAATAGTTTCTTTTTTATTATTTACAATTATTTCGTGACGAAATTCATTAAATAACATCCTAAAATCCCACCCTGGCTAGAAAAGGGTGGTAACCTGTAGATAACCCGTCCCGATTAGCCTAAGTTGCAAAAAGTGGACGTTAATAAATAATAATAATAAAGTTTCTTTTTCAAAGCTTTAGCAATCGGTATTATAATTACGTACAATCAACATTTTGTACATTCATACAATTCGTTATTACTATTCGTTGTGTAATATTTTATTTTAACATTTTTTGTCATGTTACTTTCAAATTTCCTTTAAGTTCCATCATGTCAAAACAGTAAGTAACATTCATAACATTCCCCTTCTCACATTCATTTATAATGGCTCTACGCCTATGCCTGCCATAAAATCTAAGACCATACGTTTTAAATTTGCCTTTAATTTTTTAATATACAGCTGCTGGACTGTATATCTTATTTTAATAGATTAATTTTGCCCACAGATGACTGATGCCATGTCCGAATCTAAAAAGAAATGTAGACAGTACAGAATTGACTATTTGAAGTTTGGCTTCATTCCATCATTGTCGGACAATTGCCTATGTGCCTTTCATGCAACAAAGTTTTGGGCAATGGCGCTATGAAACCATCTAAGCTGCAGGATCATCTGAGATGTCACCCTGATAAAACAGATAAAGATTTGAAATACTTTCAAACACCCAAAGATAAACTTCAGAAGAGACCCACGCTGGACAGAATGTTCGCTTCGACGTCACAAAGAAACGATGAAGGTTTGCGGGCGTCTTAGAATATCTCGCTATTTATAGCAAAATCCGGAAAACCGCATACTATCAGAGAGAAGTTAATTTTGCCAACCATTGAAGAAGTTTTAAAACCTGTTTTACACAAACCTGCATCTAATATCATTAAAATAATTCCTTTAAGCAACAATACTGTTGAAAGACGTATTGATGAAATGAGTTCCGATATTGAAAGCTTCTTGTGTAATTATTTGCGAACGACCCATTTCTCTATACAACTGGACGAGTCAACTTTACCCGGTAATGCTTGTTACTATTGGCGTATGTTCGTTTTATTATGAACCAAGAAATCTACGAGGAACTGCTCTTCGCTAAAACTTTGACAACCGACACTAAAGGTAAATCAATATTTAATGTTTTGAAGGATTACTTCATTGAAAAAGCAATCCCTTTATCAAATATAATATCAATAGCTACAGATGGAGCACCTGCCATGGTTGGACGTTATCGTGGATTTATAAGCTATTTTATATATATATATATATATATATATATATATATATATATATATATATATATATATATATATATATATATATATATATAGATTTAAAACAAAATGTGTCAGGGGTGTTAGCAATACATTAAGTCATCCATCGACAACATTTAGTTGCTAAAAATATGAGTGTTAGATTGCATGAATCTCTTCAATTAGTCATTGATGCAGTAAACCGAATCCGAAGCAACGCGTTGAATACGCGGTTATTTGAGGAGTTGTGCGAAGAAAATGACGAACACTTTCATCAATTACTCCTTCACACTGAAGTACGCTGGCTGTCGAAAGGCTTATGTTTGAAAAGATTTTTTGCACTTTTTGAGACTATTTTAGAATTTCTGGATACTAAAGATAAGATTTTAAAAGACAATTTAATGAAGTGGAAAACAGACATCGCCTATTTAACAGATTTATTTACAAAATTTAATATGGTTAATTTGCAGTTAGTTACAAAGTGACAGTCTAAATTTGATTAAAACAAAGTCCATCTAATCAGCGTTTCTTGCCAGAATTAATCAAATGAAGCAAAATATTGGACGGGCGAATTTTCCCAGATCCCCATTTGTCACAGACAAACTGCCAGGAAGACGACGTTTCAATCTACGTTCAACATTTAAGCCCTCTATTCAGATTTTGAAAATAGGATTGAGCATGTTTTGACTATGGCAATAACACCGCGAATAATTAACCCATATGGTGACATAGAAGAAACGAATGTCATAATATAAGAGGAACTGATTGTGCTAAGTACAAACGAAGAACTTAAGGTTCAGTTTAAAAACGGATATCAGCAATTCTGGCTGCAAAACAACATACCAGAGACTTATCCCGTATTATGGAATATAGCGAGGAAATTATTAATTTCCTTTCTATCGTCATACCTAGTGGAAAGGGGGTTCAGCGCTGTTACCAATCTCCTAACGAAAAAAAGAAAAAGACTGGACATCATAAGCCGAGGAGATTTAAGATTATTATTATTTATTAACGTCCACTTTTTTGCAACTTAGGCTAATCGAGACGGGTTATCTACAGGTTACCCCCTTTTCTAGCCAGGGTGGGATTTTAGGATGTTATTTAATGAATTTCGTCACTAAATAATTTCCTTTGCCCAGGCCAGAATCGAACTCGCCACTCTAGGTTAACCATGTGAGATAAAAGTCAACGCTTTAACTCACATGGCTAACCTGAGCCCCACAATTAAACCTTACAAAATTGACGCCAAATGATGATAATTTATTATTAATGCATCAGGTTCATCCTTCTCACTAAAGCTTTTACTTATTGCATAGTTTATTTTATGTTACGTATATTTTATATAACAGACACAACATTTTATTTTGATTAGTTTTAATTTAATTAATTAAAAAATGTATAAAACTTAACATGTTTTTACTTTAAGTAGTTTAACACTAAACTTCACTACAGTTAGAAATTTACAAAAAATCAATATCAGGTAAGTAGGGGGTTTACCCAAAACCAAAAAACATGGCAAGGGGTCTACGACACAAAAAAGTATGGGAACCTTGGTTTCAGACCATGGAATAGTGGGAGTTTAGAGGGGGGAGGGGGCTTCATAGACTCGTAATATATTATTGTTAATGTATTGATGATATACAATTATTGTACGCATTTTTTCGTACCTTATTTAAGGTACGAAAAAATGCGTACAACAATAAGGAATATGCGTAAGTCGGATTAGCATTTGCTAAACCGAATTAGACGTATTCCTTGCTTAAAGCCCTCAGCAACCCCTCCCCTTGCCACCCTTACTACTCATCAGTTTTAGCAGACTTCCCTTAAGGATATCTATCTATCTATATATGTGTCTGTTACCGCTCTATGGTCACAATTATTATTTTATTGTTACCATACTTTATATTTAGTCGTTTTATGTAAAAAGAAAGATCTAGTTCGTTAACAGCTGAAATCCGACCTGCGGGAGGGGGTGGGGGATTTAGAGGGGAGGATTTTAGAAATTTCGAAATATCTCCGTTACTATACGTCGGATCGAAAAATTGTACAGAATCATTCTTATTGCAAATTAAATTTACTATAAATATTGTTATAAACATTTATTCTCTATCGTGAATATTAACCGAGCTATTTACATTTTTATTAAATCTGGGCGGCTAAAGGACGAGAGTGACTTTCCCGCCAAAAGCTAGTTCAGCCGTTTCCTTGACTGCTCGGGTTCTCAATTGTAAAACGTGGGAAATCTGTGTAGTTTACGCAGCCTCTGCGTGACGGACTTTTTACTATAGAAATAGATACTCGTATAATGTGGCGAGGTGAGGTCACATTTGTCATACCAGCAGGTGGGAAATCTGCTTAGTTTACTTAGCCCCTTCTGATTTTTCGAATTTTAAGCCGAATTTCCTCAGAATAACAGCGTTAATTACATATTAGGTACGTCAAAAAATTCACTCAAAAGTTCAAATTTTTGCCGAAACGAAAACGGAATGGATTAAACTGTGAACATGTTTAATTAGTTAAAATATCAGTAGCGTGAGCTGGTTTCTTTTTTTATTTAATTAAAGAAAGCAATAGTGCTTTTTAGCAGATTTCCCTCAAGGGAAATCAGCTATGAGGTCGTATTCATGCCGCGATTTTCAAAAAATTTCTTCAAATGTCCATTGATCCTACTCAGGAGATGACGAAAATGAAGTCCGTTCAAAATTATATATATATATATATATATATACCAGCTCAGATACCCGGCTTCGCTCGGGAATTCATTTGAGGCTGAATGTTGATGGTATTTTTTTGGCAAGGCTTTATTTTGCACAATATTTTGACATTTACCCGTCCCAGTGTTTAGGGTTAATACCCGTCGTTTCTGTGGATTTGTTAATAATAAAATTAATGTTTTATGTAAGACTTCACTCCTCCATATTGTCATATTTCCCGCTTCCTGTGCATTATGCATAGATTTGAATTATTAAGGACTAAATATTAACATACATTTGAATTAATTTTTCCAGGTGAGGTACCAGGTAGTTCATATGAATTCTTGAGCAAATTTCTTTAAATAACAAAATAAACAACTTTTGTTATGTGCATATTTGCCGAAACTACAATAGGAAACGAAATATCAATATTTTTAATTTCAGGTCTCCCTTATAACCCCCACTCCTGCCTGTCCCTAGAAATAGTATGGCTTTTTATAAGGAAGGCGTTAGTGCTAATACACATACTGAGTGTTTTATTTAATTCGGTTGAGTCTTTTGTGCCAAATAAAATTTTTCACTTCCGCTATCATTTTTAGCGTATATCTCGTTTATAATTTGGTATACGAAAAAAGTTTATATAACAAAAGTTACTCTAAATAGCAAAATAAACAACTTTTGTTATGTTCATATTTGCCGATAAACCAATAGGAAACAAATATCGCTATTTTTAATTTCTGGGTCCCCTTAAAACCCCCACTCCTGCCCGTCCTTAGAAATGTTGGTGCTAATACACATACCGAGTTTTATTTATTTCGGTTGGGTCTTTTGTCCCAAATAATATTGTTGACTACCGCTATAGTCATAAGCGTATAACTCATTTAAACTTCGGAATACGATGAAAGTGTTTATGACAAAAGTTACTCTAAATAACAAAATAAACAACTTTTTTATGTGCATATTTGCGAAAAAAAAACAATAGAAAACGATATATATATATATATATATATATATATATATATATATATATATATATATTTTGTCTGTTAACACTCTAGCGGTCGCAATTTTTGTTTGATCGTTACCAAACTCGATATTTAAACGTTTTATGTAAAAAGAGATGGGACCAGTGGGAGGGAGGGATTTTGAAAATTCGAAATATCTCCGTTATTATGCGTCGGATCGAAAAATTGTATAGAATCATTCTTTTTGCAAATTAAATTCACTATAAATATTGTTCTATACATTTATTGTCTATCTTGAATAATAACCGAGATATTTGCATTTGCATTGTGCGTCCGGTCGGCAGAAGTCGGCTATATTCGGGACTTTCCCACCGAAAGCTAATTCGGCCGCTTCCGTAACTGTTCGTCCATCGAGAATTGGTTTAAAGATTCTTACAACTACTGTTATTAGTAGACAGATTTCCCTATTGTAAAACTTCAAGGGAAATTTGCTTAGATTAAGCAGCACCAACGTGATGGACTTTTTGTTATTTTAAGCAGGATTTCCTGAGAGCCACAGCGCTAATATCATATTAGGTACGTCAAAAATTCAAATTTTTGCCGAAACCAAAATGGAATGGATTAAAAATTGTGAACATGTATAATTAGTTATAATATCAATAGCGTGAGCTGGTTTCTCTTTTTATTTAATTAAAGAAACAAATAGTGTTTTTTTTATTTTAGAAATTTGCTTAGGTAGAGCTATTAGTACATGAATTAGTTTTCTGTTCCTTACAACAAATACATACATTCAACCGCAAAATAAACCGGACACTTCATATTTGCCGTATTAAAAGCTAATTTTCAGTAATGAGTTTCTTTATGTGTGTATTCTAGTTATTACAGAGAATGTAGAGTCTAAGTCCATTGAACTAATCCCTTCAGGATTAGTGAACAATTAGATAAAACTCAGATTAGATTTATTTGTCGTGAAGTTGATCTATTCTTAACTGTAAGTAGTTTTTCGCACATTTAAACATCTTTAATTATTAACTAAGCATTTTCTTAAATTAATGTTTTATTTTTATTTCGGTCCAGAATAAAGGGTCTTTCAAACTTAGATGGAAGCTTACGTTACATTGCCGAAACGCTTGGGGTAGCGAAGTCTACCATTCACTGAAATAAAAATGAATAATAATTTTTTTTTTTAAATGTGTGTTTTTTAAAATCTTTTCTTTTTTTATTTTGTATTTTTTTGTAAATAATCAATACAAAATATTCCATTTTGGCAGATTTTGTTTAAATAACCTATAGATTAACCAATTATTTTAATTAAAAAGATTAATATACATATATATTAAGTATTTAACAAAATTATATGTCTAAATCTAAGTGTCCGGTTTTTTTTGCGGTTGAGTTTATAAATTAGACCTCATTTAAATTTTTCATACTTATTTATTAAATAGGTCATATTTATTAACATATGAAGAAACATCTCCCATTATATTTATTAACATTTGAAGCAACATTAACAAGTGAAGAAACAGTTAAAGAAATCGAATTCAATGAAAAACATGGTTTTCCAGAACAGCTGAAAATTATGTTTCCTTGAAATTAGAGTTTACGTTTTCGCTATTAAGATTACTCCGATGACTGTATCATACTCTGCTTCAACCCAACGCAAGCAATCGCTGTCTAGAAAAGGCTATTACGGTATGATAACAAGCGAAATGAAATGGAAGAGAAGCAAAAATTAATTAAGTAATAATGTGACGACGTATATTTTAAAATGAAAAAATTCCAAAGATTTTAATAATGTTTGGTCTTTGGTATACTTTAATTAAGTGAAGAAGGAATGAGGACCCCCCCCCCCCCCCGTCTCCCAAATTGAACAAACATCTAAAGAAGAGAATTGAAAATAAATTGTTTACAAAGTAAAGAGAGCAAAGAACTTTGTTCGATGGAATATAATTTCCCCTGGGAGTTGGGGAAATGTTGACATTCACTACGGGTGACTGATCGGAATAGTATTCTGGAAAATTGACTGTTAGCCACGAACTTTGACAAGTTATCATTTTCCCCTCGCAGTGATTCAGGGGAAGGTACATGTTCTTCTGAATATCAGATAATTCCCTTAATTTGCATCCAAAACTCAAAGGGAAACTATTCACTTAAGTAGGCGTAACGTAATTTGAGCGATTTACACTTTTTCTTGTCTTCCATAAAACTCGACAGCGTAAACTAAGCATATTTCCATCGCGTTATACAGGTAACATTACCTTGAATGATAAATGCAAATTACATATCTTACAAATTAAAAGTTCAATGAAAACAATATTTGGTATTTAACCTAGTAATAAAGTGTTTTATGATATAATAGCTCATTATTAAATATGACACTAGTAGGAGTGGATTTATTGAAAGCGTAAAACTAAAAAATCTTAAAATCTTGCTTAACACGTTCGCTGCTGTATCAGTCCCCGGGGTCCGATCTATCTCTCCTTCAGTCTACTCCAAAAAACGAAGGCTCTAGCAAGCTTATTATGAGAGATATATGAGGATGTAATTTTTTCCTAGAACCTGTAGCTTTAGTTAATCCAGAAAAATACTATAGGACGCGTGGGACCGTAACCGTCTAGAAATAGAGAAACTAGAATTAGGTACGGCACCACCCCCCGGCCCCCAATGCTATTTCCAGTCAGAACTTTGTCAAAAATGAACTGACTTTAATCTGTTTTACTTTCCTAGCGCCTCCTTCGCTCATTCAACGTTGTGTTGCTCAAAATATGTCTTGTGGCCGGACATTAGTAGAGTAAGCACTATCTGTAACTCTTGCCGACACCAGTGAAAGTGAGAGTGATACGACTTCGTGACGATAGTTTTGCAGACAAGAACTATTTGCCCTCTGTTCTAGTTCAACTACTGACCTAGAAGAGCTTACGAGTTTTTTGTGCTTATTGAGAATAACAGCTGACAATGTGATAAAAAAAGTGTATTAGTTGTAGACGACATCGGACGCCGGAGACCGCACCTGGCTTTGCTAGTGCTAGTTCTTGGCTTCGAAGACTGATGGCTCTGCTAATTCATTCATTTAGTTCACTAGAATTGTCAAGAGATAGCGTTACCTTCGAAAACTACATCGGTCCCCGGGGTCCGATACAGTTTTTAAGGAGAGGAGAGGCATCGGACGCCGGGTACCGGTGCAGTTGGTGGTGGAGTATATCATATATAGACTGCAGCAGTGAACGTGTTAATACTCATTATACGGAACATTTGTATGGAACAATATTTATAGTAAATTTAATTTACAATAAGATTGTTTCAATACAATTTCTCGATTCGGCATATAGTAACCGAGATATTTCGAATTTTTGAAATTCCTTCAATCTAATCCCCCCCCCCCCAGTCCCATTTCAGCCATTAACGAACTTTATTTTTCTCGACTACATATCAAGTTTTGTAGAGATTAAACAATAATTGTGACCTGCAGAGCGGTAACAGACAAATATATATATATATATATATATATATATATATATACACACCACATTTTCGTAATCTCCAATGTAGGATCGATGGATATTTGAAGAAATATTTCGAAAATCGCGTCATGAGAACGATTTAAATCTGCTAAAACATGTAAAAATATCTACAGGAATAGTAAAAGAAAAGCATAGTTACGTTTTCTCTAGTCGATAGTAATTGGGTGCAGACCAACCATTTCTATATTCCTATAAATATGCAGTTCAATGTTTTAGTGAACAGTTAAATTTGGCGGAAAATTTGTCTTGGAGATTTCTCATGTTGTGTCAATGTATGGATTCTGTTGTGCAGTAGTTCTGAAGAGAATAAGTTCTTGCCAGTTATTAGTCTGCGGTCTGTAAATTTATGAAAGCTAGTGTACGTATTACACAATGAGGATAATGTTGATTCAATCAGACAATTCTGATTAGTTTTCAGTTATTCAAGAATAGTGTATAGCAGATTTCCCCTAAGGGAAATCAGCTATTGAAGGTCGTACTCATGACGCGATTTTTGAAATTTTTCTTCAATGTACATCGATCCTACTTAGTAGATGAAGGCCGTTCAAACCTGTATGTATGTATGTATATATATATATATATATATATATATATATATATATATATATATATATATATATATATATGTGTGTGTGTGTGTGTGTCTATTAACGAACTAGAGGTCGCAATTTTTGTTGAATCGTTATCTGTATATACATACCATTTTGAATGGGCCTCTTATTCGTCATCTATTAGGTTAGCACCTACCTATAGATTACATTTGAAATTTATTTTCAAATATAGCTTCATGAGTACGACCTTTAATAGCTGTTTTCATTTAAGGGAAATCCGATAATAGGAAGAAATATAAGGAAGAGGGAGAGACAAAAGAGTATTTACAATAGAAAAAAATAGGGAAGATCATTAAGAAAGCCGAAATTAAAAATGTGAATTATATATTTTTTAAAAAGTAATATTGTTCAACTAAAATTTTCATCATATTACTAATTACTCTGCGCTCATGTGGGATAATATTTTTATTTCGTGACTATCGATATAAATAGGTTGACATAAACCGCTCTACTTTGTAAACCATTCTCAGAATTACTTGCTCGTGGAAGGTCTTTTTTGAAGCAGTTGAGTAGTTACCACTTAGTGTTCGATTTTCTCCTTATGAGTGGTCATTAGGACTACAAAATAGTAGAAAAATGGTTTTATTTATGCAGATTTCCCTAATAGTAAATCTGATATTGAGGTCTTTACTCATGACGCGATTTTCGAAAATTTTCTCAAATGTCCATCGATAAAGAGATGACGAAAATGAGGTCGGTTCAAAATTTTATTTGTCTGTTGACGCTTTAGCTGCCGTAATTTTTGATTAATCGTTACGAACCTAGTTATTTAAAGTTTTATATAAAAATAAAATCAAGAGCGTTAACAGCTAATATCGGAAGTGGGAGGGAGATCTAGAGAGGGTAAATTACGAGAATTCAAAATATCTCTGGTATTATGCAGGAGATCGAAAATTGTTTAGAAGCAATCCATTAACCATTGCTCATGTAATGTTCTATAAATGTTATGTACGTTTTTTCAATATCCTACTTCATATTTGCATTTTTTTAGTTTTCAGCCTTCAGTAAAACAATAAGCTGTTATGTTGTGAAGCACATCTTTTGAAGCCAAATAGTGTTCTAATCAAACATATAAGTATCGGGATAAATGCAAGTACGTGACGTACTTTTCTACTTTATTGACTTTCCGCCATCGGTCGATAAAGTAAATATAATAAAATTAGGTCATTTCCTTTCAAAATTTGAAATTACTAAAAATGGACAACTAATCCAGCCATGTTCAGTATTTTTTATAACTCACGCATTCACTACCGCCTTTCATACTTTTTTGAAGATGTGGTATTGAGGTATTGCATCGGCAATGTAATGTATACCTTCATGGCAAGGAGCTGACAATATATACAGCGATAAGGCCCGTTCATAACTATATAACAATACATTCAGTTGTCTTGACTTAACCTCGAATACTGACTCGTGGAACTTTCACCAAGAAGACAATGCAATCAGGACTGTTGGCTGGAAATAAACAGTTTACCGGTTGATGTGGTTGAAACGAGAATCGCATTACGAGTAGGGGTTTGCAGAAATCGAAGATAACCGAAAATCAATTTCAACCGTGAAGCAGCAGCAGAGAATAGTATACAAACATATACATACATTATTTGATTTGGAATAGACATTGACCTTCTGTGGTTGTACTCATGGCGCGAATTTCGAAGGTTTCTTTAAGTCTACGGATCACACCTAGATGACGAAAACGAGGTTCGTTCAAAATTGGATTATATTTATATATACATACGCTACTAAACTCCTCTATGTTTATGTAAAAAAAAGATCAAGTTCATTAACGGCTGATGATCAGTAGACCAGTGGAATGAATTACAAATTCATTTATTATTCATTTATACAAATTTCGATATAGAAATTCAAAACTTTAATTGCCATACCAGATGTTCCATTTCTTCATTCAATATTAAAGATCACAGTATTTAATGACTCAAACAGGACTTGTAAGAGGGGAGGGTGTTTAGAGGGAAGTGGAGTGGATTCAAAAATTCGCATTGGTCTTATTGTTATCGGACCAATCCTGTCAAACTATTGGTGCTCTACTAATGTAGTTAATTCATTTTCTCATGACTCAAAAATATTTATTAAACAAATTATTGGCATTTTCTTATTTTCAACCCAAAATAAACTTCTACTTCTACTCATCGATTATTGGCTTTAAAATGAGAATACAGTAGAGCGTCGATTATCCGAACTAATGTTGACAGAGGAGGTTCGGATAATCAAAAGTTCGGATAATAAATTTTTTATTTATTTGGTGTTTATTTATTTTCTTATAAATAATAAGGAAAAGGGAGATCTAAAATAACTTCGTAAAAAACAAAACAAATTTGTTTATTTATTTAAACATAGTATGTATGAGCATAGTGGAGAAACGAGTGTTATGAAATACATACATACATATAAGTTGTCTAATTGAGCCACATGTACAATACAAAGTGGTTTGAAACTGAAAGTAAGATATCCACAACCAGTTATATGAACGTAAAAGGTTTCACAGAATCTAATGCAATGAACAAATTAGGTAGTGTACACAGTAAACCAATGCGTATTCAACGTCTAATTTCATTGAACACCCATTAAACCAGATACAAATATGTAACGAATCAGTTTCTGAGAAATAATTAATAATGGCTTCCGTTATAGACGTTCTGAGAAAAATAATTTTATTTTAGTTTAATTTTATTCAAAGTAACAGTAATTATTACGTATTAATAAGTAAATTAAATGATCACTTTAATTGAAACTACACATTAAAAAAAAAAAAAAAACTGGTTCCGATAATTGACGTTCGGATAATCGACGCTCCACTGTATATAGTAACTCTGGATTTGGGCTGGCTGGTGGAGGCCCTATTGAGCCGACATCTCCGGCGAGACCAACTCTAGAGCACTGAAGATGGGACGGTTCGCCCCGAAAGTAGTTTGTAATAGTATTAAGAGTGGAGGTGTATGACCTTTTTGGTCCTTCCGTTGAATATATAGTAAGATGGCATTACTAGAGCGTCTTCCAAGCGATCGGAAAATCTGCTAGTTTACGCAGCCCTGCGTGACACACTTTTGAAGAGGTTTTTCGAAAATCGTGCAGTGTACAAACGCAATAGATAAGATTTCCACCCATTGATGTAGGTATACGTCACCTCGTTCTGCTTGAAAACGAAGACGAAAAAGAAAGAAAATATGAAGGAGGGAGGGGGTACAAAGTAGAATCATTATTTTTCAAGAAATAAATCATTATTTTAGACAAATAATTCATTAGATTTAACAATTTCCTAGGCAATTACGATTAGCCAGGACCAGCAAATCTCGATTTTCAGCCTTCGGTAAGCCCCCGCTTCTATTCATGTCACTATACTCTGTTAGTATATATCTGGTGTACCAGTGAATAAGTGGTTATAAGTCCACTTACTCACTGGCCGACTTAACCACTTATTCACTTGGGTTACAGATATTTGATTAGTATATATTGTATGTATTCGTATATTTTGATTCAATATCAATTACAGTACAGTAAATAGTTTTCAATAAAATTAATGTTATATTCAGATATATTTCAGTAATTGTTTTTCTTTCTGGTGAAGAATATTTCTATCTATCTGTTCAGCTCTGAGAGATATCCAAAACTGTTTGTTTACAATTCAGACTCTTTCCGTTGGTTATTAAAACTGATTATAAGATTTCACATTACCGTTTTGCATTCATTCAAACACTCGTAATATAAAGTTATCATGAAATTTCCCGAAAAAAAAATGTAGAGACAGAGATTACAATTTATATATATATATATAGATAAATGATAACATTTGTAGGTAATTCAATTTGCAATAAGGTTGATTCTATACAATGTTTCAACCCTATCATAATTAAAATGCATATTTTCTTTGTAATGGATATTAAAAGAGATATTTGGGATACTTTTTACATCATGAACCTCTTTATTCTAAGCTTAAATACTAAATATTGAACTCAAGATGCCTTTATTATAGGAGATACGCGTAAACTCTAAACTAAACGGAAAGGATCTACAGAACCACTTTGCGAGACAAATGACAGGTTAAAATCAAAACTAAAAAACGTGAAGATAAAAGGGCTGAAAGGAGTTGACAACTTTAACAGTACTTCATGCTCTAACATGAGATAAAACGGGCACGGGTACCCATGGATCAAGTCTCTCAGTTAAACATATTACGGAACAAAAATATCATGAAAAATCACACAAAAATGTTTGCATCTTAAAATAGAAGAGCCACTAGTACCGGGGGAAATATGCAGGAAATACAGAGGCATCCTGGCTGACCTCGGTATTCCAAGGAACTTTATTTTCAAAATAAACTAAAAGAATCCCGAAGGGATTGCAAAAAATTTTATTTGGGAAATGCTTCTTGGCCTCAACAAAAAGTTCAAAAATTATCTATGCTAAGACCAAGACATAGTTTTTTTAGGCAGCATGGACCAAGTACTTTAAGAGGAAGGCCACGGACACCCTTCGAAGAATCATCATTATTAAAAACAAAAAAGAGGAGGGTAAAAGAGCTATTAGAAAATAAGACATCTGCTGAGCTAGCATTTGCTGCCGATATTGCTAAAAAATCAAGTGGTCCCTGAAAAATTGTTTGTCCCGTTTTCAGGACTATGTGGACACCCTCGACAGATCTGGCGTGTATAGGATCTCGTGCACGGGATGCCTCTTATGTGGGGCAAAGAGGTAGAAAGATAAGGACGCGTCTTAAGGAGCACATCACTCGCGACACTGAGTTTTCCGCACACGCCAGAAAAGAGGGCCATGACATGTCCACCATAAAGTATCAATTGCTGTATGAGGAAAAGAAGGGCAAAAGATTAAATACGGCTGAGAGGCTGCATATAAGGCTGGACAGATAGGCGAATGGAGATGGGAATAATAGTAAGGAGGAGGTGGCAAGGCTGCGACATGTCGGTGACGGGGCCCTGTCTTCTCTACGGGGACAGATGTTCAGTCGCCTGGCGATCATGGTCCAGGCAGCGCAGCTTTAATCAATTTAATTAATACCTTCTACATCTCCTCTCTATTATTAGTATAGGGTGTTATTGTTTATTTTTTAGATCTCTCTTACACTTCCTCTGGGTTGTATTTCAGAGGTTCCCACCCACTGTGATATGCTTTCCATATAAATCTGGAATTTAGGTAGTTTCTTAGTTTTTAATTTTATTTATAGTTTTTGATATGTGCTTATCGTTGGTTTGCTTTTATTATTTGACTTGATATTAGATTTTTTATTGTTTTGGCTTTAATTTTAGTAGTTGACTAGTGATTAGATTTTATATTTTTATTAGTTGACTAGTTTTAAGAATTAACATTGTTTTTACTATTTATATTGTGTTTGTTTTTATGACTGTTGTTTATTTTGCCTTTGGCCATGCTGTGAATGTTAAATTAACTCGAGGTTTGTGTTTGTCAGCAGGCACTGAGAATGGAGCGTTGACTCCGAAAGTGCACTCTGCATTACATTAAAAAACAATAGAGGACTTGGCCTTCTTATTGATCCTTATTATAAAAATACTCTGTTTCCAACGCAGATTACAGCCAATGAAATTTCTGATTCAGTAAACTTGCAGGAACTTCTACAACTAACATCGGAGAGTATAATAAAAATCGTATGGCAAGAAAAATTTTCTAAGGAACTGAAGTTATGCATCAAACACTGATGAATATTTGTTATTAGTAGCTTTAGTGCCATTAAAATTGGTGGAAGTGTGTAATGGAAAAGATGTGCGGGTCAATCCGCGTCCATCTTCCACCCATTATTGCAGGCCCATAAAATTTATTTTTAAAAAAGAAACACCTGAACTAGTGCGTGATGTGGAAGAGACGGCTAAAAATTCAATTAGCCAGCTTCGGACTTACGATTTTACATTAGAAAGCGGTCAAAGGTGTAGCATTAATTTCGAGATGTTGTTCACAATGATAGACGGTAGTATTTGTAACATATTGTCTGACACAAATGCCACATCTAGGTGTTTTATTTGTAAGGCTACGCCAAAAGATATGAACTCTGAAAATGTACTAAATCTGATGAGAAGCAATAGCGCTTCGGGCTGTCAACACTGCATAGCTGGATTAGTTTCTTGGAATGCATCCTGCACATAGGCTACAGACTACCTATAAAAAATGCCAAATTCAAGGGACCGAACATAAGGAAATTGTAGAGGCTAACAAAAAACGAATTCAAACTGAATTTAAAACAAAAATGGGCTTATTGATTGACAAACCAAAACCAGGATATGGCTCAACGAATGACGGAAATACGCCAAGGCACTTTTTTTCAAACCCTGATCTTGGTTCCGAGATTACCGGTGTAAGCAAAGAGTTAATTGTACAGTTCTCCATTATTCTGAGGGTGTTGGCCGCTGGTTATCCCATAAATTTAGATAGTTGTTATTGGACGAAACTAGGGACCGATATCTATCTTCATACGACTGGTTTTATGTGCCTAGCAGTGTCCACAAAATTTTAATTCATGGACGTGAAATAATCGCTTCCTTTTCCTTGCCCATTGTACAGTTGTCTGAAGATGCAATTGTGGCAAGACACAAAGAAGTGAGGAAAACCGATTAAATCACACTCGCAAATGTTCAAGAGTAAGCTCTAATATTGATTTAATGAGAATTTTATTATTGACTTCTGAACCTCTCATATCGTCTAAGCGAAAAATTCTCACCAGTAAAAAAATTTAGATATGATGATGTAAAGATTCAGAAGTATATTTAACAACTAGGCGAACTGTCAACATCTACCGAGGAATATAGATTCAGAAAGCAGTAACCAAGAAGATGATGACTCAGATTAAATAATGTTATTTACTAAATATCAATATTGAATTATTATGTGTAGTTAAATATTTTATATTGTATATAGAAAAATATACTGTGTATCTGCGTACAGAGACTTCCATTTAGGAGAATCATACCCAAGATTTGATTATAGGTTCAATAATCTTTAACCACAGTAAATAAACATCCAAGATAGGAGTAAAGACTACCTCCCATTTTTTAACGTATAAAATGTCTCTTGTTAAGAAATATATTGAACTCTGAATATAGAGGCTTACATTCCGGGATATCATACCAAAGCTCCGATCGCTAGAGCGATAACAGACATATAAAAAGTTGAACTGTTCTTTTTCGTCATCTATTAAGTTAGCTCCTACCTAATAGATGACATTTGATTTTTTTTTTTTTTCCTGAAAACCTCGTCATTAGTTCAACCTCAATAGCTGATTTCCTTTAAGGGAAATCTGCTAAAAGGCCAAGGCATTTTAAGGAGGATGGAATCTTCCTGCCCTTTATTTAGGAACCTTTACTAGGCTCTGTTTAGAAGGCATGCGACACACCGTGCTTAATGAAGCTCAGAGGCAGCCAAGGTCAAGTGTCAACTACTCCAACGAATAGATACAATATTAGAAGTTGCGACTTTAGATTCCCCAAGTCGCAATAAACTTGATCACCACCATCATACGCCATGATATATATGACATAATATGTACGAGTATCTCGGTTTTAATGTTATCTTAACTGTTTAATACACTTTGTAACATGTAATAGTATATTACGTTACTAGGGCCGAAAGTGGCACTTTACGTTGCGAGATCGTGTTTCGATCGAGCATCGTAAAGTCACTTTCTGTACGAGTAATGTACAATACTTTTCATGACGAGGCAAAAACGCATATTAAGGCGGTTTTTAACTCGTGAATCTTTTAATAATTAATATTTCCATTATCGGTAACAGCTGCTTCACCGTAGACATCATAAAAAACACTTTATTTAGGGGTAAGTGACAAATATATGACTTTACACGCCTAGAGTCGAAAACTTTCGTCCCTAGGCGTGTAAAGTCATATGTTGTCACTTGACCTCCCGCTAAATTTTGAGATCTGTAAAAGCTTTCCTATCTCCCAGCTGGTATCGAAAGTATCTACTTTCCAATCCGAGTGATGAAAATGTTATTAATAATGGTGGTTGTTTTGCCAGAAGGCACTGTGATAGAACTTGGTCTCATGACAGTGACTTAGCATATTGTAAAGTACTAATTATAAATTTGTAGAGTATAAGGCTTTATATTGGACCCGACAATCCAGACTGTAAATTAACGCTAAAAAAAATGTCCAATATTTGTTAATTCGAAAAAGATCACGAACTTCATGAGACCTCGGATATACAACTAACTAAATAAATAGGAACCTCCATCATTAAAAGATTATTATATCACATTATTTTCCTAAACTTATATCAATTAAAACCTTAATTTTTTTAATGGCAGTAATCAACGTTTTTTTTCGTAAGCGGAACATAAAAAAGTCCGTTACGCAGGGGCTGCGTTAACTAAACAGATTTCCCACGTGCGTAAAGTATCTCCATTTATCTCATGACGAAAAAATTCAATGAGAAAAATATTTGTTATTTAGGCTACAAATAAAGAAAGTATTACATAACACAACAAATAATTGCTGGTATGACATAGTTTACTCTGAAGGCCAAAAACTAAAAAAAACACAAATATCGCAGATATTATTTATTTAGGTGTGTCGCAATTTAAGCGATTCACACATTTTCTTGTTATAATACTAAAATATTAAAGTTAAAGCCACCTTATAAAAACCAAAAAAAAAAAAAAAAAGGTTAAAAAATCAAAAGAGGTAAGGTAAAAGTACGGTTATTTATTTATATATTTTTTCTCCAGTGGATATTATTCTAGTCTAGGTTATTAAAGATAACGAATAAATGTACATAACATTTATTAGAACATTACATTTGCAATAAAAGTGCTTCTACACAACTTTTCGATCAGACGCATAATAACGGAGATATTAAGAATTTTCGAAACACCCCCCCCCCCCACACAGTTCGATTTCAGTCGTTAACGAACTTGATCTTTCTTTTTACATAAACCAGTTTCGTAACGATTAAACAAAAATTGCGACCGCTAGAGCGGAAACAGGCAAATATATACACACATGTATATATATATATATATATATATATATATATATATATATATATATATATATAAAATAAAATTTGTTTGGAATCTTATTGCAAATGTGTGCTAGTGACAAACTAAAAAAATCTATGATCATTGGCGGTTAAGGACTTCACGTAGAGATGGATGAGAACTAAAAAGAAAACACTAAGGTCCGGGACAAAAAGATAGCCCACCCTATATTTTTTCTCTTAATCAATAGGGGTTAAGGATTAAATGATTAAGGATTCATTAAGAATTAAGGATTCATTAAGGATTAAGGATCCATTAAGAATTAAGGAGGTAGGAAAAACAGCTTGTGAGAATTAATATTATTACTTGATTTGGGGTAAGACAAAAAGATAGCACACCTATTGTTTCTTTACAAAGAAAATCAAATCCCTCTGAGTAGACAAGGCTAATCCAGTTCTGTTTATTCTTTTAAGTTGTTAACATTATTTTAGTGAGATGGGACGAGCAAAATCATTATCACCAGGTGAAAAAAATATCATTCAGCGAATGAAAAATCGAGGGTTTTGTATTTCCGATATTTCAAAAAATACCAGTAGGAGTAGAAAAGTGATTTTAAATTTTTTGAAGTCTCCAGAAAGCTATGGGACAAAGAAATCTTCTGGAAGGCCGCCGGCTTTAACAACACGGCAAAAACGAGCAATTTTAAGGGTTGCATCCAACTCATGATTAACGGCCAGTCAAATTGCGGCTAGAGCTGGTGTAGTGACGAATTTGAAAAACGTCCAGAGGATCATTCGTGAAGCTCCTCACATCAAAAGAAAGAAAATGAAAGGTATGCCACCTCTAAGCATGGCGCATGAAGAAAGGCGTAAGGAGTTTGCCCGTGAACATGTCCAATGGAAAGACGAGTGGAAAGAAATCTTGTTCACCGACGAAAAAAAATTCAACCTCGACGGTCGTGATGGCTGGGCTCACTATTACCATGATCTACGGAAAGAAGAAAAAATGTTTTCCAAGAGGCAAATGGGAGGAGGCAGCGTCATGATATGGGGAGGCATTGGCTATGATCACAAAACTGATATCGTGCTTATTTATGGTAGAATGAACAGTCAGCAATATGTTAATTTGTTAGAAAACCAACTACAAAAATATTTTGAACTTGTTCCTAAAGAGAACGTAATTTTTCAACAAGATAATGCTCCAGTTCATACGGCGAAAGATGCAAAAGAATTTTTTAGAAAAGGAAGGATCAGAATTATAGATTGGCCGGCTCGTTCCCCGGACTTAAGTATCATCGAAAATGTATGGGGACATCTTGCTAGAAGTGTTTACAGTGGGAGCCGACAATTTGAGTGCGTTGAAGAATTAAAAAAAACAATTCAGGAGGAGTGGACCAAACTACCTCAAGAGTTGATTCGTCGCCATTTTAACTCACTTTCAAATCGTAAGATTTCTGCATTAGAAAAAGGTAGTGCGTATGCAGGATATTGAATTTTCATTTGTATTCTTTTAACGTATTTTTAATAAAGGATTTTATTATTATTGTTCACTGTGCTATCTTTTTTTCTTACCCCAAATCAAGTATTATTTATTAATTCTTACAAATTATTTTTTTCCGACTCCTATTAGATTGATCATCGGTTCAAATTTGAGCAGAATACACTACATATTAATAAATACAAATTATATCAATAGTTAAAAATGATTAAGAGAAAAAATATAGGGTGGGCTATCTTTTTGTCCCGGACCTTAAGTTGAAGGGTGTAGTGTACCCAATACAATGGGCTTTTGGTGGTGTTGGGAGAGAAACAAGATTAGCTTTTCTGTATGCAGTGTCGGTCAGGACCTCAACTACTGATCCTAATAAAATGAAACTGATTTGGTAAGGCAATTTTGTACATCCATTAAAAACTTAAAATTTCCATTTCAAAATCTGAGGAACAGTAACTATACATTAATCAGGAAGGAGCTAGAACTACGAGATATCTCTTGACTGAAGCTCCATAATTGAAGAAATGAACTTAGGCTGAGTGAAGGTAAGGGATATGAAATTTAGCTCTGGTTCTACTTATTAAATTTCTCAACAGAAAGCAGCCGACTAGAATCTAATAACAGTCATCCAGTTAGCTACGTCTTGTAGAAAGTATTCCTCGCCTTTCAGCTTTCCTCGGATTACAACATGGCAACTAGTCTGCATCATAACATAACAATCATTATGATCAACTTGTAGAACAAACCTCCGTCAAGCAGGCACTACGTTAACTCAGCACATTTCCCAATTTACTAAAGCTAGTGCTGTAATTTGAAATGAATCAGAATCAGATTTATCTCAATCACTCAAATGTTAGTAATCCAAAAAAAAGAGGGGGGGGGGTCAACCGAACATATTTGCATTAATCTCAAAACGTAAAAGTTCAATGAGAAGAATATTTGGTATTAAGGGTTGTAAAGCCCTTCACTTAACAACTTCTTGTTAATATGACAAGAGTAGAAGTGGGGTTTACTGAAGGTAGAAAACTAAAAAATTCAAATAACTCGATAAATAATCTATACAGTGAAAACAGGTACATAACACGCAAACAATGCA
The DNA here is from genome assembly GCA_019009955.1 of Riptortus pedestris. Lineage (NCBI taxonomy): Eukaryota > Metazoa > Arthropoda > Insecta > Hemiptera > Alydidae > Riptortus > Riptortus pedestris. The sequence goes on along the minus strand of CM032230.1, from coordinate 19,026,153 downwards.
TTTGCTCTAAGATTAGGTATATATAACTTTTCTATCCGACGCATAAAAACGGTGATATTAAGAGTTTCGGGAATTTCCCACCGTCCTACTAGTAGGATTTCAGCCATTAAGGTAATGAGTCTCAACAGATTTTCCTTAAGGAAAATCAGCTATTGAGAATGAAGCAATTTTCGAAATTTGTCTTCAAATGTCCATCGATCATATACATATATTTGTTTGTTACCACTCTAGCGATCGCAATTTTGGTTTGATCGTTACTAATTAAAAAGAATGATCAAGTTCGTTAACGGCTGAAATCGGACCAGGGGGGGGGGGTTTAGAGGGGGAGTTTTGAATATTCGAAATACCTCCATTACATTAATAAATCGGATCGAAAATATGGATATAATAAATCTTATTGAAAATTGAAAACTATAAATAATGATATATACATTTATTCTCTATCTTGAATATTAACCAAGATATTTGCATTTTTCAGTACTCAGCCTTCAGTAAACCCCACTTCTACTCGTGTTACAGAAACAATACTCTGTTATATAATAAACCACAATATTCGAAGCTTAAATGCCAAATATTGTTTTCCAGAGACCTTTATTATACGAGGTACATGCAAATATTTTTTTGTGACACCCCTCCCCCGGTCTTAAATTCTTGGACTACTAAAATTTCGTTGATATTGAGATGAAAATTATTCTGATTCATTATAAATTACAGTACTGGATATAGTACATTGTTTTTCATCCGGACTGCCGTTGTCAGACCTGTTTTTACATTTGAGACGCTTCCCGCCGGCAGGGGAAAGTTTCATATTTACCGTTTGTATTTATTCAATTAACATTTACGGTGGTGTAATAGCGGTATGCAGGTTTATCTATTATTAAACTTCACGAGGGAGATCTGCTTAGTTTACGCAGCCCCTGCGTGACGGACTTTTTTGCTTTACAGAAAACGTTTAAAAATCAAGTTTGGTGCCGATCAAAAAACAATTGTGACCGCTAGAGCATTAACAATCATTTATTTCAACATCACTGCTAAGATATTGCCACTAGCTAAGATATCCGGCGAAGCCTGGAAAATCATTCTTGAATGAATAATTATGGCATTTTTATCGCAAGGCTTCATGAATAACACTTTCAACATCATATTGAGTTGAAACTTATTTTTCTTTTGTCATAATTACCAAAAAACGTTTAATAGTTATAGATAGTCCATTCAATAGTTAGTAATTTCAATGAGGTCCGTTCAAAACTGGGAATATATTATATCTATCTATGTAAATATAAAATTGTAACCTCTGTCTGTACATTGATTTTTTTCGCGAAATTTCACGATAACTTTTCGTTTCACATGTCATTGACACCATAACTGCATTTTGTTTCTTTGGTGTCTGTTTGTTTGTTTGTTTGTTTATTTGTTTGTTTGTTTATTTGTTTGTTTGTTTGTTTGTTACCTTTTCACGCATAAACGGCTGAACCGAATTTTATGAAACTTGGTATGTATATTACTACTAACCCAACTTAGACTTTAGGCTATATTAATATTCTCTAAGACGAACAGGAGTGGGGGTTATAAGGGAGGCCTGAAATTAAAAATAGCGATATTTCGTTTCCTATTGCTTTTTCAGCAAATATGCACATAACAAAAGTTGTTTATTTTGTAATTTAAAGTAACTTTTGTTATATACACTTTTGCCGTATACGGAAGTATAAATGAGTTATACGCTAAAAACTATAGCGGGAGTCTACAATTTTATTTGGCACAAAAGACTCAACCGAATTAAACCAAACTCGGTATGTGAATTAGTACTAACGCCTTCATTATAATAAGCTATACTAGCATTTCTAGGGACGGGCAGGAGTGGGGGTTATAAGGGAGGCCTGAAATTAATAATGATTTCCTATTGGGGTTTCGGCAAATATGCACATAACAAAAGTTGTTTATTTTGTTATTTAGAGAAATTTGCTCAACACTTCTTTTCAATATGAACTACCAGGTACTTCATCTGAAAAAATTAATTCAAATGTATGTCAATATTATCTCTCTAATAATTCAAATCTATGCATAATGCACAGGAGACGGGAAATATGACAATATGGAGGACAGTGAAGTCTTACATGAAATATTAATTTTATTATTAACAAATCCATAGCAACGACAGGTATAATAAACTCTAAACACTGGGACGGGGAAATGTCAAAATATTGTGCAAAGTAAAGCCTTGCCAAAAAAAAAATACCATCACCATTCAGCCTCAAATGAATTCCCGGGCGAAGCCGGGTATCTGAGCTAGTATATATATAAAATTGTAACCTCTGTCTGTACATTGATTTTTTTTGCGAAATTTCACGATAACTTTTCGTTTCACATGTCATAGACACCATAACTGCATTTTTTTTCTTTGGTGTCTGTTTGTTTGTTTGTTTGTTTATTTGTTTGTTTGTTTATTTGTTTGTTTGTTTGTTTGTTACCTTTTCACGCATAAACGGCTGAACCGAATTTTATGAAACTTAGTATGTGTATTACTACTAACCCAACTTAGACTTTAGGCTATATTAATATTCTCTGAGACGAACAGGAGTGGGGGTTATAAGGGAGGCCTGAAATTAAAAATAGCGATATTTCGTTTCCTATTGGTTTTTTTGGCAAATATGCATATAACAAAAGTTGTTTATTTTGTTATTTAGAATAACTTTTGTTATATACACTTTTTTCGTATACCGAACTATAAAGGCGTTATACGCTAAAAATTATAGCGGGAGTCAACAATTTTATTTGGCACACAGACTCAACCGAACTAAATAAAACTCGGTATGTGTATTAGCACTAACGCCTTCCTTATAATAAGCCATACAAACATTTCTAGGGACGGGCAGGAGTGGGGGTTATAAGGGACGCCTGAAATTAAAAATCGTGATATTCCGTTTCCTATTGGTGTTTCGGCAAATATGCACATAAGAAAAGTTGTTTATTTTGTTATTTAGAGAAACTTTTGTTATATACACTATCGTCGAATACCGAATTATAAAGGCGTTATACGCTAAAAATTACAGCGGGTGTCAAGAATATTATTTGGCACAAAAGAGTCCACCGAACTAAATAAAACTCGATATGTGTATTATCTCTGACGCCTTAATTATCATAAGCCATACCAATATTTCTAGGGACGGGCAGGAGTGGGGGCTATAAGGGAGGCCTGAAATTAAAAATAGCAATATTTCTTTTTCTACTGGTTTTTCTGCAAATATGCAATTGACAAAAGTTGTTTATTTTGTTATTTAAAGTAACTTTGGTTATGTTCACTTTTGCTGTATAACATAAACGAGATATGCGTTAAAATCTAAAGCGGAAGCCAACAATTTTGTTGAGCTCAAACGATTGAACCGAATTTAACAAAACTTGGTATGCGAATTAGCATTAATTCTTCCATGATTATAAGCTATATTAAAATGTTTAGGTTCAAACGGGAGTGGGGGTTATAAGACAGGCCTGAGATAAAAATTCGCAATTTTCATTTTCTATTTTTTTTTTGGCTAACGTGCACATAGCAAAAGTTGTTTACTTTTGTTATTTAAAGTATCTTTTGTTGTATTCACTTTTGCCGTAAATGAAGTTAACACGGCATATACGCTAAATCCATTGCGGGAGTCATTAATTTTATTAGTGCTTATTTAAGTGTTTTTAATAAATGGATATTATGACAAAAGATGTTATGTTTTAGTCTTATATGATAGTTGCAAGTATAATTCGGATTAGTGAGCTTATAAATCTCCGTCGCCTCCTCATTTATTTATTTATTTTTCCTATAACTTTTTTATTTATTTCTAATAGAATATAAACTATAAGAGCATTTCTGGTATTTAATATATACTCGATATGAATGTTTAAAGTATTACTAGGTTGCAGGGGGGCTCTCTTCCCCTCATCTAGCTTTTTGAACATAAATGAAATTATGTTTAGGGATCTATTATTTAGTTCCATCAGGGAGATAAATTATTAAAATAATATTCTGAATCAATATTCTAAGGAAAACAACAATGATAACGCTCCTGCGAGAGCGGAAATGGACGGGAGGTAATTGAGTTTAGTTATTTCCTGTGGAATGCTGCCACGACGGGAAGTGTTTTCCACTGAGGCTTACTAATACGAATATAATCTTATGTATAAAACTATGCTAAAACTGTATGTGCTTGGTTTGATTTTGGCAGGAAATATGTTCATTATAGAAGATATTTAATTGTGATAAATGCTACCCATGATTATGGTTTGTATTATTCAATAACCGTGAGTCAAAAAGTCGTGAGGGATAAATTAGGAACCCATTTTCATATATTATTCAAAACTAAAATTTCTATTCTATTAACCCAGAAAGTTACACTTTAGGATTGGCTGTTTTGAAAAAACAATACATCGTGGAGGGAAGTGCAATTGTACACATTGAAGTCTTGCTATAAAAATACAATCATTAGTCAGTCAGCAATGATTTCCCGGGCATCGCCGGGTACCTTAGCTAGTATTTTATATACATATTGTTGCGAAAATTAAATACATGAATAATCCTTCAGAGAGAGAGAGAGAGAGAGGGGGGGGAGAGAGAGAGAGAGAGAGAGAGAGAGAGAGAGAGAGAGAGAGAGAGAGAGAGAGAGAGAGAGAGAGGGGGGGGAGGGAGAGAGAGAGAGAGAGAGAGAGAGAGAGAGAGAGAGAGAGAGAGAGAGAGAGAGAGAGAGAGAGAGAGAGAGAGAGAGAGAGAGAGAGAGAGAGCGAGAGAGAGAGAGAGAGAGAGAGAGAGAGAGAGAGAGAGAGAGAGAGAGAGAGAGAGAGTGAGAGAAACCAGCAGAATATCCTAGCTCCTACCAGTACCTTCCAGCCAGACGTCGACGGGTCCAAACAATTCCCCTTTGATGCATGCCGACAACCTATATAAAGATCGGCCAGCCGGGAGCGAGTTTAGTTTTATTCTCACCTGTCTTGATGTTCACATCAGTGCTACAGAGCGACTTAGTGCAGTGCGGTAAAGTGTTTTTTATAAGAAGAACAGTGCTGTGCCTGACTGTAAGTAACAGTTTAGTGCCGTGTTTAAGACAGTGCAGTGCCGCGAAGTAACAGACAGTGCAGTGCCGCGAAGTAAAAGACAGTGCAGTGCCGCGAAGTAAAGGACAGTGCAGTGCCGTCTTGTGAATTCCAGTGACCGTAAGTGAATTGTTGGACTGTGTAATCTGAAGAACAGTGACGCTATCAGTGTATACTGTGAGTAATAATTAAGAATAATTACCAAGTGTATTGTGCATTGTGAAATCAATAGTGCAGTGACATATGAAACTTGCGAGTATTTAATTTTGTAATCCAAAAGAACTCTTATTGAAAACGTTTATTACTGGTTTTGGTAATAAAACGTATATATATATATATATATATATATATATATATATATATATATATATATATTTGACTGTTGCACTCAAGCGGTCGCTATTTTTGTTTGATCGTTAATAAACTCTAATTAAACGTTTAAGGAAAAATGAAGAAGAAGTTCGTTAAAGGTTAAAATCGGACAAGTAGGGGTGGTGGGGGGTTAGAGAAGGGGTAATTTCGATTCAGTAAATCACCCACTCCAACTCATGTCATTAAGGCTATTATGTAATGAAGCACATTATTCGACGCATAAATACCGAATATTGTTCTTATTGGTCTGTTGTCTGATGTTTTGACGTTAATGCAAAAAAGTAATGCACGTTGGAAATCTAGTTAACGCAGTATATAATATATATATTAACACGTACACACATTAAAGAATCATGCAGAAAGTAATAGGATATATATTAAACTGAAATTGCATAATTCTATGAAAAAAAAAAAAAAGAAAGAACAAGAGCTCCCGCAATAGAAATTCGATTGAACGTGTTTATATGTATATAAAACATTAAGTCTTTGAATTATTGCTCTAAGTTATATTTACTCTTCTCGGCCTCGCAGAACAATAGACTGATTTATCTTATTAAATTAGACTGAGATTTCCCAAGTAATGTTATACAATAGAAAAATCTACGAGTGCCCATCAGTTACAGAAACGGTCGAACTAGCTTTCGGCATGAATCATAGCTCGTCCGTTACACTTAATAAAAAAGGCAAATATCTCGGTTAATATTCAAGATAGAGAATAAATTTATATGACAATATTTATAGTAAATGTAATTTGCAATAAGATTGGTTCTAATTTTGGATCCGACGTACAGTAACAGAGATATTTCGAATTTTCGAAAATCCTCTCCCACCGTTCCGATTTCAGCTGTAAACGAACTTGATCTTCCTTTTTGCATAAAACGATACCAAGTTTGGTAGTGATTAAATAAAAATGGCGACCGCAAGAGTGTTAACAGACATATATATATATATATATATATATATATATATATATATATATATATATATATATATATACTAGCTAAGGTACCCGGCGATGCCCGGGAAATCATTGCTGACTGACTAATGATTGTATTTGTATAGAAAGACTTCAATGTGTACAATTGCACTTCCCTCCACGATGTATTATTTTTTCAAAACAGCCAATCTTAAAGTGTAACTTTCAGGGTTAATAGAATAGAAATTTTAGTTTTGAAGAATATTTGAAAATGGGTTCCTAATTTATCCCTCACGACTTTTTGACTCACGGTTTTTGAATAATTTAGACCATAATCATGGGTAGCATTTATCACAATTAAATATCTTCTATAATGAACATATTTCCTGCCAAAAATCAAACCAAGCACATATAGTTTTAGCATAGTTTTATACATAAGATTATATTCGTATTAGTAAGCCTCAGTGGAAATCACTTCCCGTCGTGGCAGCATTCCACAGGAAATAACTAAACTCAATTACCTCCCGTCCATTTCCGCTCTCGCAGGAGCGTTATCATCGTTGTTTTCCTTAGAATATTGATTCAGAATATTATTTTAATAATTTATCTCCCTGATGGAACTAAATAATAGATCCCTAAACATAATTTCATTCATGTTCAAAAAGCTAGATGAGGGGAAGAGAGCCCCTCTGCAACCTAGTAATACTTTAAACATTCATATCGAGTATATATTAAATACCAGAAATGCTCTTATAGTTTATATTCTATTAGAAATAAATAACAAAGTTATAGGGAAAATAAATAAATAAATGAGGAGGCGACGGAGATTTATAAGCTCACTAATCCGAATCATACTTGCAACTATCATATAAGACTAAAACATAACATCTTTTGTCATAATATGCATTTATTAAAAACACTTAAATAAGCACTAATAAAATTAATGACTCCCGCTATGGTTTTAGCGTATATGCCGTGTTAACTTCATTTACGGCAAAAGTGAATACAACAAAAGTTACTTTAAATAACAAAAGTAAACAACTTTAGCTATGTGCACGTTAGCCGAAAAAAAAAATAGAAAATGAAAATTGCAAATTTTTATCTCAGGCCTGTCTTATAACCCCCACTCCCGTTTGAACCTAAACATTTTAATGTAGCGTATAATCATGGAAGAATTAATGCTAATTCGCATACCAAGTTTTGTTAAATTCGGTTCAATCGTTTGTGCTCAACAAAATTGTTGGCTTCCGCTTTAGTTTTTAACGCATATCTCGTTTATGTGATACAGAAAAGTGAATATAACCAAAGTTACTTTAAATAAAAAAATAAACAACTTTTGTCATGTGCATATTTGCAGAATAACCAGTAGAAAAAGAAATATCGCTATTTTTAATTTCAGGCCTCCCTTATAACCCCCACTCCTGTTCGTCTCAGAGAATATTAATATAGCCTAAAGTCTAAGTTGGATTAATAGTAATACACATACCAAGTATCATAAAATTCGGTTCAGTCATTAAAGCGTGAAAAAGTAACAAACAAACAGACACCAAAGAAACAAATTGCGGATATGGTATCTATGACTTGTGAAACGAAAAAGTATCGTGAAATTTTGAGAAAAAAAATCAATGTACAGACAGAGGTTACAATTTTATATATATATATATATATAGTTTTGAACGGACCTCATTTTCGTCATTTCCTGGGTAGGATCGATGGACATTTGAAGAAATTTTTCGAAAATCGCGTCATGAGTACGACCTCAATAGCTGAAAAAGCTAGTGAAATCTGCTAAAACCCATCTTTTTCCGAGAAAACTTTATTCATACTGCCCTAAATGTTACTATATACCACCTCTTCAGCTTATATTTATATAAAGTTATAACATTAATTTAACAAATACCTATAATTATTTTTTACTAGATAACAGTATTCATGAGTTGCCTACTTATATATTTGTTAAATCTAATTACAGATTGCTACTTACATTTCTGAAGTGCTCGGTTCCTCTTACGTTCGTAGTCACTCCTCACTGGGGAGGTCGTTGATACTGAGGTCCCCAAAGTAGGTTATACTAGTTGACAACAGATAGACTATTTTCACGTCTAACTTTAACTCGATTAATACGAGACACAATTTAAAATGGAATATTCTAAGATAAAATGCTTTTATCGATTAGCAAAGAATTATCACAGTGTTTTGTTAAACTAATATTATTATTTTTTACAATTATTTTTAACATTTTTGGAAAATGGATGGCCCCTGAAGAGGTGGTATGTAAGCAACGAAACATTAAGAGCAGTATGTTAGCGGGGGGGGGGGGGGTCTTATAATGATGAGACTTGCCATGAAACTATGGAGAATTAATATGTTCTCTATAGTTTCATGGCAAGTGTCATCATTAAAAGGCATTTTCCAAATGGGGCCCATAATAAGAATTCGCAATCGCGTTTTGGATCCAATTCATAAACTGGAATATGTTTCGATTTCTTTACAATTCTACCTCCCTTTTCAATGAAATAATGTTTCACAAATATATGAAATTTTACAATTCAAAATGACCTTATTTGACCATCATTTATTATTATGGAAGATCTGAATGAACTGTTGTGTAATTTTGTCATAGGAGCGACCTACTTTTAAATAATCTTTTTATAACATTTACTTTATTAAAATAAAATAAATAAAAAACCCTAAAACAAGTTGTCCCTCGTAAGAAGTGACCCTTAAGGCTCGTTATCCATTTATTTAGCATTCATTGATTAGATCGTCTCAAAGATCAAATGCATCTCATAAAGTAACATCTATACAAAACAATAATTATACTAATTAGCAATATTCCTAACCTATACGAGCTAAAGAGCAATGTTAATGGGCAACATAATAATCCTAATGGCGAAAGTCCCTAAATAATTGATTTGTTCCATTAAACTTATTTATGAATAAATACGAGATGTCCGTGAAAAAGATCGGACAACTCAGTTTCTCGGTATTCAAGCATTAAGCGCGAGGTATACTTACTTTTTATCAGACTTGCCTCAAGAGAATACTCATGAATTTCGAAAATATTCCTCAAATGTCAATCAATCTGGAAAGTGCCAGGTAGATCAAAGAATCGACAGAGGGTCGAGCTCCTACTACACCCTTCCACTCCAGTCGTCGATGGGCCCAGCCCATTTGATGTATGCCGACGACCTATATAAAAGAACCGGCCAGCCGCGAGATAGTCAGTATCTTCTCACGTGCTCTTATATGCGTTCCGTGCTACAGTACGACTTAGTGCAGTGTGGTAAAGTGTTTGTATAAGAAGAACAGTGTTGTGCCGTGACTGTAACAGTTTAGTGCCATGTTTAAGACAGTGCAGTGCCGTTTTTCGGTGTACTTCAGTGACCGTGAGTGAATTATGGGACTGTGTAATCTGAAGAACAGTGACGCTTGCCTTCTTAATTAGTAATAAGTATAAATTAAAAAAATAATTTAAAGTTGGAAATTAAATGCTTTTAAATGTTTCTTAACATTGTAAGAATTTATTTTAACAAAATAAATTGAAATGTTAATGAATTATTGGTGGAAATGATCAATATATTTTAAAATTTAAATATAATAATAATTACCTTCCTTGTTTATAACCTGCACTTGTTTATAACTGCACTACTTCACAATCATCACTAGTTGTTTTATAACTATGCTTATAACCTTTCACAACCATGCTTATAACCTACCAACAACATAATCTTCACAACATCCTAGTTTTGTTCATATTCTGGTTAGATGTGATCATGTATTACACGATTACAGAAAAAATTTAATATTACACTCGTCAAGAAAGTAGAATTTACAACTCTCGTGAAATTACCACACTTGCTTTGCTCGTGTGGGTAAAGGTTTCACTCGAGTTGTAAAATGATCTACTTTCGTGATTTGTATAATAAATAACTATTTTGCATATTTTTATTTAATATTTCACTTTAACTCTTATTGGTGACAAGGTACTATCAAGCACAGGCACACAATATTCTCCTTAACTCTTCTAAATGTTATTTTGATACAACAAGAGTGATTCTAAGCAGAATAAAATAGAAAATATGCATTTGGCGGGTAGGTGTCATGTATGACACCTACTTGTCAAATTTGTCCTGGGTCAAAGCCTTGTCGTTCAAAGGTTAATAAACTCTCTATCCCCAGCACCAAACCACCATAATTAACTTTAGTTTTTAACAGTAATTAACCTGACTAAGAAATTTACTAGGCTAGATAGCCTAAAGAATGGACCAGAAAATTCGTGAGATGAAAAGAATGAACAATCTGAAAATTCGAAATATCTTCGTTACTATACGTTGGATCGTTCCCGGAATATAATTTCAATATGGGCTACTAACGCTGGAATCAAGTTAAGATTTAATCAAAATTCACCACACCCTTCGGGGTACGCCAATTTTTCAAGTTTTTAAAACCATATCGCAAAGTAATAATAAATGAATATATTAAGTAGAAGAAAAATTATTTTATCATTAATTATATATTCCGTTTTGGCAACTATGAGTAATTCAGGACGGCATATCTACAGGTTATCACGCTATATATTTTATTTAATATTCATTACGAATTTATTCAAACGATTCATATCGTTTGTCACTAAACGAGTTCCTATTGCCCAAACGGGAATCTAACTCGCCACTCTAGGTTTTACCATGTGAGATTAGAACCAACGCTTTAACTCACAAGGCTAACCTCAAGCCCCTAGAATAATTTATTGTGCTAGTTATTTATGTCCACTAAGACCAAACGCGACGGGTTATCTACATGTTAGCCCTCATGTCTAGCCAGGGCGGGACTAAGGATTCTATTGCCCAGGCGGGAATCGAACTCGCCATTACCACGTGAGGATTAAATAAAGCCAACGATTTACCTCACATGGCTAACCTTAGCGACAATATGTGAAATACAAACATATTAAAATATAAAGCAAATAATATCTCAAAACTAAACCCGGGGCTCAGGTTAGCCATGTGAGTTAAAAGTCCGTCACGCAGAGGCTGCGTAAACTAAGCAGATTTCCCATGTGAAGTTTTACATAAAGAAATCTGCTTAATAATAACAGTACTAGTAAGGAATCTCTAAACCTATTCACGAGGGACGAATAGTTACTGAAACGGCCGCACTAGCTCTCGGCGGAATGTCCCGAACATAGCCGACCCCACATACAATACAAATGCAAATATCTCGGTTAATATTCAAGATACAGAATAAATGTATAGAAAAACATTTATAATAAATTTAATTTTCAATAGGATTGATTCTATACAATATTTCGATCCGGCGCATAATAACGGAGATACTCGTATTTCTAATTTTCAAAAATCCCCCTACGACTGGATGGATCTTAGCCATTAACGAACTTGATCTTTCTTTTTACATAAAACGTTTAAATATCGAGTTTGGCAACAATCAAACAAAAAATGCGACCGCTAGGGCTTAAACAAACAGACAAATATATATATAATTTTAAACGGACCTCATTTTCGTCGTCTCCTGGGTAGGATCGATCGACATTTGAAGACTGTTTTCGAAAATCGTGACATGAGTACAACCTCAATAGCTGATTTTCCTTCAGGAATATATGCTAATATAGGGGATCAAGGGACCTACCTACCTTCTGGTAGATGCGATACAAACGAAATCACAGAATTAAGCACTGAAGACCAGAACACGCTTCCCTTGCAATGGAATGAAATATTTAGGTGCCGGCACAGCCGCGAAAAGTCTATAGGACTATCCAAGATCACAAAACCGGCACCAAATTCAAATTATACGAAACTAGCAGGGAATCCATTTGATTGCTTCATTCACAAAATTCTCCTACGTAAGTATGTAAAATAAAAAATATTATAATTAGCAAAAATAAGAAACACTAGCCCTACAGAATGCCTTTGCAAAGAGGACTTAATTGGAGTACAGGCGCATCATGTTATGTATACATTTCGTTTTGCAGTCAAAAGCTAATAATGGCTAATGAGCTTTATAGAGATCTCACTTTCAATAGCAAAACATTTATAACAGAGACTTATAATGGTTTCAGAAACAAAAACGAATTTTAACAAGCAACCACTATTTCCTCATTAGACAATAATGAACTTACATTTTAACAAAACTTTAAGAATCAATTCAATTACCATAATTTTAACAATCCATTATGATTTACATCAGGCAATTGCACAAATTTTCTTTCCTTGCACAGTTCCTCTCTGGTCACGTTCCCTCCAGGGAAATCAGCTATTAAAGTCATACTCATAACCCGATTTTCGAAACGTTTCTTCAAATGTCCATCGATCCAACCCGGGAGATAACGAAAATGAGGTCATTTCAAAATTATAAATATATATATATATATATCACAGCCCGGGAGATGGAACAGGTAAGGTGGTTTTTTGGCAAATATGTACATGTTTGTTTTTTTTTTTTTGTTATTTAGAGTAACTTTTGTTATATTTACTTTTGTAATATTACAAAGTATAAAGTAGCTTTTGTTTTAAACATAATATTATTAAATTTAATATCCTAATCGCTTTAAATAACATGCAGGACGTTTGGCGGGTCCGGTAGTATACATTTATGTTAACATATTCTGATTCATTATAAATTACAGCACTAGCTTTAGTAAATTTTTTCAATAAAATTAATATGTTATATTCAGATATATTTCATTAATTGTTGGTTTTTCCGGTCTATCTATCTATTCAGCGCTACATGGTTGGTTAGCCTGTTTGTTTACAATTCAGCCCCTTTCCTTTGTAGAGATATAACTTGTATTGTAAATTGACTGAAAGCATTCTCATTACCGTTTGTATTTACTCATTTAACATTCATAGTAGTGTTACTTGCAAGTACATTTATCTATTGTAAACCTTCGAGTGGGAACTCGGCTCAGTTTACGCAGCACCTGCGTGACGGGCTGTTTTTGTCATCTCTCGTTTCGATGGACATTCGAGTAAATGTTTCGAAAATCGCGTCATGAGTACGATCCCAGTAACTGATTTTCCTTAGGGGGAATCTCCTAACACATGGCGGAACGTAATATATTCAAAGTTTATCGCCCAAAGATACGCAGTCCTAATGCTCCATCCTAATTCATTCTGGACGTCAGGTCGCGTCTAATTATGATAATAAATTACTGGACAGGAGGAGGGTGAAAGTGCGGACCGAGCCCTACTTATACAAATAAGATGGCCCATTGATAATAGTGAAGAGCTATATGGGGACTGTTGGCAAGAGGTTGGCTGTAAGGCCTTGTTCGAGACGGTCTGTAACAGCTGTAGCAGCCTTCTCATTATATATCTCCACTGGCTGGCCAATATATCAGCTGCCAACAGCTGGTCCAATCGACTCCACCCACCCCTCGTCATACCTCATAGACTTATTAGACTGAATGTCTACATATGTTTATAATATTTGTTGCCAAGACAAGGCTAATTTCAAAAGCTGCTCCAGTCCCGTTTCTATTCTTAACGCTTAATGCCCTCGCTTAGACACGTATCCATCTACAACGTGCCAGTTTTAGTCTTGCCTTCAGCGAATATCATTTCCACAGCCAGTAACAGTTCTCAGGTTAGCCATGTAAGTTACAGCGTCGACCATAATCTCACACAGTAAACCTAGAGTGGCAAGTTCGATTCCCGCCTGGACAACAGAAATTTCTTTAGTGACGAACTTCATTAAGTAAAATACATAGTCCCACACTGGCGAGAAAAAGGTGGTAACCTGTAGAGAACCGTCCAGATTAGCCTTAGTTACACAACACATTAATAAATAATTTAATTTAAATTTACTAAAAGCGAAACAAAAAAAAAATCAAAAATACTCATCATTTTACAGCAGTATGCCCCGTGCTTAGTGAATTTAGAAAACAGTTCCTTGGTTCATCAAAATTTAGCCAAATTGGATTTATTTTGTTTTTGAATTGCAAAGATAGGCAGGCCCATTATAAATATCTATGTGTGGCACAGATAAAGGAAGTTACTGGTAGTTGAGTATAATGGATAAGTTTTTCTATTTATATTTCTTTTATTTGTAAATAAATATTAATAAATTATTTTAGTTAATTAGTTAGATAGAATTCTTATAAAAGATCCTTTGTTTTATTTAGAATGTTGTAATATTATTTTAATGTTATGTTTATAAATCTATATAGTAATAATCAATCTTGCTGAATAATAATTTATTAAATAATGGCCTAACTCAACAGACGGACTTGCGAGTACATGTTTATGTATGTTATATATAGTATAAGGAAAGATATTATTATGATAACTTAATTGTATATTTAACTATTATTTCAAATTTGAAAATAAACATACTTTATTATTATTACTAAACAAAAAAATCCCTCACGCAGGGGCTGCATAAACAATACAGATTTTCCACTTGAAGTTTTAAAACAGATTAATCTACATACTGTTAACCCCAAGGTGAATATTAAATGAATAAATACAAACAGTAATGAGGAGAGTCATTCAGTCAATTTTAATAACCTCAACCAAAAGAAAGTGTCTGAATTGTAAAAAAACAGGTAAGCCAACCTCACAGCTGAATAGATAGATACAAATATTCTTTTCACCCGGAAAGAAAAACTATTACAGAATACAACATATTAAATGTATTGATTTGAATTTTTGTAATCCAAGAACAAAAGGAGGGCGGGCGGGGGTTAAGGGATAAACAGAAGGCATTTGAATAAATCACACTAAGTAAATGTTCAATGAAAACAATATTTGACATTTAAGGTTGAATGAAGAGGTTCCTGATATAACATAAATATGACATTAGAAGGAGTTCAATGAAAACAACGTTTTCAAGTTCATTGAAAAAAATATTAGGTATTTAACGTTGGAATTATGAGGAGTTACTGAAAGCCAAAAACTATAATATCCAAATGCCTCGGTTAATATTCAAGATCCAGAAAATATGTATGAAACAATATTTATACATCATTTCATTAGCAATAAGATTGGTTTACACACAATATTTCCATCCGACGTATAACTAAGAAGATATTTCGAATTTTCAAAATCCCCTCCCCCCACTCCTCCGATTGTAGCCATCAACGAATTTGATCTTTCTTTATACACAAAACGTTTAAATATGGAGTTTGGTAACGAACAATCAAAAATTGCGACCGCTAGAGCGGTAAAAGGTAAATATATACTAAGAAGGATCACAGGACATATGTGGAAAATATCAAAAATCGCAATATGAGTACGACCTCAATAGCTGATTTCCATTATGGGAAGTCCGTTAAGTAGGAACTGCTTAACTTAAAAAGATTTCCATTACAACTAATATATATATATATATATATATATATATATATATATATATATATATATATATATATGAGACCATATAATCTCATATATATGATAATATAGTTAAAATACCAAGAGCAGAATTGGGGGTTTAATGTAGAGAGGTAAAAAAAAGTAAGAATAATATTTCAGATAAAAAATACTCTGCCTCGAAGGTGCTGCTTTAACTAAGCAGATTTTCCACGTGTGTCACTTATTTATGTTCATCTCAGAACGTTTAAGTTCAATGAGAACAATATTTTTGACATTTAAGCATTTGATAATGTGCTACATAATATAAAAGCTTCTTGTGACATGAGTAGGAATGGGGGTTTACTGAAGGCCGAAAACTAAAAAATGCAAATATCTCGGTTAATAATCAAGATAATAAAAAAAAACGTACATAACAACATTTATAGAACATTAAATTTTGAAAAAGATTGGTTCTATACAATATTTTGATCCGACTCATAATTAAGGAGATATTTCGAATTTTTGAAACTGACCCTTTCTGGCCCGATGTTAGCCTTTATAAATGTTTCTTTAGGACACATAAAATGATTAGATATCGAGTTTGGTAACTATTAAACAAAAATGGCGGCCGCTAAAGTTTTAACAGACAAATATATATATATATATATATATATATATATATATATATATATATTCATTTATTTCCTTCCTGAAGTAACCCTACAGGAAGGGAGTTTATTAGCCACACGTCCCGAATAATTAGTACATAACGTGTGCTTGATACATAAAATTTTATATGTATATATATAATTTTATGTATCAAGCACACGTTATGTCAATGACATACCAACTGAAATGTTCTTAGACAGAAATGAAACACAGGAACAGAAATAAAACAGAAAGAAGGAATAGAACACAACATATAAAAAAAAATAAGGGAAAATATAGTACAACAGACAATTCAAAATTAGTAACAAAACATAATAACTAGAAAACGAATCATAAGAGTCGAAATAAAAAATACAGAAACCCTAACTTCAAGAAATAATTAAATACATAAATGACATGAAAGAAAAGATGATCTAAAATGAATGAAATAAATTTAAAATATTCAAGTTTTAGAAAATATGAATTGATACAGGTGACTGTTTATATATTATAAAACTCTCGTGTACACAGACAAAAACCTCTCTGTATATTGGTTATAGAGAGTATATAAATATATATATATATATATATATATATATATATATATATATATATATATACACTCAACCGCAAAAAAAACCGGACACTTCATTTTTGTCGTATTAAAAGCTAATTTTCAGCAATTTTCTTTATGTGGGTATTCTAGTTATTACAGAGAATTTAGAGTCTAAGTCCATTGAACTAATCCCTTCAGGAATAGTAAACAATTAGATAAAACTCAGATTAGATTTATTTGTCGTGAAGTTGATCTATTCTAAACTGTAAGTAGTTTTTCGCACATTTAAACATCTTTAATTATTAACCAAGCATTTTCTTTAATTAATGTTCTATTTTTATTTCGGTCCAGAATAATGGGTCTTTCAAACTTAGATGGAAGGCCGGAGCTTACGTTACATTGCCGAAACGCTTGGGGTAGCGAAGTCTACCATACACTGTAATAAAAATGAAGAATAATTTTTTTTTTTTAATGTGTTAATTTATCTTTTTCTTCTTTTTAATTTTGTATTTTTGGTGTAAATAATCAATAAAAATTATTCACTTTTGGCAGATTTTGTTTAAATAACCTATAGATTATTATTTTATTAAAAAGATTAATATACATATATATTAAGTATTTAACAAAATTATAAGATTAAATCTAAGTGTCCGGTTTTTTTTTGCGGTTGAGTGTAGTTACTCTTTAATATATATATATATATATATATATATATATATATATCTCTAGATATATATAACTAAATCTGCCACAGGACTGATTATATTCAGTAGACCTCTAGATATGACTCATGGTAATGGAGTTACGAATTTTTGATAGTCTTCCCCTCCTTCTTGTCTGACTTGATTTTTCTTGACAAAAACTTGATTTTGGGTTTAATATGAAACGCTAATGTATCGAGTTTGATAATGATTAACCAAAAATTGCGACTGCCGGAAAGTTAAAAGACATGTGTATATATAAAAAGGACATTATGGAGAAAATCGAATCTTCAGTAAATTCTCAATAAGGGTAATCTACTAAAATGAAAGAAAAGTTCGTCTAGAGACAAATGTAGTAGAAGTGCATATGCTTCTAGAAACGTAGAATTTTACCCTCTCACAAAGTAAAGGTTGAGGGGGAAAAAACTGCATTTGTACTAGAAAAAATTGATTTAATAAGGGGAACAGAATGCTTGTGAAAGTTAAACTCGTCTGTTATCGATACCGAATGATAATTATGTAGATAACTCCCGAGATGATAGGAATTCATACATAATTTAACGGATAATTTCAATAGAGAACTAATTATAACACCACAATGGACATAATAAGCTGACACTTAATTATAATTAATTTATGGATTCGATTAGTTTAAAGTGATGGTATTATCTTGTTATGTTGACTGTATAATGCTTCCTCCACAAATTAGTACGAAATCAAAAATGGATGGAAAACATAATTAAATATTAATACAGGAAAACAGAAATTAAATCAAAGAAATATGCTAAACATAGCTTCCACCTTAGACATATGTAATATGAACTTAAAAAAGAAAATTCCCTTAACTACACGACAAAGAAGAACAACTCTATTAGTATTAGCAGATTTCCCTTCACGAAGCGATTTTCGAATAATGTCTTCAAATGTCCATCGATTCTACCCCGGAGATGACGAAAATGAGATCCGTTTAAAATTGTGTGTGTGTGTGTGTGTGTGTGTGTATATATATATATATATATATATATACACACACACACACACACACACACACACACACACACAAAGATACACGCGCACACGCACATATATATTTATGTGTCTCTGTTAACGCTCTAGTGGTCGCAAATTTGGTGAGATAGTCACCAAACTGGATATATAATCGTTTTATGTAAAAAGAAAGATGTTTTTTGTTAATGGTTCACCCTGGTGGGAGGGGGTGGGGCGTTTGAGGGGAGATTTTCGAAAATTCAAAATATTTCCGTTACTATACGGCAGAAATAGAGCCAATTTTATTGAAAATTAAATGTACTATAAATAGTGTTATATTTGTTTATTCTCTATCTCGAATATTATATATCACAAACTCTTCTATACAATTAACCAAATTTACGAAGCTTAAATACCAAATGTTGTTTTTAATGATACCTTCATTACACGAGATACATGCAAATAATTCTGATTACGCCTTACCTCGTTCTTTTGTTTTTGACTTCTAAAATTTGATTGATTGAGACAAAAATTATTCTGATACATTATAAATTACAGTACTAGATATAGTAAATAATTGTCAATAAAATTAATATGTTATATTCTGATAAATTTCAGCAACTGTTTTTCATTTATGTGAGAGGTTTGAAGACTCCTTTGTTTACATTTCAGACTTTTCCCGCTGGGATTTATTAAAATTGATTGAAAGATTTTTTATTTCCGTTTGTATTTATTCACTAATATTCACGGTGGTGTTGAGTCATAAGTATGTATGTATGTATCTATAGTTAAGCTTCACGAGGGATATCTTCCTACTTCACGCAACCCCTGAGTGACGGAATTTCTTTAGTAGATAGAATATGGGGATTCTGGCGCAAATAAGTAGTAAAAATGGCGGTGCCCATGATTTTCCCACCAAAATTATAACCTCTTTGGACAGCAGGATACTTTCTGCGATCTTCGGGCGACTGTGAAGTTGACCTTGGACAAACAAGCCTAGTTGGTTTATCGTAACCCCCTCCCACACAAATTTGTTGCGTGTCCTTGACTAAGTATTCGGTTAACCCTCCGTTAGTCGCGGCGTCCTCATCTTTGAGGTGTTTTTCCAATAGCTTCCGATTGAGTTGACCCAACGACTTCAGCCTCCAGCAATGTTTCTAGCTTCCCTTCCTCCTCAAAGCAGTATAGGTTTGACCTTCGAAGTTTTTACACAGTACGTTCCTTGTGCTAAAATCACCCCACAGGTACACCGCGACCAAAGTCGTAAGTATTTCATTTTCTTTTATTTCTATATTTAATCTATTTATCTTAGACATATTTATCATATGACGTTTGTAGTGCATTAATTGTATTTGAATAGTTAAAAATACCCACAAAATAGGGAATTTGCCTCTGAGGTGACCGCGACTAACAATGCATTTTTAAAACATTTTTTTCAGAAAAAATGGACAAGGAAATACATATTTTTGATTTCAGTAACCAAAATGGCATTAATAGACCCCACCACACATTACTGAATCCTTTCGAAGAAGATTATGACACACAGAACGACACAGATTCAGAAATTGAAGACGGCCTGGAAGTACCGAGTATTGACTCAAGAGACTGAATAAAGTGACGTGAAATCGGGAAGTGATGGGGAGGATGAGCAGTCACACGAAAAATATGTTGCATTGAGAAGTGTGAACAGAACGATCGTTGACCGTTTTGAGGGGATTTTCCTCGGCGTAACAAAATTTATTGACGCACCCTCCGGGAGAGAAAGGGGCGGCAAAGAAGACTACTAATGGACTTGACTGCTGGTTCTTTGATGAGACGATTATTAGTAGTATTGTGCACTGTAGAAACGAATTTATAAAAATCGCTGAGCCAGAATTTTCTAGGCAGAGGGACGCCAAAGAGAAATAACGACGATATAAGAGAAGAGACGGAGACGGAGACTCTACCTGTACAGAACTAAATGGCTAAAAGATTCGATGTGAAACGTTTTAATTTCCTTTTCTATCTTAAATGTTTTCTTGTATTTGTTATTCCTGCAGAAATCAAATGATTAAGTAGTTCTAAACTATTCTTATTGTACTTTTTTTATTATATTTTTTCTAGTAGCTAAGTAAGTAGTACCTAAAGAATTCATTGTTCATAAATTGCTTAATGTTACCAGAAATGAATTAATATTTTTGATAGTTGTAAGACATATTCATGTGTCTCTATTTAAGCCCTAAGAAGCAGTTTTACCAACATATTTTTCTATAGTCACGTCATAGGTGACCCGCGCCTAAAGTCGTTTGGAAATGACCCGTACCTAACCGGATGGTTAAGTTGCCCTCTCCTGGGCTTGTTTCCTGTAGCATGGCTAGGATGTATAAATATATTCTCTAATATGAATATTACAGAGAAATTTGCCTTTTAGTAAACCTCTACTCCTACTCATGTCATATTAACAAATAAGCTGTTACATCATGAAGCACTTTATTTGAAGCCTAAATACCAAATATTAGTTATATGCAAATACTTTCTGTTGACCCCCCCCCCCTCCTCTGTTGTTTCTGAATTCTAAAATTTGAGTGAATGAGAAGTACATTATTCTCACTCATTATAAATTACAGTACTGGACATAGCACCTAGTTTTCAATAAAATAAATGTGTTATATTCAGATATGTTTTAGTAATTGCGTTTCTTTCCGTTGAAGAATATTTCTATCTATCTGTCCAGCTCTGAGGGGTTGGCAAGCCTAAATATTAAATATTGTTTTCAATGAACTTCTAAGTCTTGAGATAAATTCATATACATGACGCACCTCGGAAATCTGCTTCGTTAGCCCAGCTCCTGTTTGAAGGACTTTCATAAACATTTTCCATCAGACTCAAAATAACATTTCGATCAACGATTCTCCCTTCCCACTTACTCTTTCTCTCTCTCACTCACACTTCCTGGTCCTCTTTCAACCTTACAGTTTGGTATTGATCAAAAATAATTATACAGTCTAAATCGTAAAATCTTAAACGATGATGTCGCCACATATGGAGTAAGTATGCTCCAGAGAAAATTCTTTTCATTGGTGAAAAAAGTGAACTGGACCAAAAACAAAATTTCACTCCTCTCCTCAATACACATGGCATAGGTTTTATTGGGTGAAAGGGTTATTATTTATTTTCTGAGCACGGCCCGATATATTTTTATTAATATTTTTCAGACCAACACTAAACTTGACGATGGATGCGGTATCGTTATTTAAGTAAAATAAATACTTGTATTATTTTTAAATTGAAATCTATACTATAATGACGCAATTTTAAAATATATCTAAACATAACTACTAAGCACTGTTGTTGGTTTTCCAAACAATATACAATAAATGCATAGATTTAAAAATACATACTGACTATAAGCAAACTTAAACAAAATCAGAATCACATTATAGTATATAATACCATATATGCTTATTCTCAACAACCTTTGGGGTTTTAGTAAATATTAATTGCAATAATTAATTTATTTTTGAATTTGGCACAGTAAATATAGTTTAGTAATTTCGAAAAAAGTCCGTCACGCAAGGGCTGCGTAAAGTAAGCAGATTTCCCTCGTAAAGACCAATACTAGATAAAAAGAAAAACAGTAACAGAAAAATGTCAGAATAATTTTTATCCCAATCAATTATAACCATTTTAGTTGTCCAAGAACTTAAGATGGGGGGGGGTCACCAGACTTATTTTCATGTATCTCATATAATAAAGGTCCCTGAAAAACAATATTTGGTATTCAAGCTTCGAATAACGCGGTTCATTATATAACAATGTATTGTTTATTTAACAGGAGTAAAAGTGGGGTTTTGCTGAAGGATGAAAATATTAAAGCCAGAGAATAAATGTATATAACAATTGTTTATAGTAACTTAAATTTGCAATAAGATTTAATCTATACACTTTTTGGATCCGACTTATAGTAACAGAGATATCTCGAATTTTAAATTTCTCACCTTGGTCCGATTTCAGCCCTTACCGAACTTGATCTTTCTTTTTATGTAAAACGACTAAATGTCGAGTTTGGCAACGATGAAACAAAAATTGCAGATAAATATATAAATAATTAAGGGAGGGGGGAGGAAATATATATATATATTCCCTTCAGGAAAATCTCCAAATAAAACTTATTTATTATTAGTTTAAACCAAAAACTACTTTGGTTTGATTGTGGCAACGAATTAAGATTGTGTGGGTTATATATAAAATTATGAATGGACCTCATTTTCGTCATCTGGGTAGGAGGTCATTTGAGGAAATATTTCAAAATTCGCGTCATGAGTTATGACATCAACAGGTGATTTTTATTGGAAATCTGCTGAAGTTAATAACACCTTCAATGGAATGTGTGTGCATTGAAAACATACAGGCCAGCCACTCTCTTGGAGCTGAATGTACATTTATTTGCCATTTACCACTCTAGCTGTCGCAACTTTTGTTTCATCGTTACTAAAATCGATATATGTGTTTTAAGGACGAAATCGGGGAGAAGGGGTCCACAGGAAAGATATTCCGAAATATCTGTTACTATACGTTGGATCGAAACAGCCTATAAAATTAATTTTGTTTTGCATTAATTTTAAGTTTTCGAACATCTGTAGACGCCCACTCCTACACATATCATGTAAATAAACTGTTATATCATGACCCACGTCATTTCAAGGTTAAATATCAAATATGGTTTTGATTGATCTTTTACTTTGAGAGATTAATGCAAATACATAGTCACCAATTACATTTTACACTCTTGTCTCCAAAATGTTTATTTGATCAATACCGTACTCGATACCTTTTCAATCAGCATTTAAGGTCATATTTGTTGTTGGACGAATTCAGAGCTCTAATAGTGGGGGGGGGGGAATCCAAAATTAAAAAATATCTGGGTGGTAATGTGTCGGATCGTAAAATGTTATAGAATCTATCTTGTTAAACTCTTTAATTTTTACCACTTTAGTAAATATGCATTGTTTAAAAAGTCAAATATTAAGCAAGTTATTAGTACATTAATGTTTTCAGCATTCAGTGTCTCCCATGCCCACTTCACGTCGGGTTTTTACATAGAAATGGAGAATTTGAGGTGAAATAAGAACAGTAGTAGACCAGCTCCTGGGATATCTGCTTAGGTTACGCGGCACCTGCCTGTGACAGACTTTGTCATATTATTTTATTTATCCAGCTGAACTTGTTGGACATTTTCCGTTTTTCTCCGGCAGTTACTTTTATTAATACAGTTTAATTAGAATAATGAATGTTATATTATTAATTCTGGTTTTTTCATCATATCCTAATTGTAGAAAAAAATTAATAATGTCATGACTTCGCTTTATCAGCCACTTATTTATTACAAGAAAATGTACTAATTCATAAAGAAAGTAATTGTGAATCCCATCATCAAGTGAAAAAGTCCGTCACGCAGGGGCTGCGTAAACTAAGCAGATTTCCCACGTGAAGTTTTACAATAGAGAAATCCGCCTAATAACAGCTGTAGTAGGAAGGGATCTCTAAACCTATTCACGAGGGACGAATAGTTCTGGAAACGGCCACCAGAGCTCTCGGCGGAGAGTCCGGAACATGGCGGGGTTCCGTAGACTACCCACACAATACAACTGCTAATATCTCGGTTAATATTCAAGATAGTGAATTAATGTATATAACAATATTTATAGTAAATTTAATTTACAATAAGATTTATTCTATACAATATTTCGATCCGACGCATAATAATGGAGATATTTTGAATTTTCAAAAATCCCCCCCTCTAAACTCCCCTCCCCTCCCAATGGTCCGATTTAGGCCATTAACGAACTTGATCTCTCTTTTTACGTAAAACGCTTAAATATGAAGTTTGGTAACGATCAAACAAAAATTGCGACCGCTAGAGCGTTAACAGACAAATATATATATAATTTTGAACGGACCTCATTTTCGTCATCTCCTGGGTAGGATCGATGGACATTTGAGGAAATTTTTCAAAACTCGCGTCATGAGTACGACCTCAATAGCTGATTTCCCTTAAGGGAAATCTGCTAAAAATGTAAGATGACAAACTTTATTCGAATGGCAAATCCATTAATAAAGGTGAGTCGTAATTTGGAATACAAGGAGGTACATGGTTCCATGTTCAAATATTCATTGAATATCTATTATACATTAGAATAAATAGTAATTATTAAATTATGAAAGAATTATCATTATCGAAAATATAAAATCGAAGTTGGTTCAAATCGTGAATTATTAGATTCATACCTCTGCGAATCTAGGTGGAGGAAAAGGTACGAAGACGATGTTTGAAATGAATGACACGGGTTATCAACAGGTAAACACACCCTTTTCTAGCCAGAATGGTCTAGGGGTTTCATTAAATAAGTGCGTCACTAAATATATCGGGGCTCAGGCGAGTTCGTGCGTTGGTCCTAATCTGGCGTGGTAGACCTTGAGTGGCGGGTTTTATTCCCGCCCTGGGCAGTGGAAATTTATTTAGTGATGGACTCATTAAATAAACTCCTTAGTACCACCCTGGCTAGAAAAGGGCGGTAACCTGCAGGTAACCCGTCCCGATTAGCCTAGTAGCATAAAGTGGGCGTAGATAATAATAAACAATAAACAAAGTCCGTCACGCAGGGGCTGCGTAAACTAAGCAGATTTCTCACGTGACGATTTACAATATACAAATCTACAGAGGAGAAAAATTAGGTTAAACGAGTGCCAAACAGTTACGGAAACAGCCGAACTAATACAGAAACTTCTGGCAATAGCCGCACACACACTTAATAAAAATGCTAATATCTCGGTTAATATTCAAGATAGAGAATAAATGTATATAACATTATTTATAGTAAATTCAATTTGCAATAAGATTGATTCTATAGTATTTTTCCATCCAACGTATAGTAACGGAGATATTTCGAATTTTCAAAAATTCCCATTTTAGCAGACTGGTCCGATTTTAGCCGTTAACGAACTTGATCTTTCTTTTTACATAAAACGATTAAATACCGAGTTTGGTGACGACTAAACAAATATTGCGACCTCTAGAGTGTTAACAGACCAATATATAATTATGAACGGACCTCAGTTAAGGGGTCTCACATGGCTAACCCGAGTACTATTTAAAACAAAAAATAAAAGAAATTGAGGGCTAAAAAAATGTCATTTGAATATTCATTTTGCATATTTTCATTGCCTTCTCACCTCAATCAGTACACAGCTACAATTTTGAACAATTATCAATTTTTCATAGACAGGTTGTAAAGCCTTTACTGAGCCTTTTCGTAAATTATAGTCCTGAAGCACAGCATTGTAAGTAACATGTCTGTTTTAACCAGTCGTATGCCGTTTGGTTCCCACATATGTAGTCAAGAAACTTAAAGTCAAGTCAACACGAGTTCATAGAATATATTGATTTTATAACTGTGAACTGATAATGGGGGGAAGGTCCTAAAGGATATCCTAAATAAATAACTATTAAAAGCCGATTTCATTAACAATGGTCTTCGATTTCAGCCTCCAGAAGACAATTGAAATGTTATATTTAGTTAATTCAATCGAAAAATCATATTAAGACTCTGAAATATGTGCAACAACTAAAAAAAATCTCTAGCCGTAAATAGAAGATTTGCTTACAATATAATAATTAGAGTGAGCAATTGAAAAATAAAACTAACCAGCGTATGTATGTATATATATATATATATATATATATATATATATATATATATATATATATATATATGATAGATTTTACTCTGTAACTACTGCAGCTGAATATTCACACAAGACCCAAGTTCGTAATAACTGGATAGGAAGTATTACCGTTCCATTGATTCTGCCATGAGATTAAGTATATTTTGACACCCAAATGGTAACTTCAGATCAGGTTCTTATTACAGTAGCAGAGTATTCATACTTTGCCACGCTTAACTCCTTATTTTGCGGTGATCAGGCTTATTGGCAGATTTTTCCCCTATGGAAGAGTAATCACTTATTGAGGTAATACTCATGACACGATATTCGAAAAATTTCTTCAAATGTTCAATGATCCTACCTAGTTTTATATATATATATATAGTTACGTTTTATTACAAAACCAGTAATAAACATTGTTAATAAGTGTTCATTTGGATTGCAAAAATAAACACACACAAGTCTCACAGTTTTTATCACTGCACAATTTATTTAACAATGCACAAAACGCTTGGTTAATTATTCTTAATTACTATTCACAGTATGCACTGATAGCGTCACTGTTCTAGTTACTACACAGTCCAATAATTCACTTACGGTCACTGAACTTCACAAAAAGAGGACAATGCACTGTCTTAATATAATGTATAATGTATAATGTTACTTATATAGTCACGGCACAACACTGTTCTTCTTATATAAACACTTTACCGCACTGCACTGTCATACTGTAGCACTGATGTGACCATCAAGACAGCTGAGAATAAACTGACTGTAGAAAAGGCGCTTATATAAAGGAGCGGAAAACATCAAAGGATGAGGCCGAGACTCTTCCAGGGGCTGGAAGGGACTAGTAGGGGCGCGACCATTAACGGTACCCTCTGATCTGTAACTCCCCAAACACGTGAAGATCTGTCCAATTTTTTCAAGTATTTAATTTTCGCAACACAATATATATATATATATATATATATATATATATATATATATATATATATATATACATAAATTCGAATTACACCATCAATCTACATTACAAGCCACCTGCCAGAATACCAAGTAAGAATATGGAAGCTCGGTAAGCTCAACCTGCCATAACCTACTGGCACACAGTTACACGGCACTAATGATGATGCACTCCATCGAGAACGCTTGATCGTTTTAATAAATTGTTACAGTGGAAGCGAGCCATTTCTTTCATCTACCATCAATGAAATTTTTAGTTCAGTTTACCATCAATGAAATTTTTAGTCAGCTTTCAGCAAACCGCCACTCCTACTCATGCCGTAATAAAAATAAACTCTTATATGAGCCTCAATATTCTAAGCCCAAATACCAAATATTGTTTCTATTGGACCATCAATATGCGAGATACTTCCAAATTCGTTCAATGGTGACGTTATCAATTAACGTTTTAACTTTTTGTTTGAAAAATCTTTATTTGATCTATTCCATGCTCGATATTTACCAATTTCATTCAACACAAAAGATCATATTTATGATTGATAGAATCGGACGGGTGGATTTAGAGGGGGAGGAGAATTCGGAAAATTAAAATATCTCTATTATTGTGAGCCGCATCATAAAATGTTATAGAATCTTCAAGTTAAACTGAAATCAGTAGTGTGTAATACCAGCACATGAGAAATCTACTTAATTCACGCCGCCCCTGCGTGACGGATTTTCTTCCTTTGCAACACACATTGAAAAGCAACAACAAGTAATTTGGCATTAGAAGGCTCAGGTCATTTGCATTAAGTGGATGTGGTTACTACGTGGATCAAACAAAAATAAAACTCTATCATTATTCAAGATACAGAAAATGTGAATAGGACACAATTAAAGTAAACGATTAATTGGCCAAGGAAGCCATCTATTTTTGGATCCAATTCATAACAAGGAAGAATCTTGAAAATATTTTTTGCGCCTTATCTTCAGTTCTAGTATTCCTAGTGGCTTTATTAACCGCCCAAATCTTTAATTTAACATGAGTCATAGGAGTGGTGAATTTGTAATTATTAAACAGAAATAGAAATGAGTATGAACACACTTGGCATTAAATGTATAATTAATTAAGCATTGAATTGTATACTTCAATAGGACTTTCATAAAATAAGCTATTAACTATAAGTATGTTATTAATATAGTTCAAGAGCTGATTCCTCGTGACTTCGAAAATCGTTTAAACTGCTGCCACGAAATGTTGGAGAGAATTCCAGCAAATTCAACATTTTTCAGCAGTGACGAGGCCATTTTCAACCTGTGTGGAGCTGTTAATAAGCAGAATTTTCGATATTGGGCTAATGAAAACCCAAGGGAAATTCACCAGAGGCCACTTCACTCCACTAAAGTGACTGTATGGTGCGCAGTATCCCAGTTCGGGATTATTGGTCCTTACTTTTTTGAGGAAAATGGGCGAACCATCACTGTCACTGCTGAGCGTTGTGTGACAATGTTAGAAGAGTTTTTTGAACCTCAGGTGGAAGAATTAAGTGAAGCCATTAATCTGGGGGATATTTAGTTCCAACAGGACGGGGCAACATCCCACACAGCTAGGATTTCACAGCTAGGAGGCAAATGCTCCCACTGCGCCTCGACTCCGCCAGGGGTGACGTGGAGTGGCCTGCGCGCTCACCAGTTTTGAGCATTTGTGACTTTTCCCTTTGGGGATACCTAAAGGAAAAGGTTTTTCCGTCCACATACCCTAGAAGAACTTAAGGAAAGAATCATGGAGGAAGTTACGGCAATGCCCATCGAAATATGCAGAAGAGCTGACGAAAACTTCAGAAATCGCCTTCAAGAGTGCATCGCTGTTAACGGCCATCATCTTTCAGATACTATATTTATAACTTAGTGTAAAAAACTAGTTTATGTACTGATTTATTAATTACAAAGATAATTTTGGTAAGTTGAGTTGTTTTTGTTTTACATCCCTTTAAAACCGAATCATACCTTTTTATCCACCCGGTACTATATATATATATATATATATATATATATATATATATATATATATATATATATATATATATATATATATATGAATGGGTACTCAAAAAGACTTGATTCATCTTTCATCTTTTAAAAAAGAAGTTTTAATTTATTTATTATTTTAAAATAAGATATACAGAATAAATAAAAAAAACCTTTGCGAAGAGGCTGCGTAAATAACGATGATTTTCAACGTGCGCTAAGTATTTGGATATATCTGAAAACGTAATATTTTAATGAGAACATTATATTTCGGATTTAAATAGAGTGCTAATGATATAACAGCTTGTTAATATGAGAAGAGTAGGAGTGGGGGTTTACGGAAGCCCGAAAACTAAAAAATGTAAATATCATCGTAATACTGAATAATTTAATATATATATATACAATTTTTATTTTTTTCCTTCCTATAGAAACCCTATAAGAAGGCCGTTTATTGGTTTCTTCATTGTACCATGCAAGTTACCATATCACATGCATTTATTATTATTTATTAACGTCCACTTTTTGCAACTTAGGCTAATTGGGACGGGTTATCTACAGGTTACCACCCTTTTCTAGCCAGGGTGGGATTTTAGGACGTTATTTAATGAATTTCGTCACTAAATAATTTCCTTTGCCCAGGCAAGAATCGAACTCGCCACTCTAGGTTTACCATGTGAGATAAAGGTCAACGCTTTAACTCGCATGGCTAACCTGAGCCCCTCACACATGCATTTGTAGTGTATTAGAATATAATATATGTATATATATGTATTATTTCAAGAATATGAGTTATATGTATATAAATAATAAACAAAATAATGTTAAATAAAAATATGAAGAGAAATTTATTTGTCTTGAAATAGAAAAAGGAGAAAAGATATATTGAATATCCATAAGTATTTAACCTATTAAAATCATGTTCTGTTTTAAAAGCATTATTATATTTTAAAAATAACTTGTCTTCGTCCATTGGAAATTTGTCTTTAATTTTTTTCAATGTCTTGTTTTAATTTTTGTCGTTCAATAGTCTGCAATCGTATATTAGGTGTTGACTTGTATTTGGAGTTGTGTAATCATAGGGGTTAATATTGTTGTTTTTTATGTTGAATCGTTGGAAGTAAGAATTTAATGTAGTTGAAATATGTTTTTATGTTTGAAACGAAAAGGTTTTAGATGTCCTTCATTAGTTGTCGCCCATTACTTAATTAGATGAGTTTTAACATATATTTTACATGGGCTTTGGAGATTTTAATGTAACATTCTGGTAATTGGGAAATTTTTGAAGCAGACTTAGCAGCTCTATCGGCCAATGAATTTCCAAAATTATCAGAATGTGCTTTAACCAATGAAAAATGTATATTAAAATGTTTTAATTCTGCTTTAAGTTCTCTGATTTCTGTTGTTCACGGTTGTACGGTTCTGTAATTTTTGTATCGTTACTTTAATGTCGGTGTATTATGTTGTGTATGTTCAGTTTGTATATTTTGTAAAGTTATCAGAATAGTATATTGCTTTGCTTGAATGTTTGTATATATATTTATATAGTTGATAGAGAATAAATATATATAACAACATTTATGGTACTTTTTATAACAAATTTTTGATACGACATACGATAACGAAGTTATTTGGAATCTTCTAAAATTTCCCCGACTCACCACCCCCCCTACACCACACGTTCAATTTCGGAACTCCGCCTTATGTTTTGAATGAAACACTTATATCGACTTTGGTTACAATAAAATAAGAATTTACCGCTAGAGCCCTAGCAGACAAATTATATATATATATATATATATATATATATATATATATATATATATATATATATATATATTTAAACATTTTGATCGCATCTCGTTTTCGTTGTCTCCTGGGTAGGATCTATAGATATTTGATTGAGATAAAAATTATTCTGATTCATTATTAATTACAGTACCATAGTACATAGTTTACAATAAAATTAATACGTTATATTCGGATATGTATTAATTTTTTTTTCCAGTGAGCCGTTGGCAGACCTGATTGTTTACATTTGCGACTCATCCCGCCGGGTGGGGAAAGATTTCTTATTACCGTTTGTAATAAGAATAATTGAGGGAGATCTCCTGAGTTTACGCAGTCCCTTTTTTTTACTTTAAGCAGGACTTTTTATACAACAGTGTGATAAAAAAGTATATATATTGCGCAATGCTAAACTAAGCATTTATATATTTATTGAAACGATTAGGAAAGGTAATAATAATGATGAGATATAATGTAAATAGAATGTACTCAAAATTAACTAAACTTATCAAGTGTAATTATAGGTTAAAATGAAATAACGAGATACAATTCTCAAAATACGTAAGGGTCAAAAATGAATAAGCTGTCAAGAAAACAAAATTTTAGACCCAGTATGTATAAAACAATTTAGAGAGGGAGTCATCTGTTGTAAACGAGCACACACACACACATATATTTATATAAATACGACACTTTACAAATTACAATAAAAATATCTCGATATTTAAATTCATGAGTGTGTCATGTAGGTAGGTATAAGACCAATAGAGATTTAAAG
This sequence comes from Riptortus pedestris, assembly GCA_019009955.1. Classification (NCBI taxonomy): domain Eukaryota; kingdom Metazoa; phylum Arthropoda; class Insecta; order Hemiptera; family Alydidae; genus Riptortus; species Riptortus pedestris. Next base: position 18,994,352 of record CM032230.1, on the reverse strand, counting down.
AAATGTTTCGAAAATTTCACCATTACTAGCTGAATAGGTGTGTGCATCGGAGTGCGGGCATATATGCTTGAATGAATGCATTGACAGAGGCTAGATTAGGATGCTCGGTACAGTAGAACCGAGATTAACCCTCATCTTCCAGCAATACTTTGCCCTACTATCCTGAATTGGTCTGCAATCTCAATTCGGATATATCTCTGTAGGATTTGGAATATGGAATATTTTTGCCATTGTGTCCTCCGGTTAATTATCTGAGTTTTCCTTAGTAGTTATAGAAGTTTTCGCCATCTAAAGAATGCAATAAGATTTTCTTTATAGTTACCTTCTTGAATTATTGATTGCGTTCTATTGCGGCTGAACTCATGATGCGATTTTCCCATTATTTCAACAAAAGTCCATCGATCCTACCTTGTAGATGACGAAAATTAGTTCAATTATATTTGAATGTTTAAATATATATATATATATATATATATATATATATATATATATATATATATATATTTACACATATATATATTTTTTAAATTATTTTTTTATTAACTTCCAGAAAAAATCTATGAACATTTCTTGTATACAAAACACGATGTATTATGAACAGACATGTTATATACTGTAATAGTATGGTACATGTAGCAAATAAACGCCCTTTGTGCATGGTTAATGTGCAAAGGACAATATAAAAAAAAAAAAAAAAAAATATATATATATATTAAATATGTGTGTGTGTGTGTGTGTGTGTGTGTGTGTGTGTGTGTGTGTGTGTGTGTGTGTGTGTATTGTTACGCTTATTACAAAAATAATAAAAGTTGATTATTAGAGTTTTTCAGGATTGCAAAATTAAACACAACTTTAAAGTTTTTATCACAGCACAATTTATAACTACTACTTATATATATATATATATATATATATATATATATATATATATATATATATATATATATATGCACTATATGTTCTTATTTCACAGTACAATAACTCACGATCACTGAAGGTCGCAAAACACGGCACTGCACCGTTCTTTACTTATATACGGCACTACACTGATCCACATAAATCACTGTATCAAACTGAAAGTAAAATGCATGTTTCACTAAAGCTGCACTAAATTCACTGGAAGAGAACTGAGAACAAACTAACTGTCGGGCGAGCTGGGCCGCTTTTCTGGACGGGACGCCAGATCGAAGACAAAGAGCCAGTCTGGGCAAGATCCCACACTGGCGTCGCCGAGAACATTCCTGGCGCCAACGGTCCTTTTCTTTCATTTCCTTCAACCTTCTTAAATATCCTATCGGATATTTAAGATATAGGATTATGTCCTCGTAATTTTTTAAGCATGCAGTGTTCGCGACTATATATATATATATATATATATATATATATATATATATATATATATATACATACATACATTTATGCACATATAAAATTCCTTAGCCTGAACTCCGTTATTGCACGTTGAAATACGTGTAGAATCAATCTTATTGCATATTTAATGTAATTTTGTAATAAACATTTACACTTTATCTTTAACATTTACCGAGATATAATTATTAATTTTCAGCCTTTAGTAAACCAACACTACTAGTAGTGTGACATTAACATTAAACTGGCATACCATTAACTACTTTATTCGAAGCATAAAAACCAAATATAGTTTTCATTGCACATTTACTATGTGAGATACTTGCAAGTACGTAGTGCAGTGACGTCCTCAAGTAAGATGTGGCGGTCACGAATCAAACACCATTTATTCACTGTGTGCCATACTCGATATTTAACTGTTCCATTTAACTTTAAAAAACGTAATAATTAATGGGGGTTTTAGTTTAAATTTCAAAATATCTCCGAATCAAAAATGTTCCAAGACCCTTTTATTGTTAGGTTATTGATGCTCGACAATTGTTCTTTCTATATACGCTTCCTCTCAACTCAAATATCCAGCGAGTTATTCGTATTTTCAGCGTTCGACAAAACCCCCACGACTCACATCGAATTCGGAAAAAAAAAAAAGCCTGTAAAATTACATTTTAGTTTTGTCATACCCACACGTGGGAAATCTACTTAGTTTACGCAACTCCTATGAAATGAACTTTTAATCCATCATCAAGCTAAAGGTTAATAATACATTCTGCTCTGTTATTCGATAAACATTAATCAAAATCCGAATGCACTAGAATCCAATCCACACCCTAAATTACCTTAGTGGATGCAGAGAAGACAAGACTTTAGGTGAAAACTTTTGTTTCACCAATTCGGAGTTTGGAAACATAATTCCGTTTCCTTATCCACTTCCGAAATAAATGATGCCATGTCTCAGAGCTGCCTATATCTACCATTATTTCAAGAAAACTCCAATATAAATAGAAAATGTGATAAAACTGTATTCACAAGAATCATCCGAGGAGAATAAAGACCAGCTTGATAATGCCAGGAACGGTCTATATTTAATTTACATATTGAGATATCCAAGGGTGGATCTTTCGAATACTATCTCTATCCCAGTAGAGTGCATCAGAAGAGATTCGCCGGAGCGGAATAATTTCCTTGATAAGATAGGGAAACAAGAGTAAGGTGGATCCGAACATGGGGAGAATATACAATATCTTACAGCTATAAGCTAGGGATTTTCTTCACAGTAATAAATAAAAAGCCCATAACGCAGGGGCTAACTAAGCAAATTTCCCAAGCGAAGGTTTGCAATAGATAAATAAATAAAGATACTGATAACACCACAGTAAATTTTTAGTGAATAAATACAAACGGTAATGGGAAATCTTCTGAATTGTAATAAAATAGGCCATTAACCTGACTGGGAAGAAAAAAAAATTAATGAAATATATCTGAATATAACACATTAATGTTATAGAAAACTATTTACTATAGCTAATGCTGTAATTAGTAATGAATCAGAATAAATTTAATCTTAATTACTTAAATTCTAGTAATCCAAGAACAAAAGAAGGCGGGGGGATCAACTGATCGAATGTTCATATATCTCCCAATGTAAAAGTTAAATGAAATCAATATTCCGTATTTAACATGGTAATAACGTGGTTGGTTGGTGGGGGTTTACCGAAAGCGGAAAACTATAAAATCAAAATATCTCGGTTAATAATCAGGATACAGAAAATACGTATAGAGATTTTAATTCGCAATAAGATTGGTTCTATGCAATTTTTCTATCCGACGTATAGTAAACGGAGATATTTCGACTTTTCAAAATCCCCCCCTTCCCAATGGTCCGATTTCAGCCATTAACGAACTTAACTTTTATTTTTTGGATGAAACGATTAAATATCGAGTTTGGTAACGATCAAACAAAAATTGCGAATGCTAGAACGTTTACAGACTATATATGATACTAGCTAAGGTACCCGGCTTCGCCCGGGAATTCATTTGAGCCTGAATGAAGATGGTATTTTTTGGCAAGGCTTTACTTTCCACAATATTTTGACATTTCCCCGTCACAGTCTTTAGGGTTCATACCCGTCGTTGCTGTGGATTTGTTAATAATAAAATTATTTGTTATTTAAGACTTCACTCTCCTCAATATTTTTATATGCCCCGTCTCCTGTGCATGTAGTTTTTTTTTTTTTTTTTTTTTATTTTTTTATTTTTTTTTTTTTTTTATTTTTTTTTTATATCCGTAGAAATTATTCTGTCTTCCAAACCATGTAAGAATAAAAGTTCCTTTCCCTTGATGCGGTACAAAGCTTAATGGTGACAGCTGTTTTAGGTTCGTCATAACCGCTATTAAAAATACTCTTTTGTAAGTGTCGATTGTAAACTGTATATTAATATTGGTGTTCAATAAAGTATATCATACATTAACGGAGCAGAGTTAATAAATACCAGAAATAACCTCCCCAACGTTCATCCTTTTAAATTATTTACTTATGAAGAGGGCAATTCAAGGCTTCTCTTTAAGGGAGATATGCCAATCTGGTGCGCCATCTGTTCCACACATGGATGAATTGTTCCTTAAGAGTTTGCCAGCGAGACGTGTTACTCTTCACAATCGGGTTCGCAGTAGACTCAGGGATTTGGGATAAGGATGAGCCGATGAGGAAGTGCCCTGGAGTCAGGTAATTGTAGTCATCAGCATCTTCCGTGAGTGCATACATGGGGCGTGAATTGAGGAGTCCTTCAATTTTGGTGAGTGCCGTTGAAAGCTCTTCGAAGGTATAGGGATGCTTTCCAATGCTTTGCACTAGAAGGGTCTTCACAGATTTCACACCTGCTTCCCACAGTGGGGGGTTCCTGGTAGAATAAATGACCATTCTATATTTCTTGGTGCCAGATACTCGACGAATGTTGGTTCGTTCTTGGCAATGAACTTATACACTTCCTTAAGGAAGCGGAGTAAAGTTTCTGCGGGAGACCTCTTCTGGCTACAAATCTATCTAATGCCGACAAAAATGCTGGGGTTGACAATGACGAGACTGCCTCTAAGTGAACGGCCTTGCTTGCAGATACAGATGAATCGAGTATCCTCTGAATATAAAGTTTCGCTAACACTCGAGGATTATCGTAGGTATTGAGCAATTTCTGCCATGCTAGCAGATATGGTTCCTTTTCAACCGGGAACCTCGAAATCATGGAGGCTGCTTCTCCTGTAACAGCACCTAGCAAGTAATGCAACCTTTCAATATCGCTTAAACTGGGTTCATTGTGGACAATGGATTGAAATGTATCTTTGAAATGTCTCCATGCTAACAAGTCCCCAGAGAATTTGGGAATGGAGATTTTTGGAAGGCTGCTTCTTCCCAATATAGTGGTGTTCAAGGCCTGTGGCAGACCAGTACCTTCTACAGGAGGCATTGATGGTTGTTGGCGACGATTGATGGTTGCTAATGAAATTTTTCCCTGTCGAACTTCATCATAAATATTCATTCATCCATTCGTCTGAGGGGAATATATCGTCTTTAATGGTACTCTGTAAGTTGGATCGTTCATCCCAAACATCTAGAAACAATTTCAGGTAACCATCAGCTTCCTCTATTGCGGACTCCAGCGTAATCACTAGGTCTTCATTTTCCAAGACCTATGAGCTCCAAACGAGAAATGTCCCTTTTAATAAGGCGCAGCTTCCTTTTAAGGTTGGCAGCTGCCCTCACGTTTTCCATATTAATAAAATTAGATTCAATTATAAACATCAGCAGCTGAGAGCGGCGGAGGAGAACAAGTGCGAAGTGACAAGAATCGGAGATACACGAAATGACAGGGAAACAACGTGAATGAATTATTAGAAATGGAGAATTTGTCACCAAGGGTGGACAATAACAATTAGGGAAAATCACATCAAAAATGAGTGACGAAAGGCAGAATAAATATTCTAATTAAGTGAACTAAAGATAATTGGCCCAAGGGGGCAGATACCGAAGCGCAGTACAAGGTACGTGACGTCAGAGTGCTGCTAAAATGACAATAAGTCAGATTGAAATTAGAAACCAACCTCTAAGGATTAAAGTGCAATCGAATGTTTATAACCTTACTTCGATGATAAACAAGCGCTACACTCAGGATGTAAGATTTGTTCTGCTAATCTGAAAAAGTGTGTTAATAAATGTTTAAATTGGTCAATGAACTTTTGTGATTTATTGTTGTGAGATCAAAAATGTGATTTGTTATAGTGAATAAATACATTGCGTTGGGAAGTATTTGCGTCTTAATTTATCACAGACTTAAATGTTGTCTGTATGTTTAAAAAACAAATGAGTATGTAATAGTAAGTCATACAGTGAACAAGTTACCATCTATAAAACAAATTATAAACATTAATAAATGGAAAGCTATGGCTTAATGAAACAACACTGATAATAGATCAGTTAAGTTAAAAGTTGACAGTGAGAATAACCTGACTCAATATAAATAAATAATTCATAATTTCTAATTTGCTATAAAATTGATAGCATTAATGCTAATCCCTGAAGGGAAATCTGCTGAAAGTCCATCTTTCGTTCCAGCATGGGCTGCGTCCAAATAATCCAAACATTCCCGTTTTTTTTAACGTTGTCATCAGCTTTTAAGATAGAAATAGAGAAAAACGACCTTATGGGAACGACCTGCTAATAAAATTACAACTATAATATTCATTTTATTAACACCCAGAACAGTGTTTAAAACTAAAACTGCTTTGTACTGCGGTGAGTTATATAGCGTGGAAATATAATAATAAAATTCAAAAATATTATAGTAGTATAAAAGATGAAATAATAGAATCAACATGTAAATAACAAATAAAAAGAATGAATAAACTGCAAAATCTGAAATGAAACTTACATCGGCGAATCATCACAACTGCTATGTAACATATGTAAATACCTGCTGTAAGTAATGTAGTGCAAAGAAAAAACTGGTTTCCGGTTTTTTATACGAGACTATGCAGGGTAACGTAGACGTATGCTCTATAACTGTTTGCTATTATTTTTTTTTAAGTTTATTAATTTGTATTTTCAGGCAGAATAGGTAGCGAGATGAGATCACTAATGTCTCATCAGCACGTGGGAAATCTGCTTAATATTTCCATTATTTTTCTAAGATCATTTCCCCCAAGCCCGTCAGGTATGCGGTCCTGAGCTCATATCGTTTACTTCTTTCAACAACGTCATATCTCAAAAATGAGCGAGTTTTAGTTATGACTGTTTCTATAATGCCTGGAAGGAGAAGTATTTTCTTGTAAGATCGTCATAGGTGTAACTCAATATGCAGCCTCTAGAGAGCGAAAGTGTCGTTTTTGCTTTTCATTTGTCTACACATGTGTTCTTTTCAAGACCGTTACAATTCAGTTGCTGTTGAACCATTGGCCAGTATTCACCTGTGAGATTTAGTGCAAGAAACGAGATGTAGTGAATTATTTGGTGAAACGACATTATTGTACACAAGGTAAGTGCATTTTGTATCCTCAGTTTTTAAGCAAGAACATATTATTCTGTTTTATGTCAGTACAGCAAGAAAAACGAATGGCGTCCTACCTTGTTTTATTTTTATTTATGACGTTCTTGCATGGTAAATGAGATACGTCGATTGACCTATTTCAACTTTTGACGTTTTGACGATGACAATTTTTTCCTTAGACCATGTGGCGTTTGGATTATTTGGTTCTATGACACTATTGTACCAAAAATTTGACTCCTACATAATAAAATGTGTAGTTTCATTTCGGATTATGTCATTATTGTCAATGAAGCTATCCAATGCTTACAAGTTACGACAGGTTGCATCATCCTTCTGTCAGACGTGGACTGCATTATGGTTTCTCTTAACTTCCTTCATCTGCAGATCCTATCATGATAGGAGCGCTTGCAACCACGTTTCATACAGTAACTTAAGACGGGTCACCCTGCTAGTCATTGTAATTATGAATAAATAAGCCAGTAGAGGTTAAAAAAAAGAAAAGGCTTTTCTTCGGTCTATGCTATTTAGCATCTGCCTGGGTAATTATTAATTGGTAATTCTTTCGTTTAAATTTCTTCTTTTTCAGTTTCAACATTATGACTTCTCGAAGGTTGTTAAAGTTAGCACTTAATACTGCTATGGAGTCTCAAGTAGATGTATCATGTGGCAATTCACCCGACAGTTGTGTAGGTAAGAAAATTAGAATTAGAAAAATAAGAATAAGAGTAATTTTGAGATTCTATTTGCTTACTGTCTTACCTAATTTCATACAAATTTTTTGTGTCGGCTTTAATTTTGCGGCTACTGGGTGACTGTTTTTTTCTTTCTTTTCTTTTTACAGACTCATCAGAAGGAAGATTGGAGAAAACGAGCAGGGAAGGTAACATTCATGCAAGAGCAAGTACAGTGCAAAATGCCAACCAATTGAATTTCAGTGATGACAGTGATTATGAATATTTCGATGATTCTGAAGCAGACAGAGATTATAACCCTTTAGTCGACAAAGAAAGTAGCAGTGAAGACGAATGCCAAGAAGACATCAAGCGTTATGTTGTGGTACCCCAAACACCTTTAACCAGTAAATTTTGTAAGGTAACTCCAACCGCCACCGATCCAGATGTCATGCAGTCAGCGTCTTCAAACAGCACTCCTGGTCAAACTCCTGAATTATCGGTTACTACTACCCCTACGTCGACCTCCGTTTCTACAACCCGAGGTTCATCCGTTGAAATTTTGAGTCCAGTTAAAAAATGTAAACGAAAAAGGAATGAATCCAGTTGGAAGAGGAATGTGCTGAAGGTTGCTAGAAACAGTGGAAAAGAGTACCAAAGTCTTTCAAAGAAACCTGAAAAGCGAGAAAGAGGAGAAAGAAAAATGAAACCCCCATGTAAAGAATAGTCTTTTTGATTCTTATTGGAACCTAGGGGATATTGCCAAACAAAGGGAATTCATCAATAGCTGCACTGCTGAAATTAAACCTAAATATCGTTATGTACGTGAACGGGGCACAAGGCCCAGAAGGAATAATAATTCCGCGTTCTATTTTAATATTGGTGACAGGCGCAGCCGCGTTTGTAAGATGTTTTTTAGAAATACATTAGATATCAATGACCGTCCTATTCACACTGTATTTAAGAAGAAAAATAAAGTGGCCGGTGCCGTGATGGCTGATGATAGACGAGGAAAGCATGGCAATCAGCCCAAGATGGACGAAGCAATCAGAACAAGAATCATAGAACATATAAACAGAATTCCTAAAATCGAGAGTCACTACACACGCAGAAATACTACGAAGCACTACATTGAAGGGGGCAGAACCATAACTGGCATTTACTCGGACTACCTGAACGATTGAAAAAAAGTGTCCTGTAATTTCAATTACTTCTATCATGTTTTCACTAACGACTTGAATTTAAGTTTTTTCCAGCCCAAAAAAGATCAATGCGAAACATGTGTTGCTTATGAGAATGCGGTAGAGGCCGAGAAAGCTAATTCGAAGGCAAAGTACGATCAGCACTTGGTAGAAAAAGAGCTATCAAGGAAAGAGAAGGAAAATGACAAGCAGACACTAATGGGTAAAGCCTTATTATCAGTTTACGATTTACAAGCTGTCATGCCATTGCCAAAAGGCGATTGTTCTGCCTTTTATTATTCTTCCAAATTGAATGTCCTAAACTTAACAATTTGCGATCTTCATAAAAAAACAACCGAATGTTATGTTTGGGATGAATCAAACGGGCACCGTGGAGCAAATGAACTAGGTTCCTGTGTTCTAAAATATATTAGAGAAGAATATTGGAATATATAAGGATGCAATTTTTTATTCGGATAATTGTAGCGGTCAGCAAAAGAATCAGTTCATGTTAGCCGCCTATATTTATGCTCTCCGTAAATACGGCCTTAACTCAATCACTCACAAATTTCTTATCAAAGGGCATACACAAAATGAAGGTGATTCTGTCCACTCTTTGATTGAGAGGAAAATTAAGCAAGCCCTTAAAAGTGGCCCAATTTATACCCCCGAAGGTATCATTTCTTTGATCAGAACAGCAAGAAGAACTGGTGAACCATTTTATGTTAATGAGACTTTTTTGATTTGAAACGTTTAGCGTCTGATATTGGACCTGTGCGTATCATCAAAAATACAAAAAATGAGCCTGTTAAATTTACAGAAATAAAAGTTATGCGAGTTCAATACAATTATCCGAATTCACTTTTTTATAAGATTTCGTTTGAGGAGTCAGACTTTATGGAGGCTGTTATTATCAGGAAAAATAAGCCTTTCAATGTCACGTTACAACCTGCCTTCACTGAAAGAGTTAAGATTTCTGATGCCAAAAAAACAGACCTAATGGCACTCATTGAAAAGAATTTAATTCGAAAAGGTTCTATGAAAATCTTTGAACTTGAACCTACACCTGTTTATTTCAGTATTATTCAATATTATATGTTTTATATTTCTATAACAATGTAGTTTATACTTTTGTACTTTGTTGTATTGCCCATGTAGTAGATTTATAATTTTTCCCCGAGTGCATCTGGTATTGTTCTAAGAAAATAAAAGATTTATCTCTACCAAAGTTTTATCAGAATAAATAGAAACCTGTGCCTTTCCCACATCCTTTCTATTTCATCCCATGAGGTAGATATAATAAAAGTTATAATCTACGCAGGATGTGAAAAGATGACCAGATTCTCCGTACAAGTGTTTATTTAATGCTATGCGAGGTCACCTTTACCTTCACTTCTCGGCCTGTACTCCGCTGTCACTCATCCCTGAGCCCTGAAGATGAGGCCTTAGTGCCTTGAAAGTGCTTTATGTTAAATAAACACTTCTACGGAGAATCTGGTCATCCTTTCCCATCCTGCATGTCCAACTCCGTTAGCAGCATAATCAACAAAGTTATAATCTATTCTTTGCTTAGTAATTTCCAACTGCCTCTCTGAAATATAATTATCCTTGCAACGACGTCGTTCAAGTTACTTCAATGCCAGACTTCGAAATTGTTCTTTTTAAGTGACAATAACGACATATTTTGACTTACTCCAAGCACCATTCATTTAATTTAGATAAAGAACGTCATAAATCAAAAGGTGTTTTTTTTTAATTTAAATTTTTTTATCATCTTCTTCTTCTTCAAAAAGGGGGAAAAAATCAGGGCATAACTACACTGTTTTGCTGCATATGAAAATGGTCAATTGTTGGCTCAAAATTTATTTTTAATAAGTTTTATTCTATTTTGAAACTTTAAAATCGCTCTTCTGAAAAATGACAAATTTTGAGATATGACGTTATTGAAAGGAGTGAGCGATACGTGCGAGCCTAATATATCCATCAATCAAAATAAAGTCTGTCATGAAGGGGCTGAGTATACTAAGCAGATTTCCCTGGCGATGTTCAAATTAAATAAATCTACATACTGGTAATACAACACCACCCCGAATATTAAATGAATAAATACAAACGATAATAAGAAACCTCCAAACGGGAAGCACCTGAAACGAAAATAAATAGGTGAGCCAACTTCCCACATGAAAGAAAAACAATTACTGAAATACACTCAACCGCAAAAAAAACAAAAAAAAACGAACACGTGTCGTATTAAAAGCTAATTTTCAGCAATGTGTTTCTTTATGTGGGTATTCTAGTTATTACAGAGAATGTAGAGTCTAAGTCCATTGACTTAATCCCTTCAGGATTAGTAAACAATTAGATAAAACTCAGATTAGATTTATTTTTCGTGAAGTTAATCTATTCTAAACTGTAAGTAGTTTTTCGCACATTTAAACATCTTTAATTATTAACCAAGCATTTTCTTTAATTAATGTTTTATTTTTATTTCGGTCCAGAATAATGGGTCTTACCAAACTTAGATGGAAGGCCGGAGCTTACGTTACATTGCCGAAAAGCTTGGGGTAGCGAAGTCTACCATTCACTGTAATGAAAATGAAAAATAATTTTTTTTTTTTAAATGTGTTAATTTTTCTTTTCTTTTTTTTTATTTTGTATTTTTTTGTAAATAATCAATAAAAATTATTCACTTTTGGCAGATTTTGTTTAAATAACATATAGATTAACCAATTATTTTAATTAAAAAGATTAATATACATGTATATTAAGTATTTAACAAAATTATAAGACTAAATCTAAGTGTCCGGTTTTTTTTTTTTTGCGGTTGAGTTTATATCAGAATAAAACATATCTATTTGAATTAAAACTATTTACAATAATACTGTAATTTGTAATGGATCAGAATAATATTTATTTCAATCAAACAAAATTGAGTAGTCCAAGAACTTTAGAAGGGGGTGGGGGGGTCACCATAACATATTTGCATTTATCTCGAATAATAAAGGTCCCTTGAAAACAATTAATGGTATTTAAGCTTCGAATAATGTAGATTATTACATAACAGAGTATTGTTTATCTAATACGAGTAGAAATGGGGGTTAGCTGAAAGCTGAAAACTAAAAAATGAAAATATCTCGGTTAATATTCAAGAAAGAGAATAAATGTATATAACACTATTTATAGTACATTTAATTAGCAATAAGATTGGTTCTATACAATTTTTCAATCCAATCCATAATAACGGTGATATTTTGAATTTTCAAAATTCCCCTCTCTAAACCACCCCGATTTTAGCCATTAACGAACTTGGTCTGTCTTTTTACATAAAACGTTTAAATATCAAGTTTGGTCACTAACTACCAAACCAAAAATTGAGACCGCTAGAGCGTTAACTGACATACGGACCTCATTTTCGTCATCTGGGTAGGATCGATGGACATTTGAAGCCTGAATAGCAGATTTCACTGAAGAAAAATCTGCTAAATTCGAGGTAGTGGAATTGCCGAGTGGGATGGGGGGGGGGTACAGAGGATTCAAAACGAGGGAGTACAAATAACTCCATTAGTATTTACGTTACTAAAAAAATGTATAGAACAACAATTGTAGAGCACCAATAGTTTAACAATATTAGTTCTATAAACTGTTACGTTCCAACACATAGACGATTGATATTGAATTTAACCCTTAATAACCTAGCGTAACCATTTGGGTACATTATAAGTGGGGGAAATCAGCAGTCTCCATCATGTCCGGTGTGTATGTTCAATTTTTGTATTCTCCCTCCATGCTCTCTACAGCAGTCCCTCTACTCAATCTAGTGCTTGCCTTCAACAAGCGGATTATACAAGTGTGTTTTTTATTATTTTTAAAAATGGACTACTCACGATTCGTATCAGGTAAGTAAATTTTGTTATAAAATACACCAATATTAGTTTATTAGTTATTTGAAATAAAACATGTTTTACTTAAAGTTTATTGCACAATTTATTAGCAAATTTATAGAAATTTACGAATTATTGAATTCTGTAATTAGTCATTTATGACCCTGTACCCAAATGGGTACACTAGGATATTTAATTGCCTATTTTTTTTATTGACAATTTTTTTTTCAAATGCAATGTTTATGTTGTTTCAGTGGTTTTGGAAGCCTCCAAAATAATAAGCAAATCCGTATCTGGTAATGAAAATGATTAAAGACAAAAATATTAAGTCAGCTTCGGGAAGACATCGGCTCCTCTCGTAGAAATGGTTCACAATTACCGGTTGCACTACGACCTTTTCTTTGATAATTTATTTACAAACTTCGATTTAATAAATTATTTTAGAAAACTAGGATTTGGAGCAACTTGTACAATGAGAGAAAATATAATAATATATATAATAAATATATTATATATTTTTATTTATTTTAATATTACTAATTTTTTTTATTTATAACAATAAATATATTATATATTTCTATATTACTAATTTAATTTTTTTTTTTTTCCCCAAAATTTATGTCGAGTGGTTTGTAATTTGAATTCCCACTACTATTATAAAATTGTCGGGAAACATTATCGGGGTTTCTTGGATGAAAGCTATTACTAGGGGGGAAATGACTATGTCTCCTGTTATAACCTGGTGGACTACTCCATGAATTTCGATCCCTTTTCTCTATCGAAAATTCTCTGTCTATTTCTTACTCTATTTGGGTTGTTTCCCTCATTCTCACGATTTTCTTCGAATGAAAAGTACATCCAATTCAGATTCTGTCATTAATGGAGTCATTTATGATAATAAACAATGGAAATCAAAAGATAAGCCGCATGCAACTTTCAGTAGAGAATATTTGATTTACATATCACTCTTTTTGGCAAAGTTTCGTATTTTATCTTCAACGTTCAACTCAATATGCAGGCAAGAGTCATTTTTTGGATGGCCTGGTTGCTTTTATTTCAAAACTCTGGCAAGTAATGTAGGAATATAATTCTTAAATGTCTCTTAGAGTAATTGAATTATCCTTTGATGTAATACTGAACATATTTAAAATGTGGAAGAGAATATTTTAAACACTGAATCATGATTCCTAAACTATCAGAATTTGATTACTGCCAAGAATATAAAACAAAATTTCCAAACCACACAAATTATATGGTCAAAATAAATAAAAATCCAAATGGTTTATATGGCAATATTTTTATTGCCCGACTTGTTTCAGATCCAGTTGAAGACTCTTGAAGAACACAATCCAATATGAGGTTATGTGGAACAATGCCCTGCTAGCCAAGTCAGGCATAGATTAACTAAAAGCAATATGTCTGGTCATGCCAGTTGATTACAATCAATAAAACAGAAAGTAAAACATTGATCATCTCAGAAGAAGTGTAGTTTATATACTAAACAAAAATATTATCTTCACAATCTGATGACGGAAAGTCAAGAAAAAAAGAAAACCCCAAATGATTATTATTTTCCTTTCTTTACTAGTTTCGAATCCACATGACGCCTCATCAGGAGGAAATAATTACTATGGGGTAACTACAACCACATCTGCATCATTATATATTATTATTTTTTTTTATTAATGTCCACTTTTTCAACTCAGGCTAATTGGGACGGGTTATCTACAGGTTACCATCCTTTTCTAGCCAGGGTGGGACTAAGGATGTTATTTAATGAATTTCATCACTATATAGGACTATAGTCATCATTGTATAGGACCTTCCACTAGCTACCTCTTTTAAAGCCCAGTACTAATCACTCTGATCTCATAGATATAGAGAGACAGCGGAGTACCTCTAAGGCTCGACCGTTACAATATATATATATATATATATATATATATATATATATATATATATATATATTATGAGTTTGACTAAACAAAAATTACGACCGCTAGAGCGGCAACAGACATCTACGAGTATATACAGGGTGCGGCAGTCAATCCTGCAGATTTGAAATGGCTGTGGATACCTAGAAAGTAGGCGGGGCGAGTTGTCAAGGTTACCATTGTGTTCCCCCACTCAAAGCATTTCAGTCACCATGGAACAGTGGTCAAAACAACACCGAGCGTTTGCTGTGAAAGCGTTTTACCAAACTGGAGATCCGTTCGAACTCCCGAGAATGTTGAACGAGTGAGGGTTGCAGTAGGAAGACGCCCGCGAAGGTCAGCGCGTCGGCAGAGTGCCGCTCTTGGAATTTCCGACAGGTCTATTCGAAGGATCCTGAGGTTAGATTTGCACCATCACCCTTACAAAATTCAAGTGGTTCAGGCATTGAACAATAACGATTTTGCTGCCCGGCGGCAATTCTGCGAAATGTTGTTGGACAGGGTTGAAGAAAATGAGGAGCTTGTTCACAACCTCTGGATGAGTGACGAGGCACATTTTCATCTCTCGGGATATGTGAACAAACAAAACTTCAGATACTGGAGTGATCACAATCCTCAGCAACTTCACCAACAACCTCTCCACTCAGCAAAGGTAACTGTTTGGTGTGCCATGTCCTCCTCGGGAATCATAGGCCCATTTTTTTTTCAAATATGAAAGGGGGCAGTCTGTTACCGTGAATGCTGAACGGTATTCGGAAATGTTAAGGTCATTCTTCATTCCTCGACTTCCTCAACATGCAGTGAATGATCAAACCTTATTCCAACAAGACGGAGCCACAAGCCACACAGCCCGTGTGAGCATGAATATTCTTAATGAGATTTTCCCGAATCGTGTGATATCCGGAAACGGACCGATTCCCTGGCCTCCCCGTTCACCCGATCTCACACCATGTGATTTTTTCTTGTGGGAATACCTGAAAAGTAAAGTGTACGAAGAACGACCTCGTACAGTTGAACTCGAGGAAAGAATCCGCCTGGAAATCCTGAGAATTCCTCAGCGCATGCTTCATGACGTGATGGACAATTTCAGAGATCGCCTGCAAGAATGCATTAATCGGGAAGGACGCCATCTGACCGATGTTATTTTTAAACGTTGATTAATTACGCTTATCTTTCGTCTATGCTTTTTAATACACAATAAGATTATAATAATAAAATTTTGAAAAATGCATCCGTTTATTTTTCACAGCCATTTCAAAAATGCAGGATTGACTGCCGCACCCAAATTTGAAAAAAAGTTTAATTTTAATTAAAATTTCTGTGGTTTTCAGTTGACTACACTTTTTTATTTATTTAAATGAGTTCCGCAACGCAATCGATTTACTCATTATTAAAGTGTCATTAAAAAAGCGAAATGCAAAAAAACAACAACAAACGGGAAAAGAGTGAACTATGGCAAACGGTGATTTTTGAAACAGGTTATTGGCATGGTCAACTCATATATGAAGCAAACGATATCGTACGATATGGAAACTTTTAGACAAGATTAAAATTTGCCAGTATACGGCTAATTATAGTGATTCTCTGCAAATAAAAAATATAAAATCTTTAATAGATTGTTACTTAATACACTTCTTTCAAGCTTCTTTAGAAACGCCCTTATAATATAATAACTCTTGGAAGATGAAAATAAAGCAGCCATTTAAGACAATGTCCATCTCGTAAAGGTCGTGAAAAGGAGGTCCCATCATATTAGTGAGTGAACTACATTTTAAATGTAGTTCAGTCATTCACTCACTACCATAAGGCATACAGAGCAGTAAATAATAAAGACAAAGAATTCCTACATTGAATAGAAGCAACCTTATCTACGGGAAAAGGAATGGAAAAAAAAAACGGTGCGATATCTTACAGGGTAGAATCATAGGCACACATTTCTTTGACGTACATTAAATCGTGTAGTCTTCAACCGCTTCCTAAATGTTGAGTTTCTGACTTAAATACCTTACATACCTCTGATGCAAAGAAATGACAGCTTGACGCATGTCCTTCTCACTTCTTTATCACTACTTGGTCAACAATAAGAGGATAAATTATATTTCAGAGCAGAAATACACACTACCAAACGGATGTTCATACACCGTCTTTAGAAGTGCATACATGAGGAAGAACGCATTTTCGAACATTGGTAAATACTAGCAGTTGTAGTGCAAAAAACACTGGTTTCTGTTTTGTTATACATGAAGCTAATGCAGGTAAAAAATGCATTCCTTTGAAAAGTAATTACTACGTAACAAGATAAATGAATTAACTCTAAGAACTTCAATCAAGAATACTTTTATTTTGTTTTAAACACAGTTTTTTTTTTTTGTTTTTAATTTTTCTTTTAATATTTCAGAATCCATTCCCTATCCCTTAGAACTGTTTCAAAAGAAAATCGTATTGCTTACAACTTTTATGTCGCAGCAGTTTTCAATAAAATGAACCGGCCCGGAATAAAGGTCTGTGCATTTAACTGCTTAAGGATCAAAGTCAAACCAAAACATTCACTGATATAAACTTGGTTTAAAATTTGATGTTCTACGAGAATCCGTCATTAAAAGATAAGATACGAAGGTAAATAAGGTTATGAGGTAAAACATGGACGGAAAAGATCCTTCAGGGGTCACAATTGTCACATTTAAATTGGCGATTATAAGGGGGTGGCGTCATGGGAACTTGGGATACCCTGTATATATATCTATAAATGACTTTACTTAGAGGGAATCTTGTAAAAAAAAAATAATAAAAACTAGTAAAATCTTATAATGATCAATAAGAAGGCCAAGTCCTCTACTGGTTTTTAATATAATGCAGAGTGCACTTTCGGAGTCAACGCTCCATCCTCAGTGCCTGCTGACAAACACAAACCTCGAGTTAATTTAACATTCACAGCATGGCCAAAAGGCAAAATAAACAACAGTCATAAAAAACGAACACAATATAAATAGTAAAAACAATGTTAATTCTTAAAACTAGTCAACTAATAAAAATATAAAAAACTTATTAATACCTGCGGATTCATTTCATCACCCAAGATACAAGATGGCGGGATTGCTTTATTTAGTGGAGAGGCTGATTAGCACCCCACTAGCGCAAGATAATTACGCCAAGGAAGTGGCCTGCATTAAGCATATTGCTAAAGCACACGGGTACGAGGAACAGTTGGTGGATAGGCTTATCCATCGCCGATTGAAGAGGAAGCTAGCCAAGGAGCTGGAGGATGCCACGGTTGAAGAGCGGGCCTAAAAGAAGAAAAATAAGTCGTTCCCTGTCTCCATCCCGTACTTGGGCCCGGTTTCAGAAAAGATAGGATCCAGGTTGAGGAAAATTGGATTGGCTACTGCCTACAGGAGTAAGCAGTCCCTGAAAAACTGTTTGCCCCGTGTTAAGGACTATGTGGACCCCCTGGATAGATCTGGCGTGTATAGGATCTCGTGCACGGGATGTGATGCCTCTTATGTGGGGCAAAGTGGTAGAAAGATAAGGACGCGTCTTAAGGAGCACATCACTCGCGACACTGAGTTTTCCGCACACGCCAGGAAAGAGGGCCATGACATGTCCAGCATAAAGTATCAATTGCTGTATGAGGAGAAGAAGGGCAAAAGATTAAATACGGCTGAGGGGCTGCATATAAGGCTGGACAGACAGGCGAATGGAGATAGGAATATTAATAAGAAGGAGGAGGTGGCAAGGCTGCGACATGTCGGTGACGGGGCCCTGTCTTATCTATGGGGACAGAGGTTCAGTCGCCCGGCAGTCGTGGTCCAGGCAAATCAGCGTTAATCAGGTACCTGGGTCCTTCATCTTCTCTCTATTATTAGTATGGGGTGTTTGTTTATTTTTTTGTTTTTTTTTACAGTTCCTCTGGGGGTTTTTTTTTTTTTTTTTTTTTTTTTTTTTTTTCCCCCGAGGTTCTCACCCACTGTGATATAAATTGAAATTTAGGTAGTTTTTTAGTTTTTAATTTTATTTATAGTTTTTGACATATGCTTACCGTTGTTTGTTTTTATTATTTGACTTGTTATTAAATTTTTTGATTGTTTCGGCTTTAATTTATAGTAGTTGACTAGGATTAGATTTTTTATATTTTTATTAGTTGACTAGTTTTAAGAATTAACATTGTTTTTACTATTTATATTGTGTTCGTTTTTTATGACTGTTGTTTATTTTGCCTTTTGGCCATGCTGTGAATGTTAAATTAACTCGAGGTTTGTGTTTGTCAGCAGGCACTGAGGATGGAGCGTTGACTCCGAAAGTGCACTCTGCATTATATTAAAAACCAGTAGAGGACTTGGCCTTCTTATTGATCCTTATACATTTGTTCCTCTACCATCCAGCATATTCCAGAGATAGTAAAATCTTAATTTCTCTGAAATAGAAATGATAAAACGCTTTGAATTGTTGATTCGACTTACACTAGTGACCACACAGTGCTATAAAAAGCTGTGATGCCCGATCGTACGTATTTTTTCTTATAAGCTGATATGTATTATGCTAATTAGCATCAAGGAAAGAAAATTAAATAAACCGCATTATTAACAATAACAATTATTAACAAACTTAGTAATTTGAAAGACAATATTATAAAAAGAAAACGCAGTAATTAGTCTATAAATATTAAAAATACCAAAAATATATTGGATACTCACTCCCGTTCTGATAGGTCAGATCAAATATCCTATTGTTAAAAAAAATTCTGGGTAATACTTGAAAATAATTTTTTTAAGACTACAATGTATTGTAAATAAATACGTCCGCCACGCGTAAACTAAGCTTATTTCCCAAGTGAAGTTACATAATTTATCTTGAAAAAATAAACAATTATTACAAAATACTAGGTAAAAGAAATAATGTTATTATTATTGATTAACCTCGCTGTCTTGCTATTACGGCTAATTCGGCGAGTTGTATACAGGTTTCCAGAGTTTTCTAGCCAGGGTGGGACTAAGGATTTTATTTAATGAGTTCGTCACTAAATATACTCCTATTTGCCCAGGCGGGAACCGAAGTCGCCACTCTAGGTTAACCATGTGAGATTAAAGCCAACGCTTCAGCTCACAAGGCTAACCTGAGAACCAGAATTATATAAATATCCTCCCCCATTTCAGGAAAAGTTAAAAACACAGGGGCTGCGTAAACTAAGCCGATTTCCCAAGTAGTAGTATAACATTAATAGGCTAGGGGAATGTTAAAAATTGGCAAATCAATAGGCTAGGTATTTAATATGTGAAATAAAAAATATTTTCTGAAATAATGCAGAACAGACTATTTTGAAGTAGCAGTAGTTCGTATATCGTTGAAAATAATAATTTAGCCGCTCTTCGTTAACTACAGAGAGCTCTTTAGTGTATTGTTACGTTTAATTACAAAATCAGTAATAAACGTTGTTTATAAAGTTCTTTTGGATTGCAAAATTAAACACACACAAGCTTCAGGGTTTAATCACTGCACAATTTATTTAACAATGCATTATCACTCGGTTTTTTATTCTCACTCACTACTTAAAGAATGCGCTGATAGCGTCACTGTTCTTGTTATTGCACAGTCCAATAATTCACTCACGGGTCACTGAAGTACACAAAAAGACAGCACTGACAGAAAACTATTGGAAATAAAACGCAATGTTACTGGATGGTCAAAGAGACAATACATAGATTCAAGAAGAGACCAAGTCGTCCTCACAAGACTACGTATTGGACACACATACCTGACACATTTTATATAATGAACAGAAAAGACAAGCTTACTTGTACTCATTGGAACACAGGACTAGCTATAAAACACCTACTAACAGAATGCAGATTACATACTTTCCACATGACTTCAATGAACTACTGACTGAGAGTAGCCCACATATTGCCACGATTCTGACATTTAAAGACAATTGGGCAGTTTGAGAATATTTACTTACGTATGCGTTTTGTGTGTGTGTGTGTGTGTGTGTGTGTGACGTGTTTAAATTTGAATGATGCCTGTTTTTATGAATAGTTTTTGTTTCAAATTCACCGTTTACTTTTCACCTATTCATTTACCACCTGTTTTAGTTCTATGTTGTGTTCGTGTTTCTTTTGTGTTCTGTTCTTTTATTATTTCGTGTTCGATTTTTTGTTATTTTGTTTACTTTTTTTTTGTTTTTGTTTTGTTTTCTCCCATCTTTAAGAAGAGCCAAGTCGCCATAGTTGCTGAACTAACTGAATATTATAAACTGCTAAATACATATTATAAACTGATTGAAAGGTGGTTGAGGGCTATTGGAAATCTTTGGATTTCGCAGGAAAATTACTTATTAGACCTAGATGTCACTAACTCCCAAATTTCTTTTATGAAAGAATGAATAAGTGGCCAATGTTAAAGGAATTGGGCACTGGTTAGGCCCGGGGCTAAAAGATAAAGGTTAATGAAATTCCGATCGGTCCCTTGGCGGGCAAAACCTTCCGAGAAGGGTAGTCCCAACCCTACTTTTAGTGTCATCAAAAATGTGTTTTATCATCACACTTGTTACAGTCAAGAATTGACTGGGTAATAAGAACTCAAGAGAAGTTACAGTTAGAATTCAATTAGTCAGGATCTTATAACAGGAAACATATTCCATTTGTAGACCTTAAAGAACCAAAGGAAACATCTACCACTGCTTTAAGAGCGATAATCATATAAATATTGAGTCCGTCACTAAACATTTGCTAAAACGGCTGCGTAAACTAAACAGATTTTTGTCGTAAAGTTTTTCAAAAGATAAATCTATGTATTGGTCAATTTTAATAACCTCCCAACGAAAAGCATCTGAATTGTACAAAAAAAAACAGGTCTGCCAACCTCTGAAAGAAATATTCTTCCACTGAACTAAATGAGAATAATTATCCTATCTTTCCTGTAATAAAGGTGGGGCAAGAAACGATAGTCAACTCCTGATATGATCCTGTGGCACCTATCGTACTTCATAGTACTTGTTGAATTACTCGAGCTACACTCAAAGTTCACGTGTATGAGAATCAGGGCCAAAGACTTCTACTCATTATCAATATATTTCAGTGAATATTGAAGAGCTTTTGAAGGGTTTCCACAGTTTGATAAGTGAGAGCTTTATCTCAGGCAGAAATACCATAATTTCTGTTTCCACGCAGTACCCCTCCAACGTAGGAATTAATTCGTTTTGTGAGCTCCATCCCGTGGATACTACACACATTTCAATAATTAAACAATAACAATAATAATTCGTATACAATAATTAAAAATATTAAAAAATCAATAAAAAAATGAAACAAAGAACATTGTTAACATTACGTATGTGTATGAGAAGTAGGTGAACATTTACAAAATGGTGTCCAATTCTTGTATAAATGCATTAAATCCCTTGTATATGAGTAAAAGTTTCGGTTTGCCCGTCGGACGGAATTCACTAAGTAAAATCCTTAGTCCCACCAATACTAGAAAAGGGTAGTAACCTGTAGATAACCCGTCCCAGTTAGCCTTAGTTCCAGAAAGTGGACGTTAATAAATAATTAAAACAATAATATAACTTCTCCTTAAGGCGGGAATATTTACGAGGGATAGCAAACTATTACATATAACAGCCTCACAAGAACACGAAAAAGTCCGTCACACAAGGGTTGCGTTATCTAAGCAGATTTTCCAATTGCGTCACGTTTTTTTTTCATTTATCTCAAAAATTAAAACTTCAATGAGAACAATATTTGGTATTTAAGTTTCAAATAAAGTGCTTCATAACATAATGGAATATTGGTAATATGAGATGAGTAGGAGTGGGGGGTTTACTGGAGACCGAAAACTAAAAAATGCAAATAACAACATTTATAGAAGATTAAATTTCCAATAAGAATGGTTCTATACAATTTTTCAATCTGACGCATAATAACGGAGATATTAAGAATTTTCGAAATTCTCCCCCTCTAAACCCCCCCTGGTTCGATTTCAGCCGTTAACGAACTTGATCTTTCTTTTTATATAATACGATTATATATCGAGTTTAGTAACGAGAAGACAAAAATCGCGACCGCTAGAGCGGCAACAGACGAATATACTCGTATATATAATATATAATATACACATATATATATATATATATATATATATATATATATATATGATAAATGACAAAAATCGCATCATGAGATCGACCTCAATACCTTAAAAGCCCGGCACACGGGGCTGCGTCAGCTATGCTGATATCACAGCTTACTGTTTATATGATATGAGTAAGAGTGGGGGTTTACTGACAGCCGAAAACTAAAAAATGCTAATGTGTCTCGCTTAATAATCATGATACAGTAGATATAAAAATTATTCAAAATTGCTCAGCTCTACCCCCCCCCCAGTTTTAGCCGTTCACGAACTTGATCTTCACTTAAAACTCTACATAACCAATTTGCTAACGATCAAACAAAAATTACTACCGCTATAGCGTTGACACACACACACACACAAACATATATATATATATATATATATATATATATATATATATATATATTAGGTAGGATCGATGAACATTTGAGGAAATGTTTCGAAAATCTCGTCATGAGTACGATATAAGAAAAATCTGCTTCCCTTAACCTTAGTTCTCCGGTTAACGGGTTAATCTTACATGGCAAACCAAAAGTGACTAGTTCGATTCCATCTCGGCAACAGGGATTTATTGAAGAGTAATTCAAGGGAGGAAAACTGGTCTACAATACTATCTTAATTTTTTAAGCTAACAACGAATCGAAGAGTAGTACGAAAGGAAATATATTGTGAAGGTCGGCTTAGCTGAAAAGGAGTGTCATTGTGAAGTAATAAAGGTATTTATAAGGGATAGAAGAAGCTGGCCCATAAATCTTGGCTGCGGGCCCGATCCTGCCAACTTCTACATTATCCAAGTTGAGGCAGTACATCACCCATCCCAATATCTATCCCCTCTCTCGTACTATGGCCGTTAATTATTTTTGCAGCTTACCTTTCAAATAGCTACCAACTATACATCCCCTTTAGAAGAATATCCCCACCCGTCCTCATAGAATTAAAGTCAACCAGAGAAACGCCTGAACAAAGTATTTCCAGAAGAATTACATTACCAAAAAAATTCTTAGACCCTACTAAGAAATGACTACAGACTGTTAACAGTCTAGTTTTCTATGTTTGATATTTTACGTTTCATGCAAAGCTCAAGCTTGTTAATAGAAAGCAGTACAGGAGGGGCTTCACATAAGACTATTATATCACTGAATAGGGGCAATAATAATAAGAGACCGTACCGATGGGGCTGCGTAAGCTAAGCAGATTTCCCTGTGAAGTTTAATGATAGATAAAACAACATTCTGCTAATACACCACCGGGAATTTTAAGGGAATAAATACAAATGGTCTTAAGAAATCTTTCCCCTCCCGGCGGGAAGCGTCTCATATGTAAATGAACAGGTCTGCCAAGCGGCTCACCGGAAAGAAAAAACAACAGAAACATATCAGAATATAACATATTGACTTTATTGAAAACAATGTACTACATCTAGTACTGCAATTTTTAATGAATCATTTTTATCGCAATCAACCAAATTTTAGTAGTCAAAGACGGGGGAGGGGGTGGGGGTCACAAGAACAGCATGTATCTTGTACAATACAGGGGTCTGGAAAGCAATATTTGGTATTTAAGCATTGAATAATGTGGTTTATTTAGTTTACTCGATGCTAAAAAATGCAAATATCTCGGTTAATATTCAAGATAGAGAATAAATGTGTATAAAAATATTTATAGTAAATGTCAGTTGCAATAAGATTGATTCTATACACTTTTTCGATCAGACGTATAGTAACTGAGATATTTCGAATTTTCAAATTCTCCCCCTGATCCCATTTCAGCCATTAACTAACATTATCTTTCTTTTTACATAAAACGATTATAAATCGAGTTTGGCACCGATCAAACAAAAATTGTCATCGCTAGAGCGATAACGGACAAGTTGTGTGTATATATATATCTATATATATATATATATATATATATATATACTAGCTAAGGTACCCCGGGGTACTAGCGATGCCCGGGAAATCATTCTTGACTGACTAATAATGGTATTTTGATTTGGTAAGACTTCAATGTGTACGATTACACTTCCCTCCAATGATTTTCCGAAATAGCCAACCCTGAAAGGTAACTTTTGGAGATTAATAGAATAGAAATTTTATTTTTGAAGGATAAATGAAAATGTGTTCCTAATCTATCCCTCTACAATTTTTGACTAACCGTTTTTCAATAATTCAAACCATAATTATGGGTAGCATTTATTACAATTAAATATCATCTATAATGAACATAGTTCCTTTCAAAAGTCAATCCGAGCTCACATAGTTTAGGCAAAGTTTTGCACGTAAGATTATATTTGTAATAGTGAATCTCACTGGAAATCGCTTCCAGTAATGCCAGACGGGAACTAAGTAAACTCAATTAACTGGTAAGGCTCCCGTCATCTTCCGCTCTCGCATTAGACTTTTCAACATTCTTCTACTTAAATTATTGATGCAAAACATTAGTTTATAATTTATCTACCGCATGTAATTAAATAATAGTGGTTCCCTAAAAATAGCAATTGGGTTAAAACGCATATTGTTATTTGTCATAATGACATTACCATTAACGTTTAATTGTTATTATATTACATATTTGTTTCAAGAACATCAAGGTACATTATACACATTAAATAATGGAAATGCTCTTATAGTTTATATTTATATTGGAAATAAATAAAGTTATTTTCTAGAAAATAAATAAATAAATGAGGAGGGGGCGGCGAAGATTTATAACCTCACTAATCCGAATCATACTTTGAACTATCAAATAAGACGAAAACATAACATCATTTGTCATAATATTCCTTTATTAAAACCCCTTAAATAAGTACTAATATACTTATTGACTCCCGTTTAGCGTATATCCCGTGTTTACTACATTTTACGACAAAAGATACTCTAAATAACAAAGTAAACAACTTTCCTTATGTGCACGTTTGCCGAAAAACAAATAGAAAATAAAAAAAGGGAGCTTTTCATTTCAGCCTCTCTTATAACCCCTACTCCCCTTTGAACCTAAAATTTTTAATATAGCTTATAATCATGGAAGAATTAATACTAATTCACACACCGAGTTTTGCTAAGTTCGGTTCAATCGTTAGTGTCCAACAAAATTGTTGGCTCCCGCTTTAGATTTTAGCGTATATCTCGTTTATACTTTTCTATACAACAAAAGTGAATATAACAAAAGTTACTGAAAATAACAAAATAAACAACTTTTGTCATGTGCATGTTTGTCGAAAAACCAATAGGAAACGAAATATCACTACTGTTAATTTCAGGCCTCCCTTACAAACCCCACTCCTGCTCGTCCCTAGAAATGTTGGTATGGCTTATGATAATTAAGGCGTCAACACTAATAAACATACCGAGTTTTATTTATTTCGGTTGAGTTTTTTGAGCCCAAAAAAAATTAATGACTCCCGCTATAGTTTTTAGCTTATAACTCATTTATACTTCGGTATACGACAAAAGTGTATATAACAAAAGTTACTCTAAATATCAAAATAAACAACTTTTGTTATGTTCATATTTGCCGAAAACCCAATAGGAAACGAAATATCGCTATTTTTAATTTCAGGCCTCCCTTATAACCCCCACTCCTGTTCGTCTGAGAGAATATTAATATAGCCTAAAGTCTAAGTTGGGTCAGAAGTAATATACATACCAAGTTTCAAAAAATTCGGTTCAGCCGTTTATGCGTGAAAAGCTAACAAACAAACAACAACGAAAGAAACAAAATGCAGTTGTCATGACATGTGAAACGAAAAGTTATCGTGAAAATTCGCGAAAAAAATCAATGAACAGACAGAGGTTACAATTTTATATATATATATATATATATATATATATATATATATATATATATATATATATATATTGGGTTGATGCAAAATTAATGCAGGTTTCCTCTATTGCGATATCTTAATTCCAATTGTGTAAACAAAGCAAACCCTAACATTGATCATTATTATACCTAAACAAACCTTATCTAATACCCTCTCTTTCACCATGAATTTGATCAGTAAAATCGTTTTGTTCAGTGTGTTCAAAGGTCTTTAATCGAAAATGTCGAAGTGCGATTTTCGTCAAATTTATTTTTACGAATTTAAATTAGGGCGCAGCGTTGGGCAAACGGCTCGTAATATTAACGAAGTGTGGGGTCCGGGGGCTATTAACGAGTGCACAGTGCAGCGTTGGTTCCAGAAGTTTCGCAGTGGAGATTTCGACCTCGAAGACAAGAAGGTCGGGGCCGTCATTGTGCTCTTGACCACGACCAGCGGAGGTCAATAGTGGAAGAAGACCCAACCAAAACCACCCAAGAAATAGCGGTAGACCTGGGCGTGAACCAATCCACAGTGGTACGCCACTTGAAAGCAATTGGTAAGATAAAAAAGTTGTCCAAGTGGGTGCCACACCAATTAAAGGACCACCAAAAAAATCACCGCTTTGAAATCTGTTCCATGCTTGTGACACGCAATAAAAATGATGATTTCTCGATCGTATTGTGACGTGCGATGAAAAATGGATCTTATACGACAACAGAAGGCGTTGTAGCCAATGGCTGGGCAAAGATGAACAACCAAAACCTTTCCCGAAGCCCAACCTGCACCCAAAAAAAGTTATGGTCACAGTTTGGTGGTATACTCCTGGTGTTATCCACTACAACTTTCTCAATCGAGGTGAGACTATAACTGCTGACAAGTACTGTCAAAAAATTGACAACATGAATCAAAAATTGCAATGTCTTTGCCCAGCATTGATGATTCGGAAGGGACCTATTCTTCTCCATGATAACGCCAGACCACACGTCACAAAACCAACGCTACGACGACTGCACGAGTTGGGCTACGAAGTTCTCCCACACCCACCTTATTCACCTGACCTCTCTCCTACATACTTCCACTTTTTCAGGCATCTGGATAACTTTTTGATGGAGAAAAATTTTCAAAGCCACGATGAAATTGAAAATTCGTTTCGTGACTATATTGAGTCCAGGGATTCAGATTTTTTTTCTGGTGGAATAAGAAAACTTGTTGAACGTTGGCAAAAGTGCATTGATTCAGATGGAAATTATTTTGATTAAATATATATAGTTAAAGTAAAGAAATGGGCTATTTTCAATGAATATTAAAAACCTGCATTTATTTTGCATCAACCCAATATATATATATATATATATATATATATATATCTGTATATATATATAATTCTAGCGTACGTGTGTATGTCACTGAACTCCTCCTAGACGGATGGACCGATTTGATTGGATTTTTAAATACGCGTTCGGGTGACGCCCCGGATGGTTTAGCGCCGCAGATCGGCCAGGGAGATGGAGCAGGAGTGGGTGTCGTGAGGGAGGCTTGAAATTAAAAATAGCCGTATTTCGTTTCCTATTGGTTTTTCGGCAAATATGCACAGGATAAGTGTTGTTTATGTTGTTATTTGGAGTAACTTTTGTCATATCCAATTTTGTCGTATATGAAAGTATAAACGAGATATACACTAAAATGAAAGAGGGGCCAATAATTTTATTGGGCACCAACGATTGAACCGAACTGAACAAAACTCGGTATGTGAATTAGCATTAGTTCTACCATGGTTATAAGCTGTACTAAAGTTTTTAAATTCGAACGAGAGTCGGGGTTTACTGAAGGCCAAAAACTAAAAAACGCCGATATCTCGGTTAATATTAAAGACAGTGAAAAAAGGTACATGACAACGTTTATAGATTCAAACTAACGGAGATATTTCGAATTTTCGAAAATCCTCCCCTCTAAATCCCCCCTCCCAATGATCCGATTTCAGCCGTTGAAGAACATGATCCGTCTTTTAACGTAAAACGTTTAAATACGGAGTTTGGTAACGATCGAGCGAAAATTGCGACCGCTAGAGCGTTAACAGTCTAATACACCTCTATATTTATATAATATAATTCGAGAGATCAGCTGTTTGGCTGCAATAATGTGAAGACGTGGTAAAAGTGCTCTCTGTTTTTTTACCAGGTTATAATTATTAAAGTTGGAGTTTTTATGTTTTTCTTAGAATTATATACCGTTATAAATATGATTATCCTAATAGAATTAGTTTAGTTTGCCAAAAAGTAAGGAATTTATTTATTATACTATAAGTAACCTGACTATTGGCGTTTCTGTAAGTATCTTCCTTTTTATGTAAATATGCTTCCCTAATTTCTGATTTGACTTTATTCATTAATACGGCTGTAGTTGGACAGTCTGACAGGGCTTATCCTGTTCCACCAGGTAAAATTTCAAATAATTAATTTATAAAATAATTTTCTGCGTTTCTTTGTTCGTTGTTCTTCTTTTATTTTTTTCCTTTCCTATCACTTGTATATATATATATATATATATATATATATATATATATATATATATATATATATATATATATATACATAGTTTTGGTCGGACCTCATAGGTAGGATCGATGGACATTTGGAGACTAATTTCGAAAATTCAGTCATAAGTACGACCTCGATAGTTGATTTCCCTTAAGAGAAATCTGCTAAAAACAAACCCAACTGGGGAAAAGAAATTAAATAAATAATATAATTATTATTTATTAACAATGATATTATATATATCTAAGTTTATTTACCCCCCAGTTGGGCTTCTTTTTATAATTATTATACTAATATATATATATAAAATATGCTCAGGTCAGAAAATACGAAAAAAATAAGACAATGCAAAAGCATTTAAAATATAATAAATCCGTCTTAATTATGAAGCAATTACCCTAAGAGAGGAGCATCCCCAAAGGGTGAAAGAAGGGGGGTGAAGGAATAGATTTCAAAGGAAATGAGTAGATCTCACCATTTCGTCGTTATGGATTAACAAAAGAAGTGATAATCGATGAAGAGACCCGAAACGGGCCTATAATAGCAACTGAAAACTGAAACAGATATGCGTCTAAAAAAAGAAAACGAATTCCTAAGAAATTTTAATTTCCCACCGGTTTCATGATCTAGGTGGATCTTCCGCTCCCTAGCGGTGGCCCGGCAACTATTCATTCTAGCACAGGCAGTATTATTAGATATTTTGGCCTATCATTGATGTGATAGGAGACATTCCAAATTACTAATTGAATCTATATTCTTAATCTCGTTTTCCTTTCTCTCTCACCTTTCTTGCTTTTTCTCTTGGTGCAGAGGTAAAACAAATTTATTATAATAAATGTCTTTCATAAATAACTATGTTAACCTTTTCATTTCATCAGATTTCTCTTGAGGAGAAATAAGGTATTGAGGTTGTACACATGACACATTTTATAAAAAAAAAATTTCAGATGTCCTTTGATCCTACCAAGGAGCTGACGAAAATGAGGTGTGTAAAAAATGGTATTTATGTATGTATTTTCGTTTGGACGTTCCCAAACAAGAATATCTTGTTATGATCGTTCTATGTATAAGGAAAGTTCGTTAATGGCTGAAATCAGACAACTGAGAAGGGGGGGGGGTCTAGAGGGGAAATATCGAAAATTCGGAATATCTCCTATACGTCGGATCGAAAAAATGCATAGAACCAACCTTATAGAAAATTTTCAACTGGTGTTCTATGCATATTTTCTGTATAAGGAGTATTAACCGAGATATTTGGAATTTATAGTTTTCGGCTTTCAGTAAACCCCCACTCCAACTCATGTCATACTAATAAAAAGCTGATGTATCATGAACCACTTCATTAAAAGGTTAAATAGCAAATTTAGTTTTCATTCAACTTATATTCAGTGACATATAAGCAAAAACGTTCTGCTGCCCCATAATATAATAGAATAATAATAGAATTTCAGTGATTGAGCTAAAGATTATTCTGACTCATTATAAATTACAGCACTAAGTTAATAGTTTTCAATAAAATTAATATGTTATGTTTCACTAATTATTTTTCTTTCCTGTCTAGAATATTTCAATGTATCTGTTCATCTCTGCAAGGTTGACTCAACTGTTTGTTTATAATTCAGGCGCTTTCCGCAGTAGAGATTATTAACAAGTAAATGGACGGAATGATTTTTCATTACCGTTTGCATTTATCCACTTAATATTCACGTTAGTGTTACCTGTATGTATATTTATATATTGTAAACCTTCGCGTGAGAAATCTGCTTCGTTTACGCAGCCCCTGCGAAACGGACTTTATTTATGCAGTCTCAGTATCTGCTACCAGTATAAAAATTTGTTATATGAGCCCCCCATTTTCATGCATCCTTCCAATAATCATTATTTTTCATTAACGTGGCATCCATACCAGAGTGGATTTGATTTCCGTTATTTATTATTTCAATCTAACGAATTATATTTTGTATAATTTTAATTGTTTAACCAACAATAAACGATTTATGTCCAGCTCGAACTTACAGACACAAATCCTTCAGGAACTCGTATAAACAGAACGATCAGGAGTTCTGTTTATATGAATTTATTTCGGAAGAAATTCAAAAATAAAGGGTGAAATGACGCAAAGGGTGTCATAGCAGAACTTGACGGACGTTTTCGCTAAAATTACATGGTTAGATAACAAGATAAAAGAGACATACATAAAATAAAAAACAATCTGTCCAGCTGCATAAAAACAGATTTATATATATATATATATATATATATATCTTCACATTATCAAAATATTAATATCCACTGGGAAAGCTTACAAAAAAACATTTATTATAACGTATCTATTCATTTAAATATCCTTTATAATTTATACTAGCATACAGTTTTAGATAAGCATTATTATAATTAAAATTTCCTACGAACCTCCGTAAACATTGAATTACTGAAAACAATATCTAAAAGGAAATTCACTGAACATGGTTTGGAGTGACCGAAAAATGAACTACAATTAGAGAAATTATATGATTTTTTGAATCATTACATTAGTATATTAGTTCCGCAACTTTAGCAAAAATAACAAAGAATAGAGTTCGATTTATCAAAAGATGCTTACATCGAGTAAGCCTGAACACGATAGCTATTCACAGAATCGACCAGCTATCGACAGAACGGACAATGCAATTATAGCAGATTTTCCCAAAGGGAATTGCATTATTTGTACATTATAGATGGTATTTTATTATAATAAATGCTATCCATGATTATGGTATGAATTATTCAAAAACGATGTGGCAGAAAGTAGAGTGGGATTGATAAGGAACACATTTTAATTTATTCTTCAAAACTAAAATTTCTTATCTATTAGACCCCAAAAATTACCAGCCCCTTTCGGAAAAACAATGCGTCGAGGAGAGAAGTGTAATTGAAGTTGTGTGTACACACATTGAAGTCTTGCTATAAAAATATTATCATTAGTCAGTCAACAATGATTTCCAGGGCTTCGCCTGGGACCTTAGCTAGATTATATATACGAAATACGTACCATTCAATCAAATGCAATCCATGATTACGATTTGAATTATTCAGGGTGTGTCCAACAGTAAAGTGTGAATGATTAGGGACTTATTTACATTCATTCTTCAAATTTAAATTTTATTTTTCTATGTCACCCATCGGGAAAACAATGCGTCAAGACGGGAAGCGTAGTGTAGGTAGGATTACCAAAAACAAAATCAAATCATTCCATCTGAAAAGATTTCCCGAGCGAAGCCGGGTACCTAAGCTAATATATATAGAGTCTGTTAACGCTCTAGTTACAAACACATTTCAAAAATCCTTAATATTTCCGTTATTATGGCGTAGGATCAAAAAATTGTATAGAGCCAATCCTTTTTCAAATATAATGTTCTGAACATTATATATACGTTTTTTTCATCAACTTGATTACTAACCGAGATATTTAGTTTTCAGTCATCAGTAAACACCCACGCCTCCAAATTTCATTAAAAAAATCTTATATTATGAAGCACTTTATTTGAAGCCTAAATACAAAATATTGTGCTCATTGAACGCTTACGTTTTAAGACATGCAAATCTGAGTTAAGGGAGCCCCTGAAATTTAACGACATATCCCTAATTGTCTAAATTTTCACTCAAAACATGGCTGTGGGACAAGGCTGGAGAGGACTGGCAAAAGGCTACGGAGGGATGGATGGCTATCTAATATCTATGCACTTAAATCGAACATTCACCACTCATGCGCTTACTGGAATGAAACCATTTACTGATGAATGGAACTATTCCTCATGATACCTTTTTTGCTCGTGCCATATTAACAAAAGCCGTGATTCGGAAGAATAAAAAGTCCGTCACGCAGGGTCTGCGTTAACTAAACAGATTTCCCACCTGCGTCACGTTTTTGCATTTACCTAAAAAATTAAAACTTCAATGAGAACAATATTTTATATTAAAGCTTTAAATAAAGTGCTTCATAACAAAATTAAATATTATTAATATGAGATAAGTAGGAGTGATTTTTACTGAAGACCGAAAACTAAAAAATTCAAATATCTCAGTTAATTATCAAGATAGTCAAAAATGTACATAACAACAAAAGATATAGAACATTAAATTAGCAATAAATGGTTCTATACAATTTTTCGACCCGACCCATAATAACAGAGATAGTAATTCTTTTCGAAATTCTCCCCCTCTACCCCCCCCCCCCCATCCCGCAGGTCCGATTTCAGCCGTTATCTAACTTGATCATTCTTTTTGTATAAAACGAGTCTATATCAAGTTTGCTAACGATGAGAAAATAATTGCGACCGCTAGAGCGGTAACAGACAAATAGAGAGATACTAGCTAAGGTGCCCGGCTTCGCTCGGGAATTCATGTGATTTTTAATGAAGATGGTATTATTTTAAGCAAGCATTTACTTCCCACAATATTTTAACATTTCCCGATGTATACTTGTTGCTGTGGATTTGTTAATAATAAAATTATTTGTTATGTAAGGCTTCACTGTCCACAATATTTTAATATATCCTGTCTCCTGTGCATGTTTTATATATAATTCATAATCAAAGAAAGTATTCTGTACCCCAAACTAGGTTTCAATAAAACTTCCTTTCCCTTGAGACGGTACAAAGACCAACAGTGACTGAAAAACGAACCGGCAATGAAATATCGCGAATTTTTATTTCAGGCTTCTCTTATAACCCCACTCCCGTTTGGACATAAAAAATATAATAAACCTAATAATCCTAGAATAATTAATGCTAATTCACATGCCGAGTTTTTTAAGTTCCATTTAATCGTTAGTGCCAAATAAAATTGTCGGCTACCGTTTTAGTTTTCAGTGTATATCTCATTTATACTTAGTATACGACAAAAATAAATATAACAAATTTACTCTAAATAACAAAATAAACAACTTTTGCCATGTACGTATTTGCCGAAAAACCAATAGAAGTTCAGGCCTCCCTTACAACCCCCACTCCCGTTTGAACCTATCAATTTTAATATAGCTTATAATTATGGAAAAATTAATGCAACTCACACACCGAGCTTTGTTAAATTCCACTTGTTAAATTGTTACAACCCAATAAAACTGTCGGCTGCAGTTATATAGTGCATATCTCGTTAATACTTTGTTATAAAACAAAAGTGAATATAACAAAATATTACTTTAAATAAAAAAAAATAAACAACGTCTGAAACGTGCATATTTGCAGAAAAACCAATAGAAAACGAAATACCACTATTTTTAATTTCAGGCCTGCCCTACAACCCCCACTCCTGCCCGTCTCAAGAAATGATGGTATGGCTCATGATAATTAACATGTTAGTGATAATACACATACCTAGTATTATTTAGTTCGCATGTGTCTTTTGTGCCAAATAATATTGTTCATTTCCATTTTAATTTTTAGCGTATAATTCATTAATTCTTCGGAATACGGCAAACGTGTATATAACAATAGTTACTCTAAATAACTAAATAAACAACTTTTGTCATGTGCATATTTGAAGAAAAACCAATAGGAAACGAAATACCACTATTTTTAATTTCCCTTATAACCCCTATTCCTGTTCGTCTCAGAGAATATTAATATAGCCTAAAGTCTAACATGGGTTAGTAGTAATACAGACACCAAGTTTCATAAAATTCGGTTCAGCCGTTTATGCGTGAAAAGATAACAAACAAACATACACGAAATTAACAAAATGCAGTTATGGTGTCTATGACATATGAAACGAAAAAGTAACGTGAAATTTCGAGAAAAAAATCAATGAACAGACAGAGGTTACAATTTTTTTAATTTATATATATATATATATATATATATATATATATATATATATATATATATATATATATATATATATAGTTTTGAACAGACCTCATTTTCGTCATCACCTGGGCAGGATCGATGGACATTTTAAGAACGATTTAGAAAATTGCCTCAATAGCTGATTTCTCGCAATCTGCTAAAAAGCTGTATTATTAAGAAGCAGTTAATTTGAAGCCTAAAAACTAAATATTGTTCGCATTGAACATTTACTTTTTGAGATAAATGCAAACACGTGGGAAATCTGCATAGTTAACGCAGACCCTGCGTGACGGACTTTTTAAAGATGACTTCTAATATAGATAATACTATCCCTATTTCTAGAGCTGTTTGCAGTTTCTATTTTGCTCACTAATATGTACGTAAGTATGCATTAACAGGTGTGTGTGTGTGTATGTATATAAACAAGCATATATAAAAAGTATTCATAATAATTTTAAAATAAACGTCAGAATGGGAGGAAAAAATGTAGTGACCAACGTGGCAGCTTACAGGATTATTATACTATATATACTGTATCAATTCACTGATGGCGAAATATGAAAAATAATATTATAATACTAATTATCGGGTAAAAATACCCCAGTGTATTTTATAATTTTACAATTTAATTCTGAATAATAATAATGGACAACTAAGAAAAAACGGCCAATTGCATAATGGAAGTTGAACTTTTCGCCAGCATAAAAAGAACTTCTAATTAAAACCTGTTTTATAACTGTTTGGAGAGGAATGAATTTTTCGTATATCGAGTGTACGCAACCAGAAATAAATAATGAACAAATTCCTTGAATATTTTCTAATACTACCTAAACAAACCTCTCTCATAAAAAAGTCTGAAATTCCAATCTGGTTCACAGAAATTTGACAGAAAGTAAGACATCAGTACGCAGGGGCTCCGTTAACTAAGCAGATTTTCCTCGTGCGTCAAAAAATTTGCATTCATCTAAAAATGTAAATGTTCAATGAGAAAAATATTTAAATTTAAGCTTATATAAGATAAAGTGCCTTATAATATAAAAGCGTATAGTTAACATGTTGAGTGCTAGGGTGCACGCCGGCAGGCAAATAGTACTTTCCCCCCAGGCGCATTGCTCGCCGGTGGGGACCTTCCTACGCACTTTAGTCATCTTGAAGCCCTTTTACTAGCCCCCACCACTTAGCTTCTACTTCGTTTCTTCATGGAATTCATTATACAAAAGTTCGAGCAGTGTGAAACAGAGTTGTGCTTTGAGCTTACAATTTTTTCAATACAAAAAAATTTGTGTTTTGGATTTCTTAGATTTCACGTAAGTATTTTAAATTAATTCACTTTAATTTTTTTCTTCACACAATAGCCACAATTATAATAGCCAGATTTTTATTTTTTCTATTTTTCCGATAAATAAATCTCTCAATGAAATAAAATATGAAGAAAACAAAAACATTTTTTTTTTTTTTTTGCGCCTTTAGCATGAAATTTGAATTTGGGGTCCCGCTCACAACGTGTTAAAATGACATAAGAAGGAGTGGGGGTTTACCATGCCCAAAAAATAAAAAAGTCAGTCACGCAGGGGCTGCGTAAAGTAATTAGATTTCCCACGTAAAGTTTTACAATAGAGGAATTTCACGAGATCCAAGATGTCAAGGAAAAGGCCGAACTAGCTTTTGGCAAGAAAATCATCTAGTCCGTTAGTCGCACCAATTTCATAAAAATGGAAATATCTCGGTTAATATTCAAGATAGAGAATAAATGTATATAAAAATATTTATAGTAAATTTAATTTGTAATAAGATTGATTCTGTACAATATTTCAATCCGACTTATAGAAACGGAGATATTTCGAATTTTCAAAAATCCTCCCCTCTAACCCCCCCCCCCCAATCACTCCCACTGGACCGATTTCAGCCGTTAACGACCTTGATCTTTCTTTTTACATAAAACGACTAAATATCAAGTTTGGTAACGATCAAACAAAATTGCTACCGCTAAATTTGTAACACACAAATATTTGTATATACAGTTTTGAACGAAACTCATTTTAGTCATGTACTAGATCGATGGGCAATGAAGAAAAATTTCGAAAATTCCGTCATGAGTACGACCTCAATAGCTGATTTCCCTTGAGGGAAATTTGCTAAAATGCAAATGTCTCGGTTGATAATCAAGAGAGTAAAAAAAAAGTACATAACATGTATAGAACATTACATTTGCAGTAAGATTGGTTCTATACAATTTCTCAATCTGACACATAATAACAGTGATATTAAGAATCTCCGAAATTCCCACATTTAACTCCCTCCAACTCTTACTCGGATTTTACCCGTTAATGAACTTGATCTTCATTACATACAATGTTTAAGTCGAGTCTGGTAACGAACAGACAAACATTCTGAACGGACTTTGTTTTCGTCATATCCTATGAAGGATTGATAAACATTTCGAGAAATTTTTAAAAAATCGTGTAATGAATACAACCTCAAAAGCTGATTTCCATTAAAGGAAATCTGCAAAAAATAGAGTTGTCTATATTAAAACTAACGAAGTAAGACCCTTAAGAACAGTTAAAAAATCCAATTAAGGGACATAAAGCCCCAAATTAATATAGTAATACAATTTGGAAATTATTTAAAAATAATTGTTGTTAAAATCGTATAATTAAAAAAAAAATAGATCAACTATGTAAAAAGTTAATAGTAAAACTATCTCATGTTCAGATTACTTCCTAATTTTATTTAAGCAAGTAATTAATGAATTAAGACATGAAATATTGAAGGTAGTTTCTCAGCGTTTAGTGGTGAGAATAGAGAATGTTTAATTTAAAGTTCTGAGACAGGGTCAGAACAAACAAAAATAAGTATTTAAAAGTAATAAGGGTTGATTTACATTCAACAAATTATTATAGAACGGTAGTTACATCGTTTCAAAAATTCTCCAGTTGATAGGCATACAAAACTCGAAGTCTTACATGATCTGTAAAAATAAATGATCTCAAAAATAAACAGTTTCTAATCATCAATTGGACCAATCTGCGGAGAAATAGAGGCCCATACAAAAATATACCAAAATTCTTCATATTAGGTAATTACTCAAAAAGTCGTAAATATATTCCCCATGAGGTCCATCTGCAACGTTTCCACAATTTGTTGACAATATAAAAAACACTTTTGTCAAGCAATATTCAAAGTTTATTCACACAAGTAATAAAGCACATGAAAATTATGGAATTTGGGCAGCCAGGGTCAAAAAAAAATATTAATAAAAATAATAGAAAGAAATTAATTAAATTTAAATAGATCCAAGAACATCATTAATACCTCAACTATCAAAAGCACACGTCTAATTTCATTGTTGAAGTGGATAATCGACATGTGAGTTCATATTCAAGCCAAGTTGGGATTATGAATTCTAATTTGAGAGTGGTCAATAAACTAATTTCCATTTCCCTAATATATGTAAAAAAAAACGTGATTCGGAAGAATAAAAAGTCCGTCACGAAACGGCTGCGTTAACTAAGTGGATATATATATATATATATATATATATATATATATATATATATATATATATATATATTTATTATATATATATATATAGGTGGACATTTGAAGAATTATTTCGAAAATCGCGTCATAAGTATGACATGTCTAATTTCATTCTTATATTGAAGATAATCGAATCATAAATTCATATTCAAGCTAAGTTGGGATTAGGAATTCTATTTCCTTGTGGAGAGTCACCAAAATATTAATTTCCATTTCCCCAATATATGTACAAAAAGTCAGTCACACAGGTGCTGCTTAAACTAAGCAGATTTCCCAAGTGTGGTTTTACACTAGAGAAATCTGCTAACACATTAGACCAACGTGAGTAAATACAAAACATTATGAGAGATGTTTCAGTTAATTTTAATAAGCACATAACGGAAACGGCTTCTGCATTTTATTCAAATAGGTCTGCTAGCCACTCAGAGCACAACAGGTAAGACATATTCTTCATCGGAAAAAAAAACAATTATTAATATATATCTGAATATAACACATTAACATTATTGCAAACTAATTAAAATATATCTAGTACTGCAATTTATAATGAATCAGAATAATTGATATTTTAATAACTCAAATTTTCTTAGTCTAAGAACTACAGAAGGGTAGGAGGGAGAGCGGACAACAGAATGTATCTCACAAAATAAAAGCAAACACATCAAGAACGGTTAAACGAGAGTAACGGAAACGGCCATTCTAATCCAGAAACACGACAATACCCGATCTCTATCGTCCGTATGATTGATTGGTTCTATATACTTTTTCGACCCGACGTATATTACGGAGATATGTTGAATTTTATGAAATCCCCCCTGCCACTGGACAGTAATTAATGAACTTGATCTTTCTTTTTACATAAAACGATTAAATATCGATTTAGTAACGATCAAAGAAAAAATTGCGACCGTTAGAACGTTAACAGACATAGTGTTGCGAAAATTAAATAGATGAATAATCCTTCAGGGAGAGGGAGGGAGGGAGGAGAGAGAGAGAGAGAGAGAGAGAGAGAGAGAGAGAGAGAGAGAGAGAGAGAGAGAGAGAGAGAGAGAGTCACGTATTTGGAAAGTGTGACGTAGATCAAAGAGACCGACGGAGGGTCGAGACGCTTCTAGGCTCGTCTAGCCCAGCCTCGAATGAACCAGACAATTCCCCTTTGATGTATGCCGACAACCTATATAAAGAAGCTCGGGCCAGCCGTGAGGAGTCAGTTTTATTCTCACCTGTCTTGATGTTCACATCAGTGCTACAGTGCGGTAAAGTGTTTTTATAAGAAGAACAGTGTTGTGCCGTGACTGTAAGTAACAGTTTAGTGCCGTGTTTAAGACAGTGCAGTGCCGCGAAGTAAAGGACAGTGCAGTGCCGCGAAGTAGAAGACAGTGCAGTGCCGCGAAGCAAAGGACAGTACAGTGCCGTCTTTCTGTGATCTTCAGTGACCGTGAGTGAATTATTGGTCTGTGTAATCTGAAGAACATTGACGCTATCAGTCTATATTGTGAGTAGTAAAGAATAATTACCAAGTGTATTGTGCATTGTGAAATAAATTGTGCAGTGATAAAAACTGTGAAACTTGCGAGTATTTAATTTTGCAAAAAGAACTCTTATTAAAAACGTTTATTACTGGTTTTGGTAATAGAAAACGTAACAATATATATATAACGCTCTAGCGGTCGCAATTTTTGTTTGATCGTTACCAAACTCGATATTTAGTCGTTTTATGTAAAAAGGGAGATCAAGTTCGTTAACGGCTGAAATCGGACTGGGAGAGGGGGGGGGTTTAGACGGGGGAAATATTGAAAATTCGAAATACCTCCGTTAATGTAAGTCGGATCGAAAAAGAGTATAGAATAAAACTTAATGCAAATTAAATGTACTATTAATATTCTTATATACATTTATACTTTATCTTGAATATTAACCGAGATATTTGCATTTTTGCACTGACGATGGATCGCCGACTCTGAAGAGCACTTTGCATAAAATTAAAAACAATAGTACAGGACAAGGACTTTTTACTGGCCCTGATCATTGTATTTTTAGTTTATATTAAAAAAAAAATATGTTGTTAAT
This sequence comes from Riptortus pedestris, assembly GCA_019009955.1. Lineage (NCBI taxonomy): Eukaryota > Metazoa > Arthropoda > Insecta > Hemiptera > Alydidae > Riptortus > Riptortus pedestris. The sequence goes on along the minus strand of CM032230.1, from coordinate 18,953,878 downwards.
ATCAATCAGATGTTGTGTACCTAAGGACACGTGGCAAATACACTCCCTTCCTATAAGGCTACTTCAGAACGGAAGAAATGAAATAATACACACACACACCTCATTTTCGCCAACTCTAAGGTAAGTTGGATGGACATTTGAGCATATTTTTAAAAGTTCGTGACATCCCCAGATATGTTTCTCGCATTCAGTAAATTAGCTTTGAAAGATGGAAAACCGATTCTGGATTTGAGATGAAACCTTATAATGTTTTCTAGAAAAATCTCAGTAAAAACAAAATAAATAAAGAAAGCAATAATTATTAATTTGAACGTAACATATTAAACAAATAGCTTAACCAATTAGGGTGAGAAACATATTTAACATAACATACTTGACAAATATGATTCTCATTTATACAAAAAATGTTTGTAGTGATTATGTAATTTATGACATTATTCTATACTAAATAATTCTTTTTTTTCCAACATTTTAAAATAATTTTCAGCAGGCATTTTATTCATTTATTTACACATTGATGTATTTATTTCTTACTGCCTTTCATAAGCAGACTTTCTTTTCCCCTGATAACGACTACTAGTTTTACATTGGATGAGAGGAAATATATACGATATACGAGATTTGTGTGCGAGAAAGAAATCTATTATAACCACAAAAGATTATGAGATACAGCTTATATTATAGCATTATCTCTGGAATAGAATTTCACATATTTGAGATAATTGCTGCAAAACTTAAGAAGTGAAAATGGACAGTAATAAGTCTGCGTGTGAGTGGGGAAATTAGCTATTTAGGTAGCAAAGCGATTTTCGAAAAAAGTCCTCAAATATCTATCGATCATCTAGGAGATGACGAAAACGAGGTCAGTTCAAAACTATATATATATATATATATATATATATATATATATATATATATATATATATATATTTATTTTATTACTTATTTATGAGGCTGCATCGCTGGAAGTATCGTCATTGTGAGGATTTCGGCTATCTTCTCCAGCGGTTGGAATTGTTGTTCTGCAAATTTTCGGTAGAACTGCGTCCATCTTCGTCAGTATATATATATATATATATATATATATATATATATATATATATATATGCCTGTACGTTGCCGCTCTTGAGCTAGTAGTCAAATCATATCACAACAAAAATCGATGTAATGCTCAACAATTGTTGTATGCATTTTTCCGAAACCCTTAATCGAGTAATTCGCATTGAGTAACCCACTAACCCCTCCCTACTTTAAAACTACCGAAGAGTAGAAGGCAGGAGACTTCTGCTTATCATTGGTTATGCACAAGAATAAGAAATATGAAGTGAGGAGATCACAAGTGTGTTATAACGGCTAGTGAAAAGACTGCTTAGTTTACGAAGCCCCGTAAAGGACTTATCAGCAGAATCTCCTTAAGGGAAATCAGCTATTGAGTTTGTACTCATGACTCGATTTTTAACATTTTCGTTATCTACTAGGAACGATCGATGGACACGAGAAGAGATATTTCGAAAATCGAGTCACGAGGTCAAGCTCAATAGAGCTAATTTGCACTAACGGAAATCTGCTAAAATGTAAAAATATGAATTTAAAATCGACAGAAAGAATTGTAAATAGATTGGATATAGTATAGCCTAGACGCGAATTACTATTACTAATAACTACATTAGATATTAGATTGCATTCCCCTCAGCATGACTGTGGGGGGCACTAAGGGCTTCTATATACTCCAGACTGGGCAAGCCTAAAAACACCATTAGAATGGCTATATTTTATTTATAAAATCAAAAAAAAATTAATTAATTATAGTTTCCATTAAAATAATTAATCGCACTCAAGTCATATACACAAACGTCTCAATATACACGTGTATGTATATATACTAGCTCAGATACCCGGCTTCGCCCGGGAATTGATTTGAGGCTGAATGGTGATGGTATTTTTTTGGCAAGGCTTTACTTTGTACAATATTTTGACATTTACCCGTCCCAGTGTTTAGGGTTAATAAATTGTCATATTTCTCGTCTCCTGTGCATTATGCATAGATTTCAGCTATTAAGTACAAAATATTAACATTGATTTGAATTAATATTTCCAGACGAGGTACCTGATAGTTCAAATAGGAATGAATTGTTGAGCATATCAATATTTCTACGCAAATTACTTGCTCCACACATTGTTCCTGGAGAAATGTATTAAAAAAAAAAAAAAGTTAATCGAAATAACAAAGAAACAACATTTGTTATGTGCATGTTTGTCGAAAAGCAAATAGACAATGAAATATCCCGAATTATTATTTCTGGCCTCCCTTATAACCCCCACTCCCGTTCTAACGTAAACATTTTAATATAAGCTTATAATCATTGAAGAATTAATGCTAATTGACATACCGAGTTTTGTTAAGTTCGGTTTAATCGTTAGCGCCCAATAAAATAGTTGACTCCCGCTTTAGTTTATAGTGTATATTAATATATACGTTTATACATTGTTACAAGACAAAACTGAATATCACAAAAGTTACTCTAAATAACAAAATAAACAACTTTTGTTATGTTCATATTTGCCGGAAAACGAAATACCGCTATTTTAAATTCAGGCCTCCCTTACAACCCCCACTCCTGCCTGTCCCTAGAAATGTTGGTATGGCTTATTATAATGAAAGCGTTAGTGCTAATACACATACCGAGTTTTATTTATTTCGGTTAGGTCTTTTGTCCCAAATAATATTGTTCACTTCCGCTATAGGTTTTAGCGTATATCTCGCTTATAATTCAGTATACGAAAAAAGTGTATATAACAAATGTTACTCTAAATAACAAAATAAACAACTTTTGTTATGTACATATTTGCCGAAAAACCAATAGGAAAAGAAATATAGCTATTTTTAATTTCAGACTTCCCCACTCCTCTTCGTCTCAGAGGATATTAATATAGCCTAAAGTCTAAGTTGGGTTTGTAGTAATATACATACCAAGTTTCATAAAATTCGGTTCAGCCGTTTACGCGTGAAAAGGTAACAAACAAATAAACAAACACGAAAGAAACAAAATGCAGTTATGGTGTCTATGACTTGTGAAAGGTTATCGTGAAAATTCAGGAAAAAAATCAGTATCTCTGGAATATGCTGGATGGTAGAGGAACCAATTGATAAGGATCAATAAGAAGGCCAAGTCCTCTAATGTTTTTTAATATTATGCAGAGTGCACTTTCGGAGTCAACGCTCCATCCTCAGTGCTTGCTGACAAACACAAACCTCGAGTTAATTTAACATTCACAGCATGGCCAAAGGCAAAATAAACAACAGTCATAAAAACAAACACAATATAAAGAGTAAAAACAATGTTCATTCTCAAAACTAGTCAACTAATAAAAATATAAAATCTAATCACTAGTCAACTACTAAAAATTAAAGCCAAAACAATAAAAAATGTAATAAAAAGTCAAATAATAAAAGCAAACAACGATAAGCATATGTCAAAACTATAAATAAAATTAAAAACTACACAAATTTCAGATATATATGGAAAACATATCACAGTGGGTGAGAACCTCTGAAAAAACCACCCAGAGGAACTGTAAGAGACATCTAAAAAATAAACAAAAACCCCATACTAATAATAGAGAGAAGATGAAGATGATGACCTGATTAAAGCTACGTTGCCTGGACCACGACCGCCGGGCGACTAAACCTCTGTCTCCGTAAAGAAGACAGGGCCCCGTCACCGACACGTCGCAGCCTTGCCGCCTCCTTCTTATTAATATTCCGATCTCCGTTCACCTGTCTGTCCAGCCTTATATGCAGCCCCTAAGCCGTATTAATAATCTTTTGCCCTTCTTCTCCTCATACAGCAATTGATACTTTATGGTGAACATGTCATGACCCTCTTTTCTGGCGTGTGCGGAAAACTCAGTGTCGCGAGTGATGTGCTCCTTAAGACGCGTCCTTATCTTTCTACTACTTTGCCCCACATAAGAGGCATCACATCCCGTGCACGAGATCCTATACACGCCAGATCTATCCAGGGGGTCCACATAGTCCTTAACAGGGGGCAAACAATTTTTCAGGGACCGCTTGCTCCTGTAGGCAGTAGCCAATACAATTTTCTTCAACCTGGATCCTATCTTTTATTTACTTAAAAAAATCAATTTACAAACAGAGGTTACAATTTTACACACACACACACACACACATATATATATATATATATATATATATATATATATATATTTCGTCATATAACGGCGTTGGTTTAGTAAAACTGAAGATAAAGTTCCTTAACGGTTGAAATCGAACAACGAGAGGAGGTGGCTTACATTTCTTCAAATGTCCATCGATCCTACCAGGAGATGGTGAAAATGAGTCAGTTCAAAATTTCAATGCAATACTTTAACGTAAAAGTTCGTTAATGGCTAAAATGGGACCAGTGAGTGGGGGAGGGGTTTGGAGAGATGGATTTTCGAAAAGCCAAATTACTCCGTTACTACACTGATCAAAAACCCCCACTTCTACTCATGTCATGCCAATAATAAGTTATATCATGAACTACTTCATTACAAGATTAAATACCAAATATTGTTTTCATTGAACTTTTACTTTGAGATATATATGCAAATACGTTCTGCTGCCTCCCCTTCTTTTGTTATTGGATTACTAAAATGTGGGAGATTGAACTAAACCTTATTTTGATTCATTATAAATTAAAGCACTAGCTAAAGTAAATAGTTGTCAATAAAATGTTGATAAATGTTCAGATTCAGATATATTTCATTGATTGTTTTTCTTACAGGTATAGAATATTTAAATCTATTAGTGCAGCTCTGACAGGTTGGTAGACCAGTTTCTATACAATTCAGGTCTGCCAACCTTTGGGAAGTTATAATTGACTAAAAGATTTCTCAATACCGCTTGTATTTATTCACGGTGGTGTCAAACTTTAGCGTGGGAAATCTGCTTAGTGTACGCAGCCATAGCGTGACGGACATTCAATTGATTTGAGCTCGCCTCATAATAATTTCTAATTAAAGTATCATTAGGTATTATTATTTTTCATTGACGTGACATCCATACCAATGCCTGTGTTTCTAGCCTTACGTATTTTTAATCAGTTATTTATTATTAACATTTAACCAACTAGAGCATTTATATTATTTATAATTTGATTTATTCAACCGACAATAAATGATTAAATGTCGAGTTCGAACTTTCAATCACAAATCCGTCAGGAATTTAGAGTCCTGTTTATATGAGTTTATTATAACGTTTTAATATAAAATGTAAAATAAAATAAAATGTGTCATTGAAGCACGTGACGGACTACTTCAAAATTAAATTAGCAAGATTAGTCAACTAGATGAAATAGGAATTCGAAAAATGAAACAAACAAATCTGCTCAACTGCATAAAAGCAGAGGCATGTGTTTTTTTTTCAAATTGACAAAATACTAATATCCACTGGGAAAGCTAAAAAAAATTTGTATAATGTATCCAATAGTTTAAATATCCACCTTCATTCATATTTAGTAAACAGTTTTAGTTAACCATTATTATAAATACAATCACCTACGAACTTACATAAACATTGAATTACCGAAAACTGTAAATCTAGAAGGATGTTCTCTAAATTTTTCTTTGATTGTTCCCGATATGATATTTAATTATTTATCTAAAAAGAAAGATTAAGTTCGTTAATGGCTCCATTTCTTCATGAGTACTACCGAAATAGTTGGATTTTTAGCAGATTTCCCTTAAGGGAAATCAGCTATTGAGGTTGTACTCATAACGGAATTTGCGAAATTTTTCTTCAATGGTCCATCGGTCCTACCTAGTAGATGACGAAAATGAGGTCCGTTCAAAACTGTATATGTATATATATATATATATATATATATATATATATATATAATATATATATATATATATAAATAATATATTTGTCTGTTACCGCTCTAGCGGTCGCAATTTTTGTTTGATCGTTACCAAACTCGATATTTAGTCGTTTTATGTAAAAAGAAAGATCAAGTTCGTTAACGGCTGAAATCGGACCCGTGGGAATGGGGGGTTTAGTGAGGAGGATTTTCGAAAATTCGAAATATCTCCGTTACTATACGTCGCACCGAACAATTGTACAGAGTCAATCTTATTGTAAATTAAATTTACTATAAATATTTTTATATACATTTATCCCCTATCTTGAATATTAACCGAGATATTTGCATTTTTATTAAATTTAATAACGGATTTTTGAATTTCCCGCCAAAAGCTAGTTCGGCCCTTTGCCGTAACTATTCGGCTCTCGTATGGAGATTTCTCTATTGTATTACTTCACATGGGAAATCTGTTTAGTTTACGCAGACCCTGCATGACGGACTTTTTAGTTTTCCGCATTCAGTAAACTCTAACTCCTACGCCCGTCATAATAATAATAAGCTGTTATATCATGAACCACTCAATCAGAAGGATAAATACCAAATATTGTTTTCAACAAACCTTTATTATACAAAATACAAACAAATAAGTTTTGTTGACAACTCCCACCATTTTTTTTTCTTGGTATAACGGCACTCAAGACGGTTTGCACTTGCTGAAACTAAACTTTAAGCATTTTCAATTTATATTTTATAACCTGCCCAGAAGAGAAATTCTAGGAAAGTTACAGCCCCTCAACATAATATCAGAAAAGAAATCTAAAGAACAAAACTTATTAAAGGCTAAAGAGGTGGATATTTTCGCACGGGTGAATATGTCGCCTGAAAGATGTAAATAGATTTTCACGTCAAGAGCAGAAGTGAGATATTCTGAATTGACTTAATAGGGCTGTCGATGGAAAAGGAAAATACACATCAAAAACAGGAAAATGCATATAATCAACACTCAATTGGATTTTAGATGAAACTCTTTACTGTTGAGTAGCAACAATAGAAGACGCAAAAAATAATTAGGTATATAGAGAAATGGGACTGATAAAAACCGCTTGACTTTATCTGATTAAAAATACATTACATTATTACTGTTTATGTGACATAAATAGAAGTAGTGGTTTGCTTAAAGCTGAAAACTGAAGAATGCAATTATCTCTGTTAATATTCAAGATAGAAAATGAATATATTAAAAAAAGTATAGTATATTCAATTGGCAATTCCATACAATTCTTCGATCCTGCGTATAGTAACAGAGATATATCGCATTATCAAAAATCCTTCCCCTAAAACCCCTCCCCGACCCACTCCCAACTAGTCCGATTATACCCATTAACGAATTTGATCTTCATTTTTACATAAAACGTCCAGATATGGAGTTTGGAAATGATAATGAAGATTGGGGCCTTTTGCAGAAGACGACCTCCAGTGATTAAACTCTGCGAAGAGTGATTTCACATCTTATAAACATTTATTCAATTATGAACATATGATCAATGCTAACCTGTATTCATTGTTGTTTATCCGCCATTTGATCTATCCAAAAGTGGTATGGGTTTGTTAAAATTAGTTCAAGAAATTTTTGACAAGAAAGCTGCTGTGTCCTTCCTCCGGGAGAAAGGAATCTTGCACCGTGGAAGACAGTGCGAGGAAGGACATGAAATGCGTCTCATTTTATCAGAAGCTCATGACAGATGGAGGTGTATGAGGCGTAGCTGTCGAAAAACTATTCCACTACGGAAAGATACTTAAGGTCCGGGACAAAAAGATAGCCCACCCTATATTTTTTCTCTTAATCAATAGGGGGTTAAGGATTCATTAAGAATTAAGGTTTCATTAAGGATTAAGGATCCATTAAGGATTAAGGAGGTAGGAAAAACAGCTTGTGAGAATTAATATTATTACTTGATTTGGGGTAAGACAAAAAGATAGCACACCTTTTGTTTCTTTACAAAGAAAACCAAATCCCTCTGAGTAGACAAGGCTTATCCAGTTCTGTTTATTCTTTTAAGTTGTTAACATTATTTTAGTGAGATGGGACGAGCAAAATCATTATCACCAGGTGAAAAAAATATCATTCAGCGAATGAAAAATCGAGGGTTTTGTATTTCCGATATTTCAAAAAATACCGGTAGGAGTAGAAAAGTGATTTTAAATTTTTTGAAGTCTCCAGAAAGCTATGGGACGAAGAAATCTCCTGGAAGGCCGCCGGCTTTAACAACACGGCAAAAACAAGCAATTTTAAGGGTTGCATCCAACTCATCATTAACGGCCCGTCAAATTGCGGCTAGAGCTGGTGTAGTGACGAATTTGAAAAACGTCCAGAGGATCATTCGTGCAGCTCCTCACATCAAAAGAAAGAAAATGAAAGGTATGCCACCTCTAAGCATGGCGCATAAAGAAAGGCGTAAGGAGTTTGCCCGTGAACATGTCCAATGGAAAGACGAGTGGAAAGAAATCTTGTTCACCGACGAAAAAAAATTCAACCTCGACGGTCCTGATGGCTGGGCTCACTATTACCATGATCTACGGAAAGAAGAAAAAATGTTTTCCAAGAGGCAAATGGGAGGAGGCAGCGTCATTATATGGGGAGGCATTGGCTATGATCACAAAACTGATATCGTGTTTATTTCTGGTAGAATGAACAGTCAGCAATATGTTAATTTGTTAGAAAACCAACTACAAAAATATTTTGAACTTGTTCCTAAAGAGAACGTAATTTTTCAACAAGATAATGCTCCAGTTCATATGGCGAAAGTTGCAAAAGATTTTTTTAGAAAAAGAATCATTAAAGGCAGGCTCGTTCCCCGGACTTTAATATCATCGAAAATGTATGTGGACATCTTGCTAGAAGTGTTTACAGTGGGAGCCGACAATTAGAGTGCGTTGAAGAATTAAAAAAACAATTCAGGAGGAGTGGACCAAACTACCTCAAGAGTTGATTCGTCGCCATTTTAACTCACTTTCAAATCGTATGATTGCTGCATTAGAAAAAGGTGGTGCGTATACAGGATATTGAATTTTCATTTGTATTCTTTTAATGTATTTTTAATAAAGGATTTTATTATTATTGTTCACTGTGCTATCTTTTTGTCTTACCCCAAATCAAGTATTATTTATTAATTCTTACAAATTATTTTTTCCCCACTACTATTAGATTGATCATCGGTTCAAATTTGAGCAGACTACACTACATATTAATAAATACAAATTATATCAATAGTAAAAAATGATTAAGAGAAAAAATTTTGGGTGGGCTATCTTTTTGTCCCGGACCTTACCTTGAGAATAGCCAAGTTCCATTTACAGTGTTCGTTTATTTCCTGTACAGCTGGACTGTGGAGTACACCACCACTAAATTTTGCATTGGGGAATTTGGAAAGGGTGAACCCATGAAGAATTTTTTACGCGAAGTTTGTGCAGACTGGATATTGAAACACCCCATCAAGATTGGAGGAGCGGGTTTAACTGTTGAAATAGATGAGAGTCTATTTTCAAAAAGAAAATATAATGTAGGGAAAATTTATTCCGAACAGTGGGTTTTGGGGGTATATGTAGAGAAACTAGGGAATGTTTTCTGTATGCAGTTCCTCACCGTACGAAATTAACTTTAATCAGTGTTGTTAAGGAGTGCAAATATCTTGGAAGCACTGTCATATCGGACTGTTGGAAAAGTTACGACAGTATTCCAAAACTGGAAGGATATGACTTCCAACATCTAACAGTGAATCACTCCAAAAACTTCCGAGACCCAGATACAGGAGCTCACACCAACACCGTGGAAGGGATGTGGGCGTTAGCGAAGAGAAGGAACAAAATACAGTGTGGGACAAGCAGGAAGCTCCTCGACTCCTACATTTGCGAGTTCGTCTGGAGGCAAAGAAACAAAAACGAAGACCTTTTCGAACAAATAATTAAAGACATTTGTGCGTTCATGCCTCCTAAATGAATATAATTATTTAATAAATTGTTTTATTGTTCATTTTTTCAATTACTGATGTGCTATAGGTTAGAATACATATGGCCACTTTGTTTATTATAGGTAGATAACAGATGTTATCACCTAAGCCTTGATATGAGTAAAATAACATAACGTGTAGTCACTGGAGGTCGTCTTCTGCAAAAGACCCGAAGATTGCGACCACTAGATGGTAAGACTTGGATCGATGGACATTTCGAGAAAATATTTGAAACTCCCATCATGAGTACAACACAATATCTGATTTCCCTGGAGATATTGATTTTCTATTGTTTCCAAATAGCTCAAACTATGTTACACACCGGCTCCGTAGACTAAGTAGATTACCAACGTGTACCACGTATTTGCATTATCTCTTAACGTAAAAGTTTAATGAGAACAATATTTAGCAATTTGCTTTAAAGAATGAGCTTCATAATAACAGCTTCTTGTTAATATGACATGAGTGGGAGGGGGAGAGAGGTTACAAAGGCCGAAAACTATTAAAATGCAAATATCTGGGTTAATAGCCAGTGAAAAAACGTACATAACATTTATAGGCAATTAGGAATTTAGGAAATTCCTTTGAACCACCCCTCCGACTGGTCGGTTTTCAACCATTACTGAACTCGAACTTTATTTTCAAATAAAACGATTAATATCGAGTTTGGTACCGACTGAACCGACCGCTAGAACGGTAATATATATATATATATATATATATATATATATTAACTGTAACCTACACACGTTGATACTGCTACAACTAAAATACTAAATTACGTTTAAGATGTTTATAATAAAAGTTACCCTAAATATCAAATTAAACATCTTTTGTTGAAAAAATAAGACATTTTTTCATTTCATCTCTCCCTAACAACCCCCACTCCTGTTGGTTCTAAAAAATGTTAATATAGATTATAGTATAACATATGGAGTTTCGTTGATTTGGATTTAGCATTGTTGACTCCTAGAGTTTTTCGTGTATACCTCATTAATACTTCGTTAAATGGGAAAAGTGCATATTACAAAAGTTACTTTAAATAACAGAACAAACAATTTTTTTTATATACACGTTTGCCGAAAAATATAATACGAAATATCACGATTTTTAATTTCAGGCCTCTCTTATAACCCCCACTCCGAAGAGAATATTAATATACCCTAAAGTCCAAGCGGAGTTAGTAGTAATATACATACCAAGTTTCTATAAAATTCGATTCAGCCGTTTACGATTATATAAAGGACAGACAAGAAGAAGTCAGCGTTATATATATATATATATATATATATATATATATTTATATATATTTTTTTTTTATTTTTTTTTTATATTTTCCTTTGCACATTACCCATGCACAAAGGGCGTTTATTTGCTACATGTACCATACTATTACAGTATATAACATGTATGTTCATAATACATAGTGTTTTGTATACAAGAAATGTTCATAAATTTGTTCTTGAATTTAATAAAAGAAATAAATTAAACAGACAAATAAAAAAGAAAAAAAAAATGAAAAACAAAAAAAGATAAATAAAAAACGTACATAATGAAAGAACAAACAAAGTAATAAAAATTAGTACCCATAATCGTAAATTCGAAAAAATCCAATAACATGTTCACATCATTAAGAAAGTTATGCCACTTATTCCATTGCATTATTCTTGATGTGCGCATTTAAAAGAAAGAGAAAAAAAATTAAGGAAGACTTAAATTATTATTCTTTAAGTAAGATGTTTAGATGTCCGTTGTTTCTATTAATGCTTTAGAAAAATGTCTAAATACTAATGGGTATTTTTTAAACAAATACTTTGGATTTATTGGCCACTGGTCATTGTTTTTGATAAGTGTTTGTTGAAGTGTGTTTCGTAACTGTGTAGTCAGTGTGCAAGTATAGATGAGGTGTTCTATAGTATGTTCACTCGGTCTGTCACAGGGACAGTTTTTGTCATTTAGTAGTTTGAATCTATTTAAGTAAAAATTAGTATTTCCGTGTCCAGTGAGTAATTGTGTTGAGTAAAAGTAAGTAGCAGTACAGGTGTTGAGGTATTCCTCAATATTTGGGATGAATGTTTTTAAATGCTTTCCTTTCTCTGTTTTGTCCCATCGCTCCTGCCACTGTATTATTGTGTCCGTGCTTGTATTGTAGACTTTATATATATATATATATATATATATATATATATATATATATATATACGTACACACACACAATTTTGAACTAACCTCATTTTCGTCATCTAAAGACATTTTTCGAAAATCGAGTCATGAGGTAAACTCTTGCTGATTTCCATTAAGGGAAATCTGCTAAAAGGTAATAACATGAAAAAAATAGTCAGCAAATGCAAATAGATTGGATATAGTATATATTGAGGTGAATAATTATAATTGATAACGACAGTAATTACATTCGATATTAGATTGCAATCCCCTCAGCCTGACTGTGGAGACCATTCACTTCATATATTACATACTGGGCAAGTCTGAAAACATTAGAATGCTAATATTATATTTATGAAGTCAACGAAAATAATTAATTAATTATATTTTTAATTTAAAAAAATTAATCACACAATTAATATATAAACACAAGTCTCAATATACACCGTCACGTAAATGCGTTTGTATTATAAAAATAAAGATCAAGTTCCCTAACGATTGAAACCCAACAACGGGAGGAATGGCTTGTATCTGAAAGGGCCACTTTTAACTGTATTCCTTTAGGGAATGTAATTGTGTGTCATAGCTAACTGAAGAAGTACCCTAATTAGCTAAGAAATATTATTGATCACTGCTCAAACATCTCTAGAGGAGGTTCCATATAATAAAGAACCTTGTTATTGTGGTATATTGAACTAGTTTCAAAAGTCCCATTTACAAATAAGAGCAGCAGATTTTTCATGTACTAATCCGGAGGTACATGATGTTGGGGTATCCACTTCCGTCCGTCATTCTCCTAATCTATTAGAACAATTTAATTTTGTAGTTTATATGTGTATGTATGTATATATATATATATATATATATATATATTTATATATATACAGGGATACGAGTTACCACGCCACCCCCCCCCTTTAAAATCGCCGATTGTATTAATAATAAGCTGAGACTTGGTGTGCAATATTTGCGACCCACGAGGAATATTTCTAGTCCAAATTCAACCTCGTAACATTGTCCAATACTTCTCCAACGACCATTGGAATTCATTGGAATTTCTGATGGAATGCCATACTTTTTTTAGACGGATTCTTGTAGAACATCAATTTCTAAAACGAGTTTTTATCGGTGAACATTTTGATTTAACGCATACAAAATACAACCTACCAACAGCTATGAAATTGGCAGTTCGGGCCCATTACATGGTTACAAATAATATTAGTGTAGCTGACGGTATTGTGAATGGTGCAGTTGGCATTCTTAAGCATATCAATGCCCATAGTGAAATTGTCTGTCTATGGATATATGTCAAGGAAAAATATGTCGGAAAAGTGCCTAGACGCCTATCCAAAAACGTCCGTCACGCAGGGGCTGCGTAAACTAAGCAGATTCCCCACGTGAAGTTTTACAATAGAGAGAAATTTCACGAGAGCCAAGCAGTTAATGAAACGGCCGAACTAGTTTTTGGCGGGAAAGTCACTTCGTCCGTTACCCGCCCAGATTTAATAAAAATGCAATTATCTCCGTTAATATTAAAGATAGAGAATAAATGTATACAACAATATTTATAGTAAATTTAATTTGCAATAAGATTAATACTGTACCATTTTTCGATCCGAAGTATAGTAACGGAGATATTTCGATTTTTTTTAAATCCTCCCCTCCAAACCCCCCCCCCCTTCCACTGGTCCGATTTCAGCCGTTAACGAACTTGATCTTTCTTTGTACAGAAAACTTTTAGATGTCCAGTTTGGTAATGATCAAACAAAAATTACGACCGCTAGAGCTGTAACAGACACACACACACACACACACATACATTATATATATATATATATATATATATATATATATATATGTATATATATATATATATATATATATACACACTCATACACACACACAGTTTTGAATAGACCTCATTTTCGTCATCTACTAGGTAGGATCGATGGACATTTGAAGAAAATTCCGTCATGAGTACAACCTCAATAGCTGATTTCCCTCAAGGGAAATCTGCTAATAGTTAAATCTCTTCAACTTGACAATAATAACCCAATCAGTTAAGTTTCTCGAAACATTAAAGCATGGGACAGTTCACCAGCCTTTGTCTGTAGGCAACAGTTCCCAGTGGTGCCTGAAGAGGCTATCACAATCCACAAAAGTCAAGGTGGAACATACAAAACTGTGGTTGGTTGTCAACGTTAAGAAGGAAACCAGACGAAATGAGCTGTATGTTGCCTTCAGCAGAGCAACTAAGCTTAGCGGGCTATATATAATAGGAGATTTCAAACCCCTTTCACCCCCACAGGAAGGTGACTTAGCCAGAAACACAATCAAGAGTTATTATTATTAGAAACTAAACCCATTAGGTTCAGTGTCCCCTCACAGATTTTTTAGGTCTTAAGATAATGTCATAATGTCTAATAACTGCATAAACACTTTTATGATATTGCTCCTGATAAGTGCTTCTTATTAGCTTCCGTAATGATTTTTTTTGGAAACGGTCCACACAGGATGATTCCATTCATTTCCCCACATTTGTAGAAGTGTTATCGTATTGACATTCAAAAATGTTACCGCCATGCTTAAGGTTTCATTTTGTTTATAAAAATGATTTGAAGTCTAAAATTCAACTTTTTGTTTAATCGTTACCAAACTCGATATTTAGCCGTTTTATGTAAAAAGAAAGATCAAGTTCGTTGACGGCTGAAATTGGACTAGGGGGAGGGGTTAAAAGGGGAGGCATTTCGAAATATCTCTGTAACTATACATCGGATCGAAAAATTATAGTATACAAACACTCATACTTCAAATTAAATTTACTATAAGAATTGGTATGTACAATTATTCTCTATCTTGAATATTAACCCAGATATTTGCATGTCAGTTATCCGCCTTCAGCAACCCCCCACTTCTACTAATGTTACAAGAACAATCCTCTTATATAATAAAAACAACATTATTTGAAGCTTCTTCAAACCGTTCTTGTCGTGTGATCTTTTACTTAGTGAGAAATATACAAATAAGTTCTGTAGAACGTATTTGTATATTTCTCCACCCCTTCATTTGTTCTTTGATTACTAAAATTTGAGTGATTGAAATAAAAATGACTCATTCATTACGAATTACAGCTCCGATTTGGTAAATAAAATTAATATTATATACAGATATATTTCTTTAATTGTTTTTCTTTCAGACATTTATTCTGCTCTACGAGGTTGGTTGGCCTGTTTACAATTCAGCTGCTTTCTGTTGTAGAGATCATTAACTTGTAAATAGACTGAAGGAGTTCTCATAACCGTTTGAATTTATTCGCCTACCATTTACGGGTTGTGTTGCCAGTATGTAGATTTATCTCTTGTAAACCATCGCGTGGAAAATCTTCCCAGTTAACGCAGCACCTGCATGACGGGACGTTTTTCTAGAGGACCACTTCAGTGAACTAAATTCTTCCCCCAACCTTTTCTATGATAGAAAATATTTAAATATCCTGATTTTGTGTGCGAGATATAAAATACATAATTATTTCTTGCATTGATATCGTAGATAGATTATGATCTACTACTGACAACGAATATATAATACTGAGGAATAATTGATTTTATATAGGATACGAAGCAAGAAGAAATAATGATCACGTGTGCACCAGTGAGTTTATAAATCATTTCAATTATTTATTTTTACAAAATAGTAATGGTTATTTTAAGTTGTATTTCTAATACCAAGTTTTTTGTTTGGAATATTTACAGTTTGAAGACACAATTGAAGAAGGAACACGAACACCATATTGACTGAGGAAGATGTTCTTCCCAGTTGATTAGGATTTATCAAAAGCTATGGAGAATCGTTTTATGGGCTAACTCAAATGAAAATCGCTGATATATATATATACTAGCTCAGACACCCGGCTTCGCCCGGGAATTCATTTGAGGCTGAATGGTGATGGTATTTTTTAGCAGGCTTTGCATTGCACAATATTTTGACATTTACCCGTCCCAGTGTTTAGGATTGATACCCGTCGTTGCCGGTGATTTGCTAATAATAGAATTATTTGATCGATAATTCATTACAGTCTTCGCTATTTTTATATTTCCCGTCTCTTATACATGTAAATGTGGTGAATTTTTATTTCAGGCCTCCCTTATAACCCCCCTCCAGTTCGAACCTAAAAATTTTAATATAACTTATAATAATGGAAGAATTAATGCTAATTGACATACCGAGTTTTGTTAAGTTCGGTTCAGCCGTTAGTGCCTGCTAAGGTTTTAACGTATAACTCATTTTTACTTAGGTATACGACAAAAGTGTATATAACAAAAGTTAATCTAAATAACAAAATAAACAACTTTTGTTATGTTTATATTTGCCGAAAAAACAATAGGAAACGAAATATCGCTATTTATAATTTCAGGCCTCCCTTATAGCCCCCACTCCTATTAGTCTCAGAGAATATTAGTATAGCCTAAAGTCTAAGTTGGGCTAGTAGTAATATGCATACCACGTTTCATAAAATTCGGTTCAGCCGTTTATGCGTGAAAAGGTAACAAACAAACAAACAAACAGACAGACACCAAAGAAACAAAATGCAGTTATGGTGTCTATGACATGTGAAACGAAAAGTTATCGTGAAATTTTGCAGAAAATGAATGCTGAAAAAATCAATTTACAGACAGAGTTTAAAATTTTATATATATATATATATATATATATATATATATATATATATATATATATATATATAGCAGCGATTTTCATCATATATATAAAATTTCCGATCTATTTAGCAGATATCACTTCAGGGAAATCAGGTATTGAGGTCGTACTCATGAAGCGCCTTTCAAACATTATCTTCTCTATGTCCATCGATTACCCAGGAGATGACGAAAATGAGGTCCCTTCAAATTTCATATATATATATATATATATATATATATATATATATATATATATATATATATTAGTCTGTTATCGCACTAGCGGTCATAAATTTTGCGTGATCGTCACCGAACTCGATATTTGATCGTTTTATGTAAACTAAGAATCAAGTTCTTTAATGGCTGAACTCGACCAGTGATGGAGGGGGGGGGGGTTAGAGGGGAGGATTTTCAAAATATCTCCGTTACTACTCGTTGGATTGAAAAATTGTATATAATCTAACTTATTCTAAATTAAATGTACTATAAACGTAATTATATACAATTATTCTCCATCTTGAATATTAACCAAGATATTTGCATTTTTATTAAGTGTGTGCGTATAACGAACGAGATGAGATCGGATAATTCCGGTTCAAGTCGTGAGTTTCCGCCAAAAGCTAGTAACTGTCGGGCTCTCGTGAAATTTCTGTATTGTAAAACCACTTGGGAAATCAGCTTAGTTTAAGCAGCACTTGCAAGACCGTTTTTTTATTTTATTTTAATGATTCCTTAGAAACAGGACAGCGAGGCTGTTTGAAACCAGAAAATGAGTTTCATTTAAAGAGATATTATTTATAATATATATATATATATATATATATATATATATATATATATATATATATATATATGTATGTATTATGTAATGAAAACGGGAATACATTCTAGGTTGAATGGTGATATTTATTTTGGCAAGGCTTTACTTTGCACAATATTTTGACATTTACCCGTCCCAGTGTTGATAGACCCTAATACCCGTCGTGACTGTGGATTTGTTAATAATAAAATTAATTTTTACGTAAGACTTCACTGTCCTCCATATTGTCATATTTCCCGTCTCCTGTGCATTATGCTTTGATTTGAATTATTAAGGACAAAATATTAACAATGATTTGAAAAGAAAATTCCAGGTGAGGTACCTGGTACTTCATATTGGAAAGAATTGTTGAGCGTATCAATATTTCTACTCAAATTACTTGCTTCATACATTGTTGCCGAAAAAATGTTTAAAACAAAAGTTCTCTAAATAACACATTAAACAACTTTTGTTATGTGCACGTTTGTCGAAAAACAAATAGACAATAAAATATTGCGAATTTTATTTCAGGCCTCCTTGTATTCTAACGTTGTTGGTTATGATCAAACAAGAATTGCGATTGCTTGAGCGGTAACAGACAAATATATATATATATATATATATATATATATATATATATATATACACAAACACACATTTGTTTATTAATATATATTTAGTTCGGCCGTTTCCGAAATTGCTCGGCTCTCGTATGGAGATTTCTTTCTCTATTGGTTAACTTCATGTGGGAAATCTGCTTAGTTAGCCCCTGCGTGACAGTCTTTTTCGTAACTTATGTATGATGCGAGTTATTTGTACTTTCTTGTTCTCAGCCTGCTGTAACAACCTACAACACAACCCTTTTCCTTATACGTTTTTATATTATTGGAAAATAGAGAATATGTGGTGAGATAAGATCAAAGGTGTTATACCATCAGATGGGAAATCTGCTTCGTTTAAAAAGCACCTGCGTGACGGACATTTTTCTCATAAATAAGAAACTCATATCCACTTTGCACTATAAACTGCTAAAAATAGAGAATAATTTTTAAATCAATGCTCACTTTTTTACAAAAATTAAAAAGAACTTAAGTATTGCCAAATCGTATACAGTTAGTTGAATAGAAATTCTACACCTCATAACATCTTAAAATCCTTACGAAAGCTAGGAAAAAAATTTAAGCACCATAAGAAATATACAACCATCAAAGATTTTGTGTTCAAATAAATTTATCAGCGAAATTAATATTTTAAAAAAGTGAATAATGAATAATGATAATTTGGACTTACCTTCCGTTCGAGATGAAGTAACGGCGAAGAGCACGAGAATTGAGTACAGAAAAGCTCCCATTCTGGAAAATAATTTAAATAATAAGTTATTTCAAGAATTATATAAGATTTCTAATATAGCGATAGTAAGTCAAGGTTAAAATGAGGCAGGATGTAGGAACATAAATGAATATAGTAGATGGAAGTTTTAATATAATAAATTAAATCGAAATTAAAATACAAACTAGCTACTAAAGCTTTACTACATGGAGCCAATAAATAGTAAACGATTTTTTTATGTAAGGTTTCACATGCACAATTCTTTTCGCGCCTGACAGTTTTGTTAACGTAACTGTCTAGATACTGTAGCCAACTTAGGAAATTTTTCAGTGTGATGTAAATTAAATCAAAATTAGATTCTAATAAATAACTATTCTCTATTTGTACAATTTGGACAACCATGTTGAGAATAGTTAATCACGTATTTAAGAAGATTTAAAGTCCATCACGCAGGGCCTGCGTAAACTACAAATGTTTCAAGCGAAATTTTAAAGTTTAATGATAGATCATACTGGTAACACAATAGCACTGTCGACAGCAAGTGTATAAATACAGAAAAAAGTAACCTCCAGACGGGAAGCACCTGAAAAGTAAACGAACAGGTTTGCCAATTTCTCACAGGAAATAGAAACAATTACTGAAATATATCAGATAATAACAACTTAAATTTATTGAAAAATATTTACTACATCACAATCAATCATTGTTTAGTTGTCCAATAACTTAAGGAGGGGGGGGGCAATATAACGTATTTACATTTATCTCGTATAATAATAATAAAGGTCTCGTGAAAACTATTTATGGTATTTTAGCTTCGAATAATGTGGTTTATTTCATTACAGAGTATTGTATATATACCATGAGTAGAAGTGGGGGTTTGCTCAAGGCAAAAAGTCCATCACGCAGGGGCTGCGTAAACTAAGCAGTTTCCCACGTCAAGTTTTACAATAGAGAAATCTGCCTAATAATAACAGTAGTAAGGAATCTCTAAAACTATTCACGAGGGACGGACAATTACGAAAACGAC
This sequence comes from Riptortus pedestris, assembly GCA_019009955.1. Classification (NCBI taxonomy): domain Eukaryota; kingdom Metazoa; phylum Arthropoda; class Insecta; order Hemiptera; family Alydidae; genus Riptortus; species Riptortus pedestris. Next base: position 18,933,992 of record CM032230.1, on the reverse strand, counting down.
AGCACTAGCTCTAGACGGAGAGTCCCGAACATAACAGACTCCTGCCGACCACACACACACACACAATACAAATGCAAATATCTCGGTTAATATTCAAGATAGAGAATAAATGTAAAGAACAAAATTTATAGTAAATTTAATTAGCAATAAGATTGATTCTATACAATTTTTCGATCCGACGACAATTCAAACTAAAATTGCGACCGCTAGAGCATTAACAGACATATATATATATATATAAATATATATATATAATATATATACATATATAAATATAATTTTGAACGGACCTTTTCGATATTCGTCATCTGCAGGGTAGGATCGATGGACATTTCGTCGCGATGAAAATCGCGTCATGAGTACGACTTCAATAGCTGATTTACCTTGAGGGAAATCTGCTAAAACTGAAAGATGCACATATCTCGGTTAATATTCAATACCCGATGTATATATAATAACGGAGATATTTGGAAAATACTTCCTTCTAACCCCCCCCCCCCGGACCGATTTCAGCCATTAACGAACTTTTTACATAAAACGTTTAAATATCGAGTTTGGTAACGATCAAACAAAAATTACTATATATATATATATATATATATATATATATATATATATATATATGTGTGTATATGTATAAGTTTGAACGGACCTCATTTTCGTCATCTCCTGGGTAGGATCATTGGACATTTGAAGAAATTTTTTTAGAAAATCGCATCATGAGTACGACCTCAATAGCTGATTTCCCGCAAGAGAAATCTGCTAAAATTAAGGCATCCCTGTAGGAGTGGCGTCAGGGCCCATCTAGGCCGGGCTATATAAAAGTCGGCCAGCTGCCCCACAAGTTAGTCCTCAGTTTTCTTACTAATGAATTACAGTGAAGCTATACCGAACATTACTTTTTAGATTTAGTGCAGTGCAGTGTTTAATAAACATCAGTGATAGGACATGTGAGTTATTATTATACTTCCTATTAGAAGTTGGGGGCTCAGGTTAGCCATGCGAGTTAAAGCGTTGACCTTTATCTCACATGGTAAACCTAGAGTGGCGAGTTCAATTCTTGCCTGGGCAAAGGAAATTATTTAGTGACGAAATTCATTAAATAACGTCCTAAAATCCCACCCTGGCTAGAAAAGGGTGGTAACCTGTAGATAACCCGTCCCGATTAGCCTAAGTTGCAAAAAGTGGACGTTAATAAATAAATAATATTAGAAGTTGTCACATGATATTGTGGGCAGTAGTAAAGAATAATTTACCAAGTGTGTAAATGTGAGTATTTCATTGTCAAATAAATAGGGCAGTGATAAAAACGTTTGGAAGTGTGTAAACATTTAATTATGCAATCCAAAAGAACCCTAATAATTAAATATCAAACTATATTTTTGTAATAAATGTAACAATATTCTCGCGTCTGCATTAGTTGCAGTCATACATAATAATTATGGAATTAAATAGTATCTCGATTTATCCCTTAGAAGTTTAAAAAGTCAGTCCCGCAGGGGCTGCGTAAACTAAGCAGATTTTCCACGTGACGTTTTCCAGTAGATAAATCTGCCCAATAACACCTGTAGTAGTGAGGTATCTCTAAACCTATTCAAGAGGGACCAATAGTTATGGAAACGGCCGCCAGAGCTCGACGGAAATTCCCGAACATAGCCGACGACACACAGAAACCAAATCCAAATATCTCGGTTAATATTCAAGATACAGAATACATGTATAGAACAATATTTATTTATAGTAAACTTAATTTGCAATAAGATTGATTCTATTCAATTTTTCGATCCGACGCATAATAACGGAGATAATGTGAATTTTCGAAAATCCCCTCTCTAACCCCCGCCCCCCCTCCCAAAGGTCCGATTTCAGCCATTAACGAACTTGATCTTCCTTTTTACATAAAACGATTAAATTCCGAGTTTGGTAACGATCAAACAAAAATTGCGACCTCTAGAGCGGTAACAGACATATATGTATTTATATATATATATATATATATATATATATATATATATATATATATATATATAATTATAATTTTGAACAGACCTCATTTTCGTCATCTACTGCGTAGGATCGATGGTCATTTGGGGAAATTTTTCGAAATTCGCGTCATGAGTACGACCTCAATAGCTGATTTCCTTTAAGGGGAATCGGCTAAAAACTGTAAGGTACATATGAGGCGCTTAGTATTATAGTGGCCCAACCCTCAAATTTTGCTTATTTGACTTACCAGAACATCTGTTGCAGAATAATGTGTTCTATGAAATATTAGTGGCCCAAGTCACCTTAGTTTTTTCACTAGATGGCAGCAGCAGTTTGTTTTAACAGATTTCCCTCAAGGGAAATCAGCTATTGAGTTTGTATCATGAGGGCATTTCCGAACTTTTTCGTTAAATGTCCATCGATACTACCTAGTAGATGACGAAAATGAGGTCCGTTCAAAATTATATATAAGTGGCAATGTTTGTCTGTTCGTTACCAGACTCGATTTAAACGTTGTACGCAAAAATGAAGATCAAGTTCATTAACGGGTAAAATCCGAGTGGGGGTGGGAGGGAGTTAAATATGGGAATTTCGGAGATTCTTAATATCGCTGTTATTATGTGTCAGATTGAGAAATTGTATAGAACCAATCTTACTGCAAATGTAATGTTCTTTACATGTTATGTACGTTTTTTTTTTTTACTCTCTTGATTATCAACCGAGACATTTGCATTTTAGCAGATTTCCCTTAAGGGAAATCAGCTATTGAGTTCGTACTCAAGACGGAATTTTAGAAATTTTTCTTCATTGTCCATCGATCTAGTACATGACGAAAATAAGGTCCGTTCAAAACTGTATATACAAATATTTGTGTTTTAAAAATTTAGCGGTCGCAATTTTGTTGATCGTTACCAAACTTGATATTTAGTCATTTTATGTAAAAAGAAAGATCAAGGTCCTTAACGGCTGAAATCGGTCCAGTGGGAGTGGGGGGGGGGGGTTAGAGGGGAGGATTTTTGAAAATTCCAAATATCTCCTTTTCTATACGTCGGATCGAAAAATTGTACAGAATCAATCTTACTGCAAATTAAATTTACTATAAATATTGTTATATACATTTATTCTTTATCTTGAATATTAACCGAGATATTTGCATATTTATTAAATCTGGACGGCTAACAGAAGGGTAAATTTCCCGCCAAAAGCTAGTTCGGCCGTTTCCTTAACTGCTCGACTCTCGTGAAATTTCTCTATTGTAAAACCACGTGGGAAATCTGCTGAGTTTACGCAGCCCCTGCTTGACGGACTTTTTAACTAACAGTTTTGGCGGTCTTTGAAAAACATACAGTGGCTTAACCAACTTAGTTTACACAAATCTTCCTTTTTGGGGTTAGGCCACTATTATTCTTATATATGCAATGCAAGGAGGGCAGGCTGTAATATTACGTAATAGAAATATATCAGATACAATCGCTTAAATAAGATTGCAGGTTATTCAAGCGATTACACACACACACACACACACACACACACATATATATATATATATATATATATATATATATATATATATATATTAGCTAAGGTACCGGACTTTGCTCGGGGAATCTTTAGAGGCTGTATGATGATTTTGGCAATTCTTCAATGTGTACAACTACACTTCCCGTGTTCCGTGGGGAGTATTTCCCCCATGAGGGTCAGATAGGAGACATGTATAATAGAAATTTTAGTTTTAAGTATAAATGAAAATAATACCCTAGTCACCCCCCCCTCTCCAATTTATGACACACCGGGAATAATTCAAATCACAAACATGGATAGCAGTTATTATAAATAAATTACTATCTATAATGTATATATTTCCTGTCTGAAACCAATCCGAGATTGAGTTACTTCACATAATAGTAAATTTGGGTAGAATGCAATTTCATCATTTTACAGGAAATAAGTTAACACGTTGTTTTACTTAAATTATTTATTTATAACATTAAAGAACATATTTCCTAGTAATTTATATACCTGAAATAAATAAATAACAGTGATACCCTAAAACTAATTTAATTTATATTGTAAAATCGAGGTGAGGGAAAGAGATCGTAGCCCTCACTGCAAACTTATATCATATTGAGTTTAAACGCAAATTGTTTTTAGCAGATTTCCCTTAAGGAAAATCAGCTATTGAGGTCGTACTCATGATGCGATTTTCGAAAAATTTCTTCAAATGTCAATCGATCCTACCCAAGAGATGACGAAAATGAGGTCCGTTCAAAATTATATATATATATATATTTGTCTGTTAACGCTCTAGCGGTCGCAATTTTTGTTTGATCTTTACCAAACTCGGAATTTAATCGTTTTATGTAAAAAGGAAGATCAAGTTCGTTAATGGCTGAAATAGGACCAGTGGGAGGGGGGATTTTTGAAAATTCAAAATATCTCCGTTATTATGCGTCGGATCGAAAAAGTGTATAGAATACATCTTATTGCAAATTAAATTTACTATAAATATTGTTCTATACATTTAATTTGTATCTTGAATATTAACCGAGATATTTGCATTTGCATTCTGCGTGTGGTCACCAGTAGGCTATGTTCGGACTTTCCGCCGAGCTCTGGCGGCCGTTTCTATAACTATTCGTCCCTCGTGAATAGGTTTAGAGGTTAGGTTAACTGTTTTTAGGGGCTAGAAACTACTGGGTTATTACGCCCTAAATAATGTTTTAGGTTTAGAGGTTTCTTTCTACTACAGTTGTTATTAGGCAGATGTCTCTATTGTAAAACTTCTCGTGGGAAATCTGCTTAGTTTACGCAGCCCCTGCGTGACGGACATTTTGTTATAATGACAGTACCAAGCAACGCTTAATAGTTACAGATAGCAAATTGTCATTTAGTAACGTCCACATATCACAAGAAATTAGGTAATATATACCACAAATAAAGAATTTGATTCCGTCCAACTTCCGCTATCACAATTTTTGCGAATTCAGCATGATATTGTTTAAATAATATATTATACAAATTAAATAATCGACATGCTTTCATAGATTAAATTTATATTGGAAATAAATAACGAAGTTATTTACTAATTAAAATAAATAATAACTCAGAAACTGAGGAGGTGGAGATTTGTTACCTCCCCAATCAAAATCATATTTAGAACTATCATATAAGTCATAAAACATAACATGATTTGTCATAATATGCCTATGACACAAACACTTTAATGAGTAAGAATAACACTTTACTAAGTAAGTTATTGACTCTTGCTCTAGTTTTTAGCGTACATCTCAATCTTCGGCATACGACAAAAGTGTATATTAGAAAAGTTAATTTAAACAACAAAATAAACACTATTGTTGTGCATCGATGATGAAAACCCAATAGGAAACGAAATATCCCGGTTTTTCATTTCAGGTTTCCCATATATCCCCCACCCCTGCTCGTGCCTAGTAATTTTGGTACAGCTCATTATCATGGAGAAGTTAGTGCTAATTCACATACCGAGTTTTCCTTTGTTTAGTTGAGTCTTTTGTGCCAAATAAAATTGTTGACCCCTGGCTATAGTTTTTAGCGTAAAAGTCATTTATACAGTATTCGGTATTAGACAAATGTGTATATGACCTTAGTTACAACTAAAGTGTATATGACCTAAGTTACTTTAAATAAAAAAATAAACAAATTATGTTATGTTTATATTTGCCGAAAAAGCAATACGAAACGAAATTTCAGGCCTCCCTTATAACCCCCACTCCTGTTCATCTCAGAGAATTTTAATATAGCCTAAAGTATAAGTTGGGTTAGTAGAATTATACATACCAAGAAACTAAACCAGCAAACAAGTGCCTAGGCTGGCATGCAGATCATTCAAAAGTATTCTGTCCTAATACATAGGTGACATATAATTTAACTAAAAATAATTAAGCTCTTTATGATAAAACACCCAATTATCATACAGTAAATATATATTCTGTAATCTACTGAACATTACATATCAGTATCCCCACAATACCTATTGTAGCCCAATCCATAGAATTCTTAAGTAGAAGACATTAAGTAGGAACACAGCATTTGGAACTCACTAACTTTCTGTGTGAGTACAGTTCACGACGCATTCAGTGCGTTTCTGTATTGTCTATCTTTTTGTATTTTGTGAGTTATTCTAATTGAGTGTCGGAATAAATACATACTATAAATATAATATATATTATTATTACTAATTACTCTGAGCTTTTATTATTTATTTATTTTTTATTATTTATTTATTTATTTAGCTTTTATTATTTATTTACTTTTATTATTTATTTAGCTTTTTTTATTTATTATTACTTATTACTCTGAGCTCGGGGTTAGCCATGTGAGTTAAATGCATTAGCCTTAACGTCACATGGTAAACCTAGAGTGGCGAGTTCGGTTCCCGCCTGGGGAATGGCAAAATAATTTACACAGGATTTATAGGACGTAACATTTGCAGCAAGATTGGTTAAGTAATATATTCTATAATTTTTCGATCCAACGCATAAGAACGGAGATATTAAGAATTTCCCCCTCTACCTGGTGTGTATATATATATATATATATATATATATATATATATATATATATATATATTTGCAGAACAAAAAAAATTCCAACCCCAGGAGCAGACAGCAGTGGTTCTCACAATGATAACACTCCCCAACAAGAATTGACCTCATTTTCGTCATCTGCTTGGTAGGATCGATAGACATTTAAATAAAAATTTAGCGCGTCATGAGTACGACCTCAATAGCTGATTTCTCTTAAGGAAACGCAGGAGATGCATGAACTAAGCAGATTTCCCCACGTGCATCACGTCTTTGCATTTATCTCAAAAAGTAAAAGTTCAATGAGAACAATATTTGGTCTTTAAACTTCAAATGGAGTGCTTCATGATTTAACAGCTTATTGTCAATATGACTTGAGTAGGAGTAAACCCCGTTACTGAAGACCGAAAACTAAAACATCCCTATTCTCGGTTAAATAGGGGAAAACGCAAATAAAAACATTTATAGAACATTTAATGTGCAATAAGAATTGTTCTATTAACATTTTCCATCAGACGTATAATAACGGAAATATTTCGAAATATCCCCCTGTCAGCCGTTAACGAACTTGATCTTAATTTTTACCTTCAAGGTAGGATGGATGACGAAAATGATTTGAAGAAAATTTTCGAAAATTCCATCATGAGTACGTCAATAGCTGATTTCCCCTAGAGGAAATCAGCTAAAAAGTACTTACTGTACACAGAATCGGTTATAAGTGGTTTTCGTCTGAGTTAATTTCTGTTTGGCATTCAGACTTATAATTTGATTCGAAATTCCTGAAGGACAAACTTAGTACATTATAGGGCCTTACATAGTCTATTAGACCCTTGCCAATAAATTGTCTCCGTGGTATTTAGACTAAAAATGGAAACAACTCTTTATTCATAACAGTTCACAGAGATATTTTGTCTAAGCATCCTTAAAAGGAATTTTTAAAAATTATCATACAACGCGTACATATTGTTTAAGGTAATTTAAATAGTTCTAAACGAACAACTGGGTTGTGCAAGATATATCTCTTCAGAGGCATCTTCGCCATTGAGGCTCAAGAAATACGGAAACCCAATACTCTGTGAATTGTGGTATATATTTTTCAATTCCACGATACACATGGATCGAAGACAAACTCTCATTACGGTGTGGATTATCTCAATCCAAACTATTAAAGAATCACATTAGAGAATTAAAAGCAATGGTTCTATCCATCATAAGATGTGTTCTGCTATGTTAAATTGTCATAGCATTGAAGAAATAGGAGTGCTGAGATGTCGAATTCCGATTTCGATTTTCTCCTTTACCTTCTATCTTTGAATATTTGTTTTTCAAGGTGCGAATGGTATAAGAGTAAGAAAAACTTATTATGATACTTTCTTTCGTATTTTTACTTGCCCATTTCTTTTGTCAACTGTGCTCACAAGAGCCTAATGTATTTTTTCATCATTTAATATATTTTATTTTTTACAGGACAACTTAAATGTACAAAGAATTTGAAATCTTGTAATCTTTCTTCTTATTCTGGACCCAATATTTTTGTTTGTTCTTCAAAAGCGAGACAAGGATCAATTGGTTCCTCTACCATGCAGCATATTCCAGAGATATAAAAGAGACCTTCTTGCTACTACTTTGAACTATACGGACATCTTTCTTTATAATTCGGGTGAATACATACCTGCAAGATGCGCAGGAAAAATAAAATCAATCTAGATATTTTGGGATTAAAATAATTATGCCAGCGGGATACATATTAAAATGTCCGTCACACAGGGGCTGCGTAAACTAAGCAGATTTCTCACGTGAAGCTATACAATAGACATCTCCATACGAGAGCCGAACTGTTACGGAAACGGCCGAGCTAGCTTTTGGTGGGGAAACTCATTAGACCGTTATCGGCCCACATTTAATAAAAATGCAAATATCTCGGTTAATATTAAAGTTAGAGAATAAATGTATAGAACAATAATTATAGTAAATTTAATTTGCAATAAGATTGGTTCTATACAAATTTTTGATCCGATGTATGGCTACGGAGATATTTTGAATTTTCGAAAATCCCCCCCTCCTACCGGTCCGATTTATGCCATTAACTAATCAACTTGATATGTCTTTTTGCATAAAAAGTTGCAATATCGAGTTTGGTAACGATCAAACAAAAATTGCGACCGCTAGAGCGTTAACAGATATATATAGATATATATATATATATATATATATATATATATATATATATATATATATATATATATATATATATCTGTAACCCCAGTGAATAAGTGGTTAAGTCGACCAGTGAGTAAGGGGGACTTAACCACTTATTCACTGGTGCAACAGATATATATATATATATATATATATATATATATATATATATATATATATATATATATATATATATATATATATAATTTTTAACGCACCACATTATAGTCATCTCGGGGGTGGGATCGATGGAGATTTGCAGAAATTTCATGAGTACCGTAACGCCTCAATAGCTATAATGATTGGGGGGGGGGGATCTGCAAATTAAAAACAACAACAAAGAAATTCATTTGAATTACGTCTTTTGTGCGAGTGATAAGACTTATTCATTAGTATTATTAGATAAGTATCAAATTCATTGAAGGCGTTACTTAGAATGACCAAAGGAGAGATTTACATGTTAGTTAAAAATTGAAAAGGAAATGACCAAACTGTGATGAATTATCAGATTTACCTACCTAAGCCGTGGCTGCATCGACAATATTGAATCCTAAATAAGACCCTCTAATTAATTCCACAATGAAGGGTCGTAAAAAAGGTGTCAAACCACTCACAAAGCACAAAAGACAATTTAACTAAACTTTTTGAAGGTAATTATGATGAACAGATTTAGGGATTACCAGTATGAAGATTTATCTATTGTAAAACTTAGCGTGGGAAATCTGCTTAGTTTACGCAGACCTGCGTGACGGACTTTTTTCGTCGTGTTGAAACACCCCGATCATTATTAGCTTCAATATCGAGCATAGTATTAAGTAAACACCCCGATCATTATTAGCTTCAATATCGAGCATAGTATTAAGTAAACACCCCGATCATTATTAGCTTCAATATCGAGCATAGTATTAAGTAAACACCCCGATCATTATTAGCTTCAATATCGAGCATAGTATTAAGTAAACACCCCGATCATTATTAGCTTCAATATCGAGCATAGTATTAAGTAAACACCCCGATCATTATTAGCTTCAATATCGAGCATAGTATTAAGTAAACACCCCGATCATTATTAGCTTCATATCGAGCATAGTATTAAGTAAACACCCCGATCATTATTAGCTTCAATATCGAGCATAGTATTAAGTAAACACCCCGATCATTATTAGCTTCATATCGAGCATAGTATTAATTAAAAACCACGATCATTATTAGATTAAATATCGAGCATATTATTAAGTAAACACCCAGATCATTATTAGATTCAATAACGAGAATAGTATTAAGTAAAACACCCCGATCATTATTAGCTTCAATATCGAGCATAGTATTAAGTAAACACCCCGATCATTATTAGCTTCAATATCGAGCATAGTATTAAGTAAACACCCCGATCATTATTAGCTTCAATATCGAGCATAGTATTAAGTTTTACAATGAAGGTAATTTTTAAAAATTAGCCGGGATATTTTAATTATAACACCATGTACTTATTTCATTGTAGTCATGTTAATAATTATTATCTATTCATGTGAACTGTCTGCTACTAATGTTCGATTCAGACTAAAGATTTAATTTAATGATTTTATTAGTAAATAACTTCCTATTGCCCAGGCTGGAATCGAACTCTACGTTAACCATGTCATATTACACGCTCTAACTTGCATGACTAGTCTGAACCCCTCATTTATGTGTTTTGTGCCATTTCTTTTTTTCAGTTTGAATCTTCTTATCCTGAAGTTGACAGATGTTAACAAATTGTAAATTTTAACGGTTCCAGAGTAAAAATAATAAAAACAAAATCACGTACTATTAAAATATATGAAAATAAAATAAGCCAACAATAATAATAATGAAAATTATTCTAGAAAGAAAGAGAAAATAATTAGGATGAGGGAAAACAGAAAAAACTTAATTATTTTGGAATTAATAGACTTAAAAATGTGAAGAGTAAGAAGATTAATAAGAGAAATATAAGATACAATTATAACAGGTCATTCATAATTCTAAGGTTTCCCTTTAAATCCCTACTTAAAATCTCTGATCGTGAATCCCTTTAAGACAGTACGGGGCTGCTAAAGAATTTTAATTTAAGATCTATAATACCACTAAAAAACAATAAAATGTGGAATACATACATATAGGGGCAGACATGAGGAAAAGACGCCTTAAATTCTATGGCCACTGAATGAGACGAACACAGTCTAAAAAAGAGAATAGTAAAATACGTAGCATCCCTCGCAAATGGGACAGAATAGATCGAAAATGTCAAAAGAGATTTGGAATTAGCTCAATTTACTAAAGACCAAATGAACACAACCCACCATTTTAGAATGAAAGTTTAAAACATGAGGTTAACAACGAGATAAAGGCTCAGAGAACCTGTAATCCAAACTAGTGCAGAAAAGGAGAGCTAAATTCTTCCAAAAAATTAAAACTTCGCTGGCAAAAAAAAACAAAAAGAAGCCCGAAGCATGAACCATTTTAACTTCATGTCTTCCACCTCGGGTGCTTTACGACTAAAATATAATATACTCCTAAGAGTATATTATTTCAACAACTGATGGTATTAAAATTGATTCCATACGTAACAAGGGTAAAATAAAAAATCTCGGAATTAATTTTGAAGAAGAGATTAAACTTGACGAACCAAATATAATATTAAATATTAATAAAATAAACTTACTTTGTTCCAGCCCTTTAATGAAGGCAGATCAAAAGGTGAATATTATAAATCAATATATATGGCCAACTATAATTTATCCACTCCATTATGCTCCTCTTAAAGACCTAAAGCCATCGTTTCTTGTTAAAATATACATCAGAAGCTGTATCAAAGAAATTATTTCTCTCTCTTCCTTCTGACACTCTTGATACGATGATCTATGCATCAAAAAACTTGTGAGGATTGTGCTTGTTGGCTGAATGGGAAGCGTTTCTTAAACATCTCCATATTTCCCTGACCCTCATCGACGATAATAATGACTACCCCTTGGCCTCAAAAGACATTGAAGATGAAATAGCCCAGTGCTTCAATGGTTCCGAAAAAAAGGCTAAAATTGATGTCAGAATGATTCGTCAAGAACTCAGGGAAAACTCGTTTGTCGAATGGAGTTCCCTCCCATCCAAAGGGAAAGGAGACATCAATTTTAGAGAATGGAAACCTAACAATCAATGAGTACCTAAGAAGAAGGGTCTTTTCTGTTCAGAGTGGCCGACGGCTATAAAAATGAATATTAACTTGATTCCTGTGCACTCAATCCCTGGCAGGAACCTAGGATCAACCCGCAGTCGCCATTGCAGAGAGATTGAAACCCAACCTCATGTCCTAGGTTCATGCAAATGGGAGAGTTGATGCGCAACAGCCGTCACCATAAAGTAAGAACAGATATAACCCAGCTAATAATGATTACTTAAAGATTAGTCTTAGTGGTATCTTTTTATTAGCTGGGCTATGTCTGTTCTTAATTAATTTCCCAAGAAATTTATGAAGAAGTTCCGTGCAAACCGTCTGATGGATCGCCAAAAAGAGTAGACATATAAGTATCAAAGGAATAGAAAATGAAGGTATGAATATAATTATCAAAAGAATAGAAAATCCTAGATCCCACAGTAAGGTTCAAAATAAATATCAAGGAATCAACAGAAGTTGACGAGGAAAGAGGAAGATTTATGTTACGAACCTTGCTGTGGGTACTACAAGGAAAAATACGCTATTGAAAAATGGAGCGTCAAAGGTCTGCTGATAGGAGCAATTTAGGTGTAGCCTGTAGATACAATACAACTTTACTGTGATAGCGAAACGGGGCTCCAGTACTGGAATGGAGAAGGGAGAGAGCATTAATAAAAACGAAGAGGCGGCTAGGCTTAGACATGTCAATGGCGGGCCCCGTCATCTATACGGAGACCGAGCATCACTCACCTGGCTTTCTTAGGTACAGGCTAAAATTCTTTAATGAGTTACCCTGATGGGTTATTATATTGTTATTTTCAATCCAGTTACACTTTACCATCTTCAACGAAACAATGATACTTCAAAAGCTCCATTGTGGATGATGATATTCATATAAATGGATTCTTCCAACAGACCTGTCTCTTAACAAGCTAAAGGTGACACTGAATGTCCTGGTGTAGCCTGTAGATACAATAGAAATTCAAACTTTACTGCGAGAGCAAAACGGGGCTCCAGTACTAGAATGGAGAAGGGAGAGAACACGAACGAAGAGGCGGCTAGGCCTCGACCTGTCGTCTCTAGGGAACAGAGATTTAGTCGCCCGGCTGCTTTGGTACAGGCTACCGCTATAATCAGGTACTCTGATGGGTTTTAATTTTGTCATTTTCAATCCAGTTACACTGTCCAATCTTCAATGAAACCACGATACTTCAAAAGCTTCATTGTGGATGATGATATTCATATAAATGGATTCTTCCAACAGACCTGTCTCTTAACAAGCTTATAAAGTTGAAACTGAATGTCCAACAAGTTTGGCATATAAAACAAAAATCAGGGAGAGCAATAATAAAGAAAACTGCAACATTAATAAAGCTATTGAATAGATGCTACATAATTCAACATTTGGGCCCAAGAACCATTCAAATTCTGGAGTCATACTTGTCTTTCAGACAGCCGAACAATTTTACAATGCGAGAATGGTTATTTGAAGTGGTTGGTTTTGTTCAGAGTGAATATACATTTGATGTTAATTGCATTTGTCAAAATCATTTGAACATCATCAATTAATCCCTTAGACCTAAGCTGTGCAATAAATAAAATTTCTTTAATTAGAAGTTATTTTTCGAACATTAATTGGTAATTTTGTTTTATCATATACAGGGACTCAATGATTAATTAGGCTAGAACTAACATTTGTGCGGTTCCTGCTAATTAATATATATATATATATATATATTATATATATATATATATATTGTAACGGTCGAGCCTGTGGTTCTCCGTTGTCTCTCTATATCTATGAGATCAGAGTGATTAGTACTAGGCTTTAAACGAGGTAGCAGCACCTGTCAAGGGACGGACAGCGGACCCCTGCGAGTCCAAGGGTCAATCTCGCGGGACATGAACAGGCAGTCGACTCCCAAGATGCAAAGAGAGAGTAAGTGTTTCTTTAATTATCTAGTCTAATTGTGCTATATCTCTGATTAAATAGATAAATTAGCTCTTATAGCAGAGATGGTGGAAACGATAATGCTTGCCGTGCAATATATGACCCTGAGAAGTAGCCGGTACATAGATTAAATTTAAATAATAATAATTATAATTAACCTTTCATTATTATATATATATATATATATATATATATATATATATATATATATCTGGTAACTCTCAAGCGGTCGCAATTTTTTCTCGATCGCTACCAAACACGATATTTAAACATTTATGTAAAAATAAAGATCAAGTCCGTTAATGGCTGAAATCGAACAAGGGGGAGGATTTTTAAAATATCTCCGTAACTATACGTCGGATTGAAAAATTGCATAGAATCAATCTTATTGTAAATTAAATGTACTATAAATATTGTTATATACATTTGTTCTCTATCTTGAATATTAACCGAGATATTTTCATGATCATCAAGTGTGTGCGGATAACGGACGAGAACTTTGGTTCTAGTCGTGAGTTTCCGCCAAAAGTTAGTTCGGCCGTTTCTCTATTGTAAAGCTTCACGTGGGAAATCTGCTTAGTTGACGAGCAGGTGCGTGACGGACTTTTTAATATTTGGAGTAGGCTCAATTTGCAAGATTTGGCAATACAGGCAATGCGTCATTTATTAGATACTAATTTCGACTTCGAAAGAGCACTATATACAAAAAGTCAGTCTCATTGAGGCTACGTAAACTAAGATTTTCCACTGCAAGTTAAATTACCTTAATTTACCTAATGTATCACTGCAGGCTTTAAAATGAAAGTATGAAAAACATGAAATACATATATCTCAGTTAATACTAGAGATAAAAATTATAAAACAACGTTTACAGATAAATAAATATGCAACAGAATTGGTAATACACTTTAATTCGGTTTGACTCAAAATAGAAGGAACGATTTGAATATTCAATCCCCTACCCCTCTGTTTCATCAATTAGATTCCAGCCATTAAAGTATGTGATCTTTAATTCTACATATAACGCTTCTGGTCGTCATTTTTACAATATATTTAAATCAATTTTACTAATTATGTAGGTTAATTATTGTAAGAGATTATTGTTCAGTCTTCAATGAAGCATTACAAAATTATATTCATATTCAAAATTATATATTCATTGTTCAATAAATGTATTTACTTTACCATACTTGCCCTCATAAAACAGTATTTTCATAATACCCAAGTGAAAAAGTAATATGTATTACCAAATGAATCCCCCTCACATGTAACATCCTTTGTTGGCGGTATTCAGGGGGATTTTCACCTTCTGGTGATAAATAAATTTTTATATATGTTTAAATATAACTTTATTTCTGTTGTCATTCATACCTGTCGGTGGAGACCGCCGTCACCATCTTCAAGCCCGTCAAAAGTTGTAGTGAGTTAGATGTCCTGATAGGGTGACCAGATGCAAAAAACCAACTAACTAACGTACATCTAACTCAGTACAACTTTTTGACGGACCGTGTGGGTGTCATCGCATCGAAAGCACAATGCCGGCTGTACTCGACCACCAACCAGTGACGACGGTCTCCACCGACAGGTATGACAACAGAGTCATTTATACTGGTGGTTCTAACCCTTTATTTGAGCTACCATAATTCTTTTACCTAGTAATTAGTTTCTTGATAGTTTATGGGTTTTTAACCGTTTATCTTTATAAAGCACTCTTATTTATGGATTTTAAGTTTGTTGGTTGATTATTTTTAAATTTGGATTGTTTTAATGGTTTTGTGACTGTTTTCTTTTCTTTTACAATGTTGAAGATGCTGTTTTCTATTTTGTCTTCAGGCACTGATGATGAGCTAAGTCTCTGAAAGTGCACTATGCATACATTAAAGCACTTGTAGAGGACAAGAGGCCTTTTTGCCTTTTCATTGATCCTGATCAATTATAGTTCCTCTACCATCACGCATCTAGGGAGAAATGTGTTATTACTTTTTTTGAACTCAAATACTATCAGTAAACCGTAAATATAGGCAAAAAGAAATTCTAATTGAGCCTGCGTTTATCGGTGAAAGTGTTCATACAACAAATAACAGTGTTTGGCTCCCGAAAACATCCGCTTGCTTTGTGGAAAATCAGCGTTTTCTTTTCAGATTATTTACTCTAAAAATAGGAAACAAAATGATTTAAAGGCACACATCCAGGTTACAGTCTACTAAGGAATGCACTGTAAACTCCCTCCCTTCTTGCAGATAAATTTATTTGTATATAGCCTCAAACAGAAGGTAACATAATTCTTATTAAATCCATGTTCCTTCGATTTAGGTTAAGTGGAAATGAAAACTACCGGTTCACACGCAGACAACTCATCACTGAATATGGCAACATGGTATTTAAGGAAACCTGGGACTACTTGTGTGTTGGACAAACACTATATTAAGTTTTGAGCAAGGTGAGAGTTTGTATTGAAGAAAGTTGATCATAACTGGATCGTGGAATTGGTGAAGATTGAACAGGGAAGTTAGGCGAGGGCTTAATTCTTAACTTTTACTCTGTTAGGACAGGAGATAACCTAGTTGATTCACTTCCACTTCTAAAGTTTGCCCAAGAGGTCGATAGGTCCTCCCAACAGGGAGAAACTACACATTCCGAGGACAGGCCCTATATAAAATTACCAGCAAAACTTACTTCACAAGTACATTGCGTTGGAGTATATCGGTAACCCCGAACTAAGTGAGTTTCGTATATTTAAAAACTTAAATCACAAAAATAAAAAAAATCGTGCAGTGTCTGTGTAAACTAGCAGATTTTTTAAGTAATGGTGTTTTGGGCAAAAGTTCTATAGAATCGTTTTCTATTTTAACATAAAAAAAGTTCTCCACGCAGGGTCTGAATTAATTGAGCAGATCTCCCACGTGCTTTACGTATTTTCATTCATCTCAAAACGTAAAAGTTCAATGAGAAAAATATATGGTATTTAGGATTCAAATAAGAGCTTCATAATATAACAGCCTATTGTTAATATGAGATGAGTAGGAGTGGGGGTTTAATGAAAGACAGAAAACTAAAAAATGAAAATATCTTGGCTAATAATCAAGATATTGAAAATACGAATCTTACAACATTTACAAAACATTACATTTGCAATAAGATTGATACTAAAAAATTTTTGGATCCGAAGCACGACGGAAATATTTCGAAATTCTCCCCCTTCCCACTGGTCCGATTTTATCTGTTAACGAACTTCATCTTCCTTTCTACATAAAACGTTTAAATATCGAATTTTGTAACGATCAGACAAAAATTGCGACCGCTTGAGCGTGAACAGACAAATATAATTTTGAATATCTCCTGGGTAAGATCGATAGGCATTTTAGGAAATATTTCGAAAATTCCATTACGGGTACAACCTCAATAGCTGATTTTTATCAGCAATCGGATTATTTATATAAACGTGAGCAGTAAGAACTCTATCTGCGCCGATGCTGTGCATATCACTGAATTAAACATATTAGCCACCAGAATGAAGTGAAACTGTAATAAGTGTTGATGGATTTCCGTCAAAGTGAGGAAAATATAAAGTAATCGAGTAAAGTTGGGAACATCTGACGTCGCTGATTTAAACTATCGCAAGCACCTACAAGATGAAATTTGTCACCTAATCACTTCCCCTTCAATTTATAACATTCTTCGAAATATTATATGACAGGTTAAATTAATTTCAGAACAGCTTTAAATGTCATTAAGGGAGCCATTAAGCACTCGATGCCCGCATAATTTCTATAGCGGAACGAAAAACAACCCAGTAGCACAACTAGACTATTAGAGAGACTATACTAGAGCTAGAACTAGACTACACTAATGATCTGGCACCAACAACTTAACATTTCTTTCTAAATCCCTATGTAAACATGACGTCAAATTTAATATAAATTCAAGGCTATTATATTTTTTCTGGCTAATGGAAGTGCATCGAAGCAGGAGCCAACACTCCAAATATCTTAATATCTATACAAGTTGTAGATAAACCCTAGAGAATAACTGTTAGGAAATTTAATTTACAATAAGCAATTAATTTGGCATATTACTGAAGATATTATGAATTTTGGTTTTACCCCCCCCCACCATAGAGTCCGATTTAAGCCTTTATAATGAGTTTGATTATATTTTATATTCTGAATATATATACATTGAACAAACCACTTTTTCTGCAAATGTGTTTTTGATGGTACCCAACGTTTTAGTACAACACTTCAAGAAAGAAACACTAATATTTAAAATTCTTTATGCTGCTCATCCTATTAATTTTTATATAACCGTATACTTACTACGCCAAATTAGGGTTTTTTGGGGAAAAAAGATAGTGATTATGTGCAAATACTCGGCACACGCTCCTAAGGTTACCTAATTCAAATATATGCTAAGCGAAAAGAAGAACAAGGGTAATCCCCAATAACGTACGCTTATAACAGATTCAGTGTTAGGTCTGAAAATCCTGAATTTCAGCAATGAAATTCCATAGGAAATAAAATCAGGATAACTAACTTCATTTGACATCAAATGTAATACCTAACTCTTGAGAAGCGAATGAATACTGATATATGTGGCCTTGGCGATTAAGATGAAAGGAAAAAAAACCCTCAAACTTTATGATCAGTTCATAACATTAGCGCAAGAACACTTCTAATAAGATTAATTTTACTTTTTACATATAATATGAATCATAGTGCATGCGTTGCTAAAGGTTCAATTATATTATATATATTATCCTTCATCTGAAAGAAATAGCGTAATCCCTTTCGATTAAGGAATAGTTTAGTTAGCGCAATTAGTTAAGCACAATAGATTTATTTGAAAGGAACCACAACCCATCACCAAATCTCTAATATCGTACGCTTATGGCAGTCCGTACATTCGATATATCAATCAATGCACACCTTCCTAATGAAATAAAATCCATTATGATAACAAGCTATATATAATAATGATAAGGTCCATGGAAGTAAACGGGTATTTTTGTAAGTATGTGTGGCAAAACAACTATCAAAAAAATTGGAGAGTTGCGACGGAAATCTCATGGAACAAACACCCTCTGAGTGAAAATATATTAATAAATCAATCTTTTACAGAGACAAAAAAGAAGTATATGAACGACGAACCACATTTTTATCATCTCGTGACAAGAATCAATCGATGGGCATTTTTCGGAAATCATGTCATGACTATTTCAAAACCTATATGTCCGGAGAAATATGATACATAGTTTCAAACGTGTGATCATTTATAAAAGAAGTTGGAATGTATTAGGGTCTATAGATACATGGGATTCGCATTGAACGTTTTCTTACTTTTTACTTATTCCAGTAATATTATCACATGGTTCCATATGATCTATATATTACCTCCTAAGAGTAAAGTAATTAAGGTTATTCGAAAATTATACTCATAGTCAAAACTATATTAAAAATTATTGAACACCCAAATGAAACATTTTTATGCACCCTTCTATAGGAGCTTAACTGTTGGTTTGTTTTGGTAAATAAAGGAAATTTACTAATTTAACTTTTTTTTCTTAACATATGTTATACAATAACAATAACATAGGATTAAAGTAAATCACGATCTTCATCAAAAGGAACTGGCGTACTAAAACATCGATGGTTGGCTATCTATGTTACATGTTTTAGTCGCGATGATCTGGTCTAAAACTTGATAATTTTACTACACGGGTATTCAGTTCAATTATCATGTTAAATTTATTTAAACAGATTTTTTTTTTTATCATTCTACACAAATAAAATCATGACGTGGCCATTTGATGTTTCATTGTGTAAATTATTTTTATTTTTTTCTAATATATGAGTAGGTTAATAAAGTCAATGTTTTTGGAAGAATTACAGAAGTAATAATTTGAAATTATTAATTAAACCAATCTTCGTCGATTAAGGGCTAATCCATTTCAAGCCGTACATAAAATATTAATTTGGTTGGCTTGAATCAGACAATTTAAAAATAGTGAAGCACCCGCTGCTGGATGACTTGAAATGGATTTACCCTTAAGAAAACAATAAGAGGAAGTTTTTAATCTGTACGTGGTTTCACACTTTGACTGCGGCTGACGACACGTTGTCGGTTTTGTGAGTTGTTCCCAGGGGCGGGCCCCGACACGTTGTCGTCAGGTCATAATAGAAAGTTAAATGGGTGGGGATTACTACAGCATTTCCCAAACCATTCCGTATTTGACTAGCACAGTGAAAGAGGTCCTTGAGAGAATTGCTTCTTCGCCGCAAGATTCCCTGTTTTTTTTAATTGTTTTCGACTATTATACAAAAAGGTAAGTTTGAATGATTATTTTTTTTAAAGTTATCGTTAATAATAATTGCTAATGATAAATATCTATTTAAAAAGTAGCTAAACGAATTAAAACAAGCCTATCTTGTTGGAAAAATATTATTTCAAACCCGAATTTATAATTCCAAATTGTTTTATATTTTACGAAATATAAATAAAAAATCAATTATAAATTACTGAATAATAATCCATCAATCAGTGATTGTGAACAATGTCTTTATTGTTTAATTTTACGGTTTTCTAAGTAAAAATATAATAACTAAAAACGTTATAAAACTATTTTTAAAAAAATTTATAATTTATAATTTTTTTTAATCAAACCATATAATGGAAAAAATGAAATTAGCAATATTCTTCAATTCTAGCTTTTAAATGTAGATAAAATTCTTGCAAATTTACACTAAATGATAAGTAAATACATATTTTTATTTGGTTTTTATTTTTATTTTATTTTTTTGGATGAGCCTAAATCCTGGAAAAAAGTCTAGAAAACGACTTCTGTTCACTGAAGACTCCTCATCTTCATCCCAGAAGAAAAAACCGAAACGGATGAACATATCTGAGTCTACTCCAGGTCCTTCATCAAGACAGCCTGAGCTATCGAAGAAAACTTAAAATGTTCTCGGTGAAGGTAGTTGTCCAAATGCTCCAAGACTGGGAGGTAGACTTAGAGGATGAGGACTACTTGTCTTTCTCAGACGATGACGGTAAAGAAGACCAAGAAGAACTATATTGTTGTCGTTCCCCCTTCAATTCCTACAACGTCTTCCGAACCTACTTCTTTCCCAGCTTCAAGTTCTCCAAAGATTTCTGATTCTCCTCCCTCACCTGACAGGGCGACTATCCATCAGACTTCCAATCCATCCTAAACACCCTCAATTCAAATTACTGGAAATCAAGGTATGTTGGTAGAGCCTGAGGGCAACGACCCGATCGATTATTTTTTTCATATTCTCATATAATGATTTTTTCGAATTAATAGTTAGGGAAACAAACGACCATGCCCAAGTTTTGCTCCCGCAGACGCCTAACCGCAAAGCGAGAATTCAAAGCTGGAAACCAATTTCAAGGGAGGAGGATTTTTGGAGCACCACAGGACATCATTCGCTAAGCTCGCCTTTGGTGGCCGCAATAAAAGTCAGCAAAGGCGGAGCGTCCTATCACGTAATCTCAGTGTACATGCCACCATGCATTGCCATTGGACCCATCCTAGGTACCGTAGAGGCCTTGCTGAACACGTTCAAGAAAAAGAGGGTGGTGATCTGTACAGATTGCAATGCCTGGAACGTAGAATGGGGCTCTAAATGGACGAACCTGAGAGGAAGAATAATAGCGGACTTCATCACAGAGTGTGGACTCCAGGTGCTTAATGATAGACATTCGCCACCCACGTTTAGGGCCACCTTCGGCGAGTCTCATATAGATGTAACTTTGGTCAAGCCCGACTTGATCAGCAAGGTCGAAGACTGGAGCATGAACCATAATACCGCCAGCGACCGACGTAGAGTGCAAAGCTGCTGCACTCCAGAACACATTGCTCACTGCGGCGAAAGCGAATTTCAAATTTAAAAATCAGCGGTCTAATAAAAATCCCTGGTGGAATGATTACATTACCGCAGCTAGAGCCTTAGTTCACAGAACAAGGAAGAACGCATAGAGATGCGCAGAACCAGAATTACGTCACGCGCTATGGCAGCTATACAAAAAACTTGAAAAGTGCATACGCCTGCAAAATACGCAGGGCCAAAAAGGAGTCCTGACGTTCGTTTGTGGAGGACACCACAGCAAACGGGCCGTGGGGAGTTGCGTACAGGGCAATCATACAGCAGACACCTAGGTCCCCCGCTTTACCTGCCGTTGAAAGTAAAGGACAGTACCCGACAAGCACAGAATCAGCACACAAGTACCTGCTAGAACTGATACTTGGCGAGGACGACCCAACCAAGGACACCGATACCTAGGCAAGGTTAAGATCCACCATGAGGCTTCCGGTAGGCACGGAGTTCGCTCCAGACTGGGATCGGTTGGATGTCGAAATCGCCGTGGCCAAAATGAGATAAAAGGGTGCACCTGGTGGGGACGGGATATGCGCTCAGCTGAGGACTGTAATGAATAACTGCCTGTCAATTGGGTATTTTCCGAAAATATGGAAAATCGCCGCGGTGGTGCTGTTTAAGAAAAAAGGACCCAGGAACCCAGGCTCCGCAAGTACAGGCCAATATGCCTGCTCCCAGTCTTCGGAAAGGTTCTCGAAACGCTGATTAAAAACACTATTTTCTCGCTTTTCGTCAGCAAGCTAAGTGCCAGGCATCCCAGGGCGATCGACGGAAATGGCTATAAGGTGCCTGAAAGAAGACTGCGCCGAAGGTAACCCTAAATACGCCATAGCCGTCTTCCTAGACATAGCACGAGCTTATGATAACGCGTGTGGCCGCGGATTCTGATAAAATGGAAATAACTCCTCTTATGGATTTGTTCCATAACAGAATAAACGAAATATGCTAACCTTGCAAGGAATTGAGCCTCGACGTGTCTATGCTTTTGTGGCGGGGCAGATTATACTTCAAACAGTATATTCAATAATAAATATACTTATTAATAATGTTTATTAATAATAATAAATACGTAACAATGCCGAAACATTTAAATGTTTTTAACACCTATTACCTACAGAAAAAATCCGACGCAGTTAGACAATAGATAGTTAAATTACTGATAACATCACAGTGAACATTAAGTGAATAAATACAAACGGAAACAAGAAATCCTTTAGTCAATTTTAATAAGGTCCCAACGAAAAGCGGCTGAATTGTAAACAAACATGTTAGCCAACCATTTAGGGCTACAAAAAAAAAAAAAACACTGAAATATATTTGAATATAGCATATTAATTTTATTGAATATTATTTACTATATCTAGTACTGTAATTTACAATGAATCACAATCATTTTAATCCATAAATTTTAGTAATTCAAAAACTTAAGACGGGGGAGGAGATCAACGGGGCGGGGGGGGGGTCTCCTGAAAACAATATTGGCATTTAAGCTTCGAATGACGGTGACTATTAATAAACTGAGTATTGATTATGTTAATATTGAAGTTAAGAGCATAAATGTATAATTTTTCGATGCGACCTATTGTAAGGGAGATATTACGAAAATCCTCCACTCTAACCCCCTTTACGCGTCTTTCTTTTTACATAAAACGATTAAATATCAAGTTAGGTAACGGCCAAACAAAAATTGCGACCGCTAGAGCGATAACAGACACACACACATATATTATGTATATATATATATATTCTGAAGAAATCTGTATTACGTCATCTCCAGGCCAGAATCGATGGACATTTAAAGAAAATATTCGAAATCAAGTCATGAGTACGACCTGAATAGGGATTTGGGCTGGCTGGTGGAGGCCCATCATCTCCGGAAGGATCAAAGGGTCAAACACCTCCACTCTTTATAAATAGTGAAGGTGTTGACCTTTTGATCCTTTCGTCTCAAACTAATGATTATCGCACATAGACGGATGATGGAACAAAAGTAATTCACCATTTCTCCACATTGAACATCGATGGGCAAGGTTCATTGCTTTTAAAATATCGATGGTTGGCCTTGCTTCTCCCAAATCGATACTAAATATCGTGACTAGCTCACAAATTATTTATTTATTGGGGAACGTCCGTTACGAGGCGATATTGCTCACCAACAAAACAAAAGACAAAATAATAATATGGAAAACAGTAACAAGAAAAAAATACACTACTATCAAAAAAGAACAAAATATGAACGCAAAAACGCTACGAAAGAGACAAAAAAACTCGAATCAACAAATAAAAAACAAAACATTTATTTTAAAGAAACCACATAATTAAATAGGATCGATGAACATTTGAGGAAATATTTCTAAAATCGCGTCAATAGCAAATTTCTAAATTTAAGGGAAATCTGCTATAACTATAATGACTAATAAAAGTCCGTCACGCAGGGGCTGCGTAAACTAAGCAGATTTCCCACGTGAAGTAATACAATAGAGAAATCTCCATACAAGAGCCCAACACTTACGGCAAAGGGCCGAACTAGGTTTTGGCGGGAAACTCAAAAATCCGTTACCGACCCAAATTTAATAAAAATGCAAATATCTCGGTTAATATTCAAGATAGGGAATAAATGTATAGAACAATATTTATAGTAAATTTAATTTGTAATAAGATTGATTCTATACAATTTTTTGATCCGACGCATAATAACGGAGATATTTCGAATTTTCCGAAAATTCCCCCTCTAAACCCCCCCTCCCACTGGACCGATAACATCCATAAACAAACATGATCTTCCTATTTACATAAAACGAATAAATAACGAGTTTGGTCACGATAAAAAAAAAATTGCTACCGCTAGAGCGTTAACAGACAAATATATATATATATATATATATAAAATTTTGAACGGACCTCATTTTCGTCATCTCCTGGGTAGGATCGATGGACATTTGAAGAAATTTTTCGAAAATCGCGTCATGAGTACGACCTCAATAGCTGATTTCCCTTAAGGGAAATCTGCTAAAATGCTAAAACTATACGTTGATTTTTTTAAAATTAAAACTATTAAAAAAATAAATAAAAACTAGTATGTAAATAAATAAAATTACTAGATTAAATTTTCTAAAATCTCGAACATGCATCAGAATCATTATCACCCACTTTCTCTATCACTTTGTATATATAGTCAGAAATTTTAACAGGAGTTAAAACATTAATTTTAAAAATAATTATCAATTTTAAAATGTAATACTTTTAAATTTGTGAATATATGGTAATGTTATAAATACTAAGAGTGTTAACGGAATGGGTGGTATTGGATACGTCTGTCTTGGTTCCAATACATTAGTACGTGTTTTATTAGCATATTTAACTTTGGAGAAATCAGCTATTGAGGTTCGTACTCAGTACGCGATTTTCAAAACTAATCTTCAAAGGTCCATCGATCCTAACTAGGAGATGACAAAAATGAGGTCCGTTCACTGTGTGTACATTCTCTGGATTTGTGCTGGCTGGTGGAGGTCCATCGTCAACGGAAGGATCAAAAAGGTCTAACACCTCCACTTTTAATTATTAAGAGTGGAGGTGTTAGACCTTTTTAATCCTTCCGTTGGGTGTTCATACATGTATTTGTCTGTTACCGCTCTAGCTTCGATTTTCCTTGCTCTAGCAGTCGCAATTATCGTTTCATCGTTACTAAGCTCAATATATAAGAGTCTCGTGCAAAACTAAAGTTATTTAATGGTTGAAATCTGACTAGGAGGGTTAAGAGGGGGAGAATTTTGAAAATTCGAAATTTCTCCGTACGTCGGAACGAAAAATGGTATAGAACCAATCTTACTTCAAATTAAATGTACTATAAGTATTGTTATATACGTTTATTTTCTATCTTGAATATTAATCGAGATATTTGCATTTTTTACCTTTCAGCAAACCCGCACTTCTACGGATGTCGCATAAGTAATACTCTTATATAATAAACCACTTTATTTGAATCTTAAATACCAAAAATTGTTTTCAAGAGGCGTGAAAAATGCGAATAACGTTAATAATACGAGATACATGAAATAATGCCATGATCAGCCCCACCACATGGACTAATAAACTTTGAGTATTTGAGATAAATATTATTCTTATTCACTGTAAATTACAGTACTTGATATAATAAAAAGTTATTCAATAAAATTAATATTGTTACTTTTATTACCAAAATAATAAACGTTGTTTGTAGAGTTCTTTTGGAATGCAAAATAAAACAAACACTAGCTTCATCAGTTTATTATTAACAATGCAACATACATAATTAACTATTCTTAACTATTACTCACAGTATGCACTGACAGCCTTACTGTTCCTCTTATAACACAGTCCAATAACTCGCTCACGATCACTAAAGTTCACAAAAACACGGCACTGCACTGATTTTCGCGAACTTAACGGCACTGCACTGACCTTCACATAAACACGGCACTATACTGTTCTTTGCAGAATCACGGCACAACACTGTATTTCATATAAAACACTTAACCGCACTGTTCACTAAAGCTGTACTGAACGCACTGTTGATCACTTGAAGAGAGCTAAGAACTAACTAACCCGGGGCTGGTTTCTTTTATACCTTGTCGGAGAAAATCAAACAAAATGCCGAGAAGGGACTAGACAAGTTGCCTAGAACAGACTAGGCCCCAGTAGACACATCAGTCGCTGATAGTCCTTCATCCGGCTCCTTTCATCTCCTTTGTACTTCTTAAATATGTGATTCACTCTGTTTAATTTTCGCAAAACTATGTTATATTCAGATATATTTCTGTAATTGTTTTTCTTTCAGGTGAATAATATTTCTATCTATCGGTCCAGCTCTGTGAGGTTGCTAGGCCTACTTGGTTACAATTCAGACGCTTTCGGTTTGGAGGTTATTAATAATGATTAAATTTCTCACTACCGTTTGCAGTTGTTCACTGAATATTCACGGTGGTATAGTGTTGCCATTATGCAGATTTATCTATTGTATAACTTCACGTGGGGCGTATATATTGGAGATGGCAATTAAGGGCAGACCATGACGGTGGTGCCTTCCCGGCAGGCAAGAAGCGACATTCTTAGAGAAAAAAGTACAAAGAAAAAGCCGGTGACTGCTACACTTAGCCTTGAATAAGCAGCAACGGCAGTCCTATTAATAATGGCGGGAAACCTCACAGATGTTCTGACCTCGGACGTTTTTGCCAGCAGCCCTTGGAGCAACAACAAATTCTCTCCAGCCCGGGGAAAATTGTTTATGCAGGACCAACAAGATTTTGAGATCATTATTTCCGGCAAGAAAATCTCTATTCGAACCATTTAGAAATTAGACTAAATAATACAAATTCC
The DNA here is from genome assembly GCA_019009955.1 of Riptortus pedestris. Lineage (NCBI taxonomy): Eukaryota > Metazoa > Arthropoda > Insecta > Hemiptera > Alydidae > Riptortus > Riptortus pedestris. The sequence continues at coordinate 18,906,875 of CM032230.1, read as the reverse complement.
AACTAAGAAACTATTTACATTGAATTTGATTCATATCGACATTGTTGATCAGAAATCTCGTATGCCAAAAAAATTACTTTTACAGGAGGCCTAAAAAACTGATTAAATCATTCAGTAAATGAAAATAATGATATTACTTCCAATTATTTTAAAGTACAGGTGAATAATATAAAATAATTTTCAATATAGCCTTGAAACTGAAAATCAAGAACAGTCAATTAATATAAATTGGCAAAAATCAGGATTTCTCACTTTCCAGACATATGAGGTAGCTGTTCAACACTCGATATACAATATTTGTTGTCTGATAAAAGCCTTTGATGATATTTGCTGGTGATTAAAGTAGGTCTGACAGAGTATTTGCATGAACAATTAAAGATGGAGTTAAGTAACAATCAATGAAAATTACGACTGTTGGATAATTTATTTTGTATTCAAGAGAGATAAATACTATGGAAAGCAAGCTATTTGGGGTTGCGATAAACAATTAACATCTACTTAAGTAAAAAATTAGAAAAAATAAAAATAAAAATGAGAAACGAAAACATATTTATAATTCATAAAAGAAATAAAATGTTCGTCACGCAGGGGCTGCGTAAACTAAGCAGATTCCACGTAAAATTATACAATAAGAAACCTCCTACAAGTGCCATCAGTTACGGAAACAGCCGAACTAGCTTTCGGCGGGAACCATAGCTCGTCGGTTACAGGAAATAAAAATTGCAAATATTTCGGTTAATATTCAAGAGAGAGAATAATTGTATATAACAATATTTATAGTAAATTTAATTTGCAATAAGATTGGTTCTATACAATTCTTCGCTCCGACCTAATGTAACGGAGATATTTCGAAAATCTCTCAATCTAAACCCCCCCTCGCACTGGTCCGATTTCAGTCGTTAACGAACTTGATCTTCCTTTTTACATAAAACGAATAAATACAGAGTTTGGTAACGATCAAACAAAAATTGCGACCGCTAGACTGTTAACAGACAAACATATATATGTTTTGAACGGACCTCATTTTCGTAATCTCCTGCGTAGGATCGATAGACATTTGAAGAAATTTTTCGAAAATTCGTGTCATGAGCACGACCTCAATAGCTGATTTCCCTTGAGGGAAATCTAAAAGGAACAAACATCGTACAGAAACAAACATTTCATATATTCGGTTATTTTTATAAGTAACAAAAGTCCGTCGCGCAGGTGCTGCGTTAACTAAGAAAATTTCCTACGTGCGTCATGTATATGAATTTATCTCGAAAAACTAAATGTTCAATGAGAACAATATTTGGTTTGTAGGCTTGCAAATAAAGTGCTTCCTAATATAACAGCTTATTGTTAATATGACATGAGCAGGAGTGGGGTTCACTGATGAAAACGAATATCTCCGTTAATAATCAACATAATGAACACGTGCACATAACAGCATTTATAGAACATTATATTTGCAATAAGATTGTTCCTACACAGACCCATAATAGCGGAAATAATAAGATTTTTCAACATTCCCACCCCCCTCCTACAGGTTGGATTTCAACCATTAACAAACTTTATATTTCTTTTTACATAAAACGGTTAAATATCGAGTTTGGTAACGATTGAAATTCCCCTCAAATCCCATAAGGTAAATCTGCTAACGCGGCGGTTAGAAAGGCAAATATATTTTTTTTTTGTTCGAGAGAGACAAATGCTATGAAAGCAAGCTTATTTGGAGTTTTGGTGTACAATTAACATCTACTTACTTAACTGAAATATGAAAAATTAGAATAAAAAGACCGTCACGCAGGGGCTGCGTTAACTAAGCAGATTTCCCACGTGCGCCACGTATTTACATTAATCTCAAGATTTAAAAGTTATATGGGAACAATATTAGGTATTTATGCTTCAAATAAAGTGTTTCATAACAGAATATTTTTAATATGAGATGTGTAGGAGTGGGGATTTAATGGAGACAGAAAACCAAAAAATGCAAATATCTTTTATTAATCATGATGTTGAAAAAATGCACGTAACATTTATAGAACATTACATTTGCAATAAGATTAGTCCTTTACAATTCTTCGATTCGACGCATAACAACGGAGATATTAAGAATTTATGAAATTCTCCCCATCGAAACCCACCCTCGATCTGGTCCGATTTCAGCCGTTAATGAACTTGACCTTTCATTTTGTATAAAACGATAATATATCAAGTTTGGTAAGGATAAGACAACAATTGCGACTGCTAGAGCGGTAAAAGATATATATATATACACCCGCTCAGATCCCCGGCTTCACCCGGGAATTCATTTGCGGCTGGATGGTGATAGTATATTTTTGGGAAGGCTTTACTTTGCAAAATATATTGACATTTACCCGTTCCAGTGTTTAGGGTTAATACCCGTTGTTGGCATTTGTTAATAATAAAATTATTTTTTTATGTAAGACTTCACTGTCCTGCATATTGTCATATTTCACGTCTCCTGTGCATTATGCATAGATTTGAATTATTAAAGAGAAAATATTGACATACATTTGAATTAATTTTTTCCGGTGAGGTACCTGGTAGTTCATATTGAAAAGAAGTGTTGAGCAAATTTCTCTAAATAACAAAATAAACAACTTTTTTTACTTGCATATTTGCCAAAACCCCAATAGGAAATCATTATTATTAATTTCAGGCCTCTCTTATAACCCCCACTCCTGCCCGTCCCTAGAAATATTAGTATGGCTTATTATAAGGAAGGCGTTAGTGCTAATAAACATACTGAGTGTTTTATTTAGTTCGGTTGAGTCTTTTGTGCCAAATAAAATTGTTGTCTCCCGCTATAATTTTTTGCGTATAACGCCTTTATACTTCGGTATACGATGATAGTGTATATAAAAAAAAGTTTCCCTAAATAACAAAATAAACAACTTTTGTTATGTGCATATTTGCCGAAAATGCAATAGGAAACGAAATATCACTATTATTAATTTCAGGCCTTCCTTATAACCCCCACTCCTGCCCGTCCCTAGAAATGTTAGTATAGATTATTATAATGAAGGCGTTATTACTAATTCACATACCGAGTTTGGTTTAATTCGGTTGAGCCTTTAGTGCCAAATAAAATTGTGGACTCCCGCTATAGTTTATAGCATATAACTCATTCATGCTTCCGTATACGGCAAAAGTGCATATAACAATAGTTACTCTAAAAAACAAAATAAACAACTTTTGTTATGTGCATATTTGCTGAAAAAGCAATAAGAAACGAAATATCGCTATTTTTAATTTCAGGCCTCCCTTATAACCCCCACTCCTGCCCGTCCCTAGAAATGTTAGTATGGCTTATTATAAGGAAATCGTTAGTACTAATTCACATAGCGAGTTTGGTTTAGTTCGGTTGAGTCTTTTGTGCCAAATAAAATTGTGGACTCCCGCTATAGTTTTTAGCATATAACTCATTTATACTTCCGTATACGGCAAAAGTGCATATAACAAAAGTTACTCTAAATTACAAAATAAACAACTTTTGTTATGTGCATACTTGCTGAAAAAGCAATAGGAAACGAAATATAGCTATTTTTAATTTTAGGCCTCCCTTATAACCCCCACTCCTGTTCGTCTTAGAGAATATTAATATAGCCTAAAGTCTAAGTTGGGCTAGTAGTAATATACATACCAAGTTTCATAAAATTCGGTTCAGCCGTTTATGCGTGAAAAGGTAACAAACAAACAAACAAATAAACAAACAAACAAACAAATAAACAAACAAACAGACACGAAAGAAACAAAATGCAGTTATGGTGTCTATGACATGTGAAACGAAAAGTTATCGTGAAATTTCGCGAAAAAAATCAATGTACAGACAGAGGTTACAATTTTATATATATATAGATATATATATATATATATATATATATATATATATATATATATATATATATATATATAGAGTTTCGAACGGACCTCATTTTCGTCTTCTCCTGGGTAGCAATGGATATTTGAAGAAAAATTTCGAAAATCGGGTCATAAGTACGACCTCAATAGCTGATTTCCCTTGAGGGAAATCTGCTGAAAGGAAAATGAGAAACAAGCACATAATTTTTATAATTGTCAAAAGAAATTCTTGTTATACAGAAAAAAACATAACATACATCCAGTCATAATTATAAACAATAAAAGTCCGTCACGAGGGTTCTGCGTTAATAAGGCAAATTTCCCACGTGCGTCACGTACTTGCATTTATCTCAGAAAGTCCGTCATGCAGATAATAACTGTAGTAGTAAGGGATATCTAAACCTATTCACGAGTGGGAAAGCGTGCGTGTGCTGGGACTTTCCATGACTGAGGAACTCAAATACGGTCTGGAGTGTTGCACATTGATAACCGCTAAGTTTTTTGCCCAAAACAACAAACAGTACGGAAACAGCCGCCAGAGCTCTCGGCGGAAATTCCCGAACATAGCCGACTCTCCAAATATCTCGGTTAATATTCAAGATAAAGAATAAACGTATATAACAATATTTATAGTAAATTTGAATTACAATAAGATTGAATCTATACAATTTTTCGATCCGACACATAATAACGGAGATATTTTGAATGTTCGAAAATCCCCCTCTAAACCCCCTTCCCACTAGTCCGATTTCAGCCATTAACGAACTTGATCTTCCTTTTTACATAAAACGATTAAATTCCGAATATATATATATATATATATATATATATATATATATATAATTTTGAACTGACCTCATTTTCGTAATCTCTTGAGTAGGATCGATGGACATTTGAAGAAATTTTTTGAAAATCGCGTCATGAGTACGACCTCAATAACTGATTTCCCTTAAGGAAAATCTGCTAAAAGAAAATGTTCACTGAGAATGGCCAACTTAGCACATGACTAATATGCTTACAAATTGAATTTTGTATAAATGTTTTCTGTAGAATCATAACGAGATATTTGATTTTTTTTTAATTTTCAGCCTAGAGTAAACTCCCCTTTTTTCGACATTGCACTTTGACAATAAGCAAATATACCATGAAACATCTTATTCAAAGATTAAATATCAAATACTGCTTTCAGCGGACCATTAATATATGAAATACTTGCAAATCAGTCACAAATCAAGATTTAAAGTTATTGGCTGGAGATTGGTTATTTTATCAATACCATACTTGATAATTAACAGTTTTATTCTACACATATTCGTTCATGGCTTAAATCGAACCAGGAACGAGAGGTGAGTAGATTAAAGCGCGGGAGGTGGGAAATCCAACTTTAGTATTTTTATATCTCCATTATTATGAACGATAGTTGTATTTTTGTGTTTTCAGGAACGAATAATTGTCTATTTTTGATTTAAGTAACTGAGCAAAAATCATATTTCCAGGGTGCACTACGATTTCAGTAAGCATTGGCTTCTTACTACCATATTGAATACACGGTGAGATAAGACCATTGCCATATTGGGTAATCCCATTTCAATAGGGATCCTACTTATTTTATGTACACAGCGTCTTTCCCGATGTCACGAAATCTTCTGTGAGCATTATCTTTCTTTATAGAAAAAACCCCTAAAGCTGGGATGGAATTAATAATCAGTATATTTAACAAAGAGCACTTTCGAAGAAGGAGCTCAATAATCCAGAGAGTTACCATTGCACTATTTCTAGAACACAACGTAATATGGGAGGAAATGGTTTCATGCAATAATTGTGATTAGCTTTGGCAGAAAAGACGAAGAAAAAAAAACTACATGTAAACAGAGGGCAATATAAAATTAATGTATTTGAACGTTTTCAGAATATACATCATATCATATATAATTATTATCCAAATACAATGAAATTATTTATTTCCATTAAATGTTAAATCATTGGATGAGTCAACTATTTTTGCTTTCTTTAAAACATTTACTAATAATAAGTCAATTAATTTTTTTACTTTTTATTAAATACTAGCTCAGATACCCGGCTTCGCCCGGGAATTGATTTGAGGCTGAATGGTGATGGTCTTCTTTTGGCAAGGCTTTACTTTTCGATATTTCGACATTTACCCGTCCCAGTGTTTAGGGTTAATACCCGCCGTTTCTTTGGATTTGTTAATAATAAAATAAATTTTTTTATGCAAGACTTCACTGCCCTCCATATTGTCATATTTCCCGTTTCCTGTGCATTATGCATAGATTTGAATTATTAAGGACAAAATTTTATGTGCATATTTGTCGAAACCCCAATAGGAAACGAAATAGCCATCAAGTGACCAAGTCAAACATGCTAGTGTCATTAATTTATTTAACTAATAAATTTAAAGAATTTTAACAAGATTGTGAAATGATATATGATCCAATACCGCAGAATATATATGTATATATATATATATATATATATATATACACACACACACACACACACACACACACACACACACACACACAATTACACACATACAATTATATGTATAATTTACCCTTTGGGAAATCTACATGTTAGTAGATTTATAAAAAGGGAAATTTAGCAATTGAGGTTGTACTCATGAAGCGATTTTTGAAAAATGTCTTCCCATGTCCATACACAGGAAATACGAAAATCAGGCCCGCCAAAATTTATATATATATTTCGAAAATCGCTTTATGAGTACAGCCTATATTATATATTTATAGATAATAAACTCTTATCGGGGAGTGTCTGAATTGTAAACAAATAGGGTTCCAACCAATCAGAGCGGAACAATATATAGACAAAACTTCACCGGAAAGAAAAAACAATTACTGAAATATATCCGAATTAATTAATTTTATATAGAAATAGTTTTCATTTAATCAAGATAAAAAATATTCTGATTCGTCATAAATTACACTACTAGATATAGTATACAGTTTTCAATATAATTAATAAGTTCAATTCAGAAATATTTCAGCGAGTGTTTTTCTAGCTGTTCAGCTCTGAGCGGTTGGCAGACATGCTTGTTTACGATGCAGACGCTTTCAGTTTGGAGGCTATTAAAATGGACTGAAATATTTCTCATTACCGAATGTACTTTTTTTTTCGTTCTTTTTTTTTTTACGTATTTCCTCTACATAGTAACCCTATGTGGAGGGATTTTATTTTTCTGCACATCCCATGCATATTTGCATTATATGTGCATTTTGTCAAAATGTTTAACAATTATGTATATAATAATATATATACATATTAAAATGCAAATAAGGTTATAAAAATTAAACTTGACAAAATAAAACAAAAAACAATAAATAGAACAAATCAGTAATACAATTAAATAAGCAATAAAATTGTATAATATTAATTTTATATTATCTTTTCCTTTCTCAGCTTAAGGATCTCATAGGCTATTGCTTTTAATAAATTTATGTGTTTTGAGAATAAAATATCGAGACTTATAGGCCATTCGGGAATATGATTCTGTAACTGTCTTCGAATGTCTTGAGCCAGTCTACATTCATAAATTAAGTGGGTGAATGTCTGCTGTTCAGTGAAACTGTCGCATTTACAAGTATTTGAGTCAGTAAGTTTGAATCTGTATAAGTAAGAGTTTGTATTTCCGTGTCCAGTTAGTATTTGTGTGAGATAAAATGTATCTTGGGATAGTGAGATACTGGTTTTTAAAACAGGGATATATAATTTTAGATGTGATCCTTTATCTGTTTGATTCCATATCTGTTGCCACAAATTAATACTTTTTTCTCTTAGTAAAGATTTTAACACAATGGAGTAATTTTATTGTAAATTACCTCTTCGTTACTTTTAGAGGCACTTTTGGCGTGGATATCGACTATTTCATTGCCCATAATTCCTGCATGTGCCTTGACCCATTTGAAGTGTATATAAGTCAGTCTGTTTTTTAATTGTGTTGTACTATTGCGTATTTGTTCTGTATGTTCGTCGTGGTTTTTCATGTTGTCTAGTTTGTGTAAAAGTATTTGACTATTTGTGTGTAGTTGAATGTAAGTGTTTGTGGCAAAACCATTTCATTTACATAGTTTGGAGCCATACCGAATGCACTTATTAACTTAATATCCACGGTGGTGTTGAGTTTATGTAGATTTGTCAATTTTAAAACATCACGTGGGAAATCTGGCTAGTTTATGCAGCTCCAGCTTGGCGTTTTTTTTTTTTTATATTGCGACAAGAAAAGGTATCTAGTTTGCTGCCCTGCAATACACAGAAGAAAAGCTAACGTAATTCCTTTCTTCATCCTCTTCACTGTCTTAGTGAGACTGTGCTTTCTTCTCTTAAAGGTTTAATCCAGCGGTACTTCCATGAGCTCCATCAACTCAATCCATTATTCCCTCTCTGTGTAGGAACTTTTGAACCGAACCCCTTTGCACTCTTACCTTCTTCTACAAGTGAAGAACAAGGTAAGATTTATGTCATTCTTTCTTGAACACCTGATTATAATATATATCAGCTGAAATTGAAGAGTATGATTGGGGGAGAGGTGCGGAACAATGGACGCTGACAACGAAAAAAAACCCGTCACGCAGGGACTGCGTAAACTAAATAGATTTTTCAAGTGATAGTATGACACACTACTGATGTCTCACCAAATATTCTGACTGAAAATCAGAATGTACGAATTTCTCACTTAATATTTGAGTTACGAAAAAATATATATGACAGAAATTGTAGAGCATCAATATTTTAATAAGATAATGATTCTATAACATTCTTCCATGTGACTTATAATTAACGGAGGTATTTTGAACATTCGAATCCCCCCCCCATCATTCCTGGTGCGATTTCAGCCAATAATAGTAAAAGATATATTATTTATGATAATAATAATAATATATGTTATATATTATTTTTAAATGTCAAGAATGGGACAGATAAAATAAACATTTCAGCAGATTGTGGTCGTACTCGTGACGCGATTTTGGAAACATTTCTTCACATGTCAATCGATCCTACCCAGGAGATGACGAAAATGAGGAGCGTTTAAAACTATATATATATATATATATATATATATATATATATATATATATATATATATTTCTCTGTTAACACTCAAGCGGTCGCAACTTTTGTTAAATCATCACCAAACACGGTATTTCATCGTTTTATGTAAAAAAAAAGATGGTGTAACCGAGATTTATTATTAATTGTAACGGACGTAATGAGATCAGCTAACTTCGGGTCTAGTCGTGAGTTTCCGTCAAAAGCTAGTTCGACCGTTTCCGCAACTGTTCGACTCGGGAAATTTCTCTATTGTAAATCTTTACGTGGGAAATTTGTTTAGATTACGGAGTCTCTGCGTGACGGACTTTTTTTGCAGAGGCGGTGGCTTAGTGGGTATAAGCAAAAAGACGAGATGGGGGTCGCATTGAAAAAAATCATAATCATCCCACATAAATTTGAGCAGCGAGAAGGAGAAACTAAGATCAAGCTCTCAGACGACCACAAGACGGCAGAGAAGAAAGCGCCTGGCTAACCACAATCCAACCTTGAGGCAAGGCTACTTTCTTCCGCTGTTAAAAGAAAAGTATTTTATTTTTTTACATTTAGTATTACCATTAACATTATTACCCAAAACATCATTGCAACAATTTCATCTTCAGTCTCCTCATTGACAGTTGTCAAATGAGATTCTCATGTACATCGGTATCAGTAATACTAATAATTAGATATAATTCTCGTATCAATACTTATGATTCCATGCAAAAGAAATTATTTAGTGGCGGAATTCATTAAGTAACGACTTAAGTCGTACCCTGGCAAGAAAAGGGTGGTAACCGGTAGATAATCCGTTCCAATTAGCCAAAGAAGCATAAAGTGGACGTAAATAAAATAAAACAATCCGCATTTAATCGTTTTAAGTAAAAAGAAAGATCAAGTTCGTTAACAGCTGAAATCGGACCAGGGGGTTTAGTAGAGGGGGAAAATCTTGAAAATTCGAAATATTTCCATTACTATACACCGGATTGAAAACTTGTATAGAACCAATCTTATTGCAAAATAAATGTACTATAAATATTGTTATATACGTCTATTCTCTATCTTGAATACTGTCCGAGATATTTTCAATTTTATTAAATGTGTGCGGATAACGGCCGAGATGAGATCGGCAGATGTCGGCTCTATTCGTCGCTCCGTCTAAAGCTAGTTCAGACGTTTCCGAAACTGTTCGACTCACATAAAATTGGTTCAGTGATTCGTTACTACTACTGTTACTTGTATGCAGATTTCTTTATTGTAAAACTTCACGTGGAAAATCTTAGATTACGCAGCCCCTGTGTGACGGACTTTTTTAAAAGAAAAACATTCCTTTTCCACGAGAAAGTTTGAGGCAATGAATATCTTTACATACAAAAAAGTCCGACACGCAGGGGCGTAAACTAAATTTCCCCACGTGGGTATATTTAGGGGGGGGGGGGGTTCACTGAGGCTTGTAAACAAAAAGTGCTTGCTTATAACTCGTTTAAAATTTGATTTAATGAAAAATCTATAGAACCATAATTTCAGAGCACCAACAGCTTAACAATATTAGTTAGATAATAATTTTTGATCCTACTCATGACAGAAATATTTTAAATTTTCTTATTCCCCCTCTCTTTGCCCCTACTATATCATGCCAATATCAAGAAATAACAAACATGATTTCTGTGTTCACTGAAACAATTAAATGACGAGTATGACGTAGAACAAGTATACAAGAACATGAAATCTTAATTAATAATGTCATCTTTCATGTATCTCCAATAATATTATTTGGTATCTAAGCTTAGGATAAAGTGATTCATAATATAACAGGTTATTGTTAATATGACAAGAGTAGGAGTGGGGACCGAATACCAAAAACTAATATTTTAACCAATATTTAAGATAGCGAAAATATGTATATAACATTGATAGGAAATTAAATTTGCAATAAGAAATGTTTAAACATATTTTCGATCCGACTTATAATAACGAAGATATTTCGAATTTACCTCAAGAGAAATTAGCTAATTTTAATTGGAAAATGGACATAAAGGGTGCCAATTTAGGGACGGGTGCCACATAGCGGCAATAAAACACAAAAATACTTGAGCCAGCTATGTTTCAGTTTTGAACAATCCAACTAATTTCTTACTAGGGGAGGGAGGGAGGGAACAGACAGACCAGACAGACAGACAGAGACGGGACCGATGGAAATTTGAAGAAAGGTTTTGAATTTAACGTCATGACCCCAATAGCTGGTTTTCCTTAAAGGAAATCTGTAAAAAAACTTGACAGTACTTGGAATAAGTAAATATGACAGCTTGATATTCCAGAAATATGAAGGATATATTTTTCCAGGAAAATATAACTCCACTAGGTTTGATTAAGTATAAAACTCTATATATGTCCCATAAATAGCATTTCCTCTTACAAACGATGATACTATTTTCTCACAGCAAATTCAAATATTCTAAAGCAATATATACTATAGCTAAGGGGCAGATACAGACCGGATTAAAAATATAGTTAAAAATACAAAATTCAAAGCATTTTCCATTATAAATAAAAAAAGGGATAAAATAAATTTGTGTAAATAAACACGGGACTGTTTCGGAAAACTCCTCCATATTACTTATAAATAAAATTATTTATAGTTATGAAATAACTGTAATCTTACTAAAAATCCTACTTAATATATTACTTCATTCGTGGTCTAAGACTTAATTATAATTAAAAATATTGAGTTAAGTGAACACAAGAAATGTAGATGGATGTTTTTAAGAACTTGCAGGGTAAGAAGATACCTACCAATAAATTATGTTATAAAGACTATCCGATGAAGCCAAGGTTAGAAGAAAAACGTCCGTCACGCAGGGGCTGCGTAAACTAGGCAGTTTTCCCACATGAAGATTAATAATAGATAAACCTACTTACTGCTAACACAACACCACCGTGAATATTAACTGAATAAATACAAACGGTAATAAGAAATGATTCCCCTGCCGGCGAAAAGTGTGTCAATTTCTGACAACGGCTCACCGGAAAGAAAAACAATAACTGAAACATTATTTTATAATGAATCAGTATAATTCTTATCTCAATCGATCAAATAGTTAAGTAGTCAGAGAATTTAAGAGGGGGGGGGGGTCAAAAGAACATTTGCATTCATCTCGTATATTAATAATGGTCTCTGGAAATAATATTTTGTACTTAAGCTTCAAATAATGTGGTTTATTATATAACACAAGTATTTTTCATGTAACAGGAGTAGAAGTGGGAGTTTAATGAAGGCTGAAAACTGAAAAACGCAAATATCTTGATCAGTATTCAAGATAGAGAATAAATGTATATAACAATATTTATGCGTTCATTCTATACACGTTTTCAATCCGAATTAGAGTAACGGAGATATTTCGAATTCTCGAACTCCTCCCCCTCTACCCCCCTCCTTCCGAATGCCGTTAACGAACTTGATAACTTACATAAAACGACTAAATATCGAGTTTGGCAACGATCAAAAATAAATTTTGACCTCAGGTAACAGACAAATATATAGATAGATATTATATTATATTATATTAAATATATATATATATATATATATATATATATATATATATATATATATATATATACTAGCTCAGATACCCGGCTTCGCTCGGGAATTCATTTGAGGCTGAATGATGATGGTATATTTTTGGCAAGGCTTTACTTTGCACAATATTTTGACATTTACCCGTCCCAGTGTTTAGGGTTAACACCCGTCGTTGGCATTTGTTAATAATAAAATTATTTCTTTATGTAAGACTTCACTGTCCTACATATTGTCATATTTCCCGCCTCCTGTGCTTTATGCAAAGATTTGAATTATTAAGGAGAAAATATTGGCATACATTTGAATTAATTTTTTCAGGTGAGGTACCTGGTAGTTCATATTGAAAAGAAGTGTTGAGCAAATTTCTCTAAATAAACAACTTTTGTTATGTGCATATTTGACGAAACCCCAATAGGAAATCATTATTATTAATTTCAGGCCTCCCTTACAACCCCCACTCCTGCCCGTCCCTAGAAATGATTATTAGTTTCAGGCCTCCCTTATAATCCCCACTCCTGCCCGTCCCTAGAAATGTAGGTATCGCTTATTATAATAAAAGCGTTAGTACTAATTCACATAGCGAGTTTGGTTTAATTCGGTTGAGTCTTTAGTGCCAAACAAAATTGTGGACTCCCGCTTTAGTTTATAGCGTATAACTCATTTATGCTTCCATATACGGCAAAAGTACATATAATAAAAGTTACTCTAAATAACAAAATAAACAACATTTGTTATGTGCATATTTGTTGAAAAAGCAATAGGAAACGAAATATCGCTATTTTTAATTTCAGGCCTCCCTTATAACCCCCACTCCTGCCCATCCCTAGAAATGTTAGTATGGCTTATTATAAGGAAATCGTTAGTATTAATTCACATAGCGAGTTTGGTTTAGTTCGGTTGAGTATTTTGTGCCAAATAAAATTGTGGACTCCCGCTATAGTTTTTAGCGTATAACTCATTTATACTTCCGTATACGGCAAAAGTTCATATAACAAAAGTTACTCTAAATAACAAAATAAACAACTTTTGTTATGTGCATATTTGCTGAAAAAGCAATAGGAAACGAAATATCGCTATTTTTAATTTCAGCCCTCCCTCATAACCCCCACTCCTGTTCGTCTTAGAGAATATTAATATAGCCTAAAGTCTAAGTTGGCCTAGTAGTAATATACATACCAAGTTTCATAAAATTCGGTTCAGCCGTTTATGCGTGAAAAGGTAACAAACAAACAAACAAATAAACAAACAAACAAACAAACAAACAAACAAACAAACAGACACGAAAGAAACAAAATGCAGTTATGGTGTCTATGACATGTGAAACGAAAAGTTATCGTGAAATTTCGCGAAAAAAATCAATGTACAGACAGAGGTTACAATTTTATATATATAGTTATATATATATATTTAAAAAAAATATAATAATGCTTTTAAAATATTTGCAGAACATGCTTTTGATACTATTAAACAGTTGAATACTTATTATAGCTGATACAACTACAATACTTAAAATATTTATAGGATAATCATTATTTCTTTTCTCTTTTTCTTTTTAAGATTAATAATTCTCTCTTTATATGTTTTTACTTTACTTTTAACGTTGTTATTGTTAACTCTTTATATATATGTACATATATATATATATATATATATATATATATATATGTCGTACTTTTAAATTATTAATGTTAATTAATTGTAACACACTACAAATGCACTTGATATGCTAACTGGCATGGGACATTCAGAAACTAATAAACGCCCTTCTTATAGGGTTACTATAGGAAGGAAACAAATAAAAATATATATATATATATATATATATATATATATATATATATATATATATATATATATATATATATATATATATATATACAGTTCTGAACGGACCTAATTTTAGCAGATTTCCCTTGAGGGAAATCAGCTATTGAGGTCGTACTCATGACGAGATTTTCGAAAACATTTTTCATATCTCCATCGATCCTACCAGGAGATGACGAAAATGAGGTCCGTTCAAAATTATTTGTAAAAATACATATATTTGTCTGTTAGCGCTCGAGCGGTCGCAATTTTTGTTTGACCGTTACCAAACTCGATATTTAACGTTTTTCATGCAAAAAGCCAGATCAAGGTCGATTATGGCTGAAATTAGACAAATGGGAGGGGGAAGTTTAGAGGAGGGGATTTTCGAAAATTAAAAATATCTCCGTTATTATGCATCGGATCGAAAAATTGTATAAAATCAATCTTCTTGCAAATTAAATTTTACTATAAATATCGTTATAACATTCATTCTCTATCTCTAATATTAACGGAGATATTTGCATTTTTATGGAGTCTGTGGTCAGGTATAGTTCGGATTAGGTCGGGCGTTTCCGTAACTCCTCGGGTCAGGTGGAAGTTTCTTCTAACCTTACCTGTCGTTTCTAACCTTACCTTACCTTCGTTACTTTTGAGAGATTTATGCAAATACGTTCTGTTCATCCGCCCCCCCCTTCTTCTTTAGTTCTTGGACTACTAAAACTCGAGTTATTAAAATATAAATTCTTCTTACAATTCAGAAGCCGTTTCAGTTGGGAATTTATTTTAATTAACTGAACGATTTCTCATCACCATTTGTATTTAATCACGGTGGTTTTGTGTTACCAGTATGCAGATTTCTCTATTGTAAATCTTCACATGGGAAATCTTTTTAGTTTACGCAGCCCCAGCGTGACGGACGTTTTTTCTTTGTCATGATTATTATAGAGATATTTGCATTTCTTAGTTTTCGTGCTTCAGTTAATCCCACTCCCACTTTAGTTTTATGTCATACTCTTATGTATCGAGAATAGTATGGATAAGATATATGTTTTATATATATATATATATGTATATATATATATATATATATATATATATATTCTTTTCCAGTGCTGACCTTCTACTGGCCCAACTAACAAAAATTTTTATTTATTTTATGACTGTTACATCATACTATTAGTTTCTTTAGAAAATAAAATAAACAGAACTTATAATTCAAAATACCTCCGTTACCATACGTCGGATAAAAAAATTGTACAGAACCAATCTTATTGTAAATTAAATTTACTATAAATATTGCTCTATACATTTATTCTCTATCTTGAATATTAACCGAGATATTTGAATTTTTATTAAATGTGGGCGGATAAAGGACGAGTAAGTTTCCCGCCAAAAGCTAGTTCGGCCGTTTCCGTAACTGTTCGGCTCTAGTATGGAGATTTCTCCATGTATGTGTCTGCTTAGTTTACGCAGCGTAACGCACTTTTTCGTCATCTGCTAGGTAAGATCGATGGACATTTGAAGAAAAATGTGTCATAAGTACGACTTCAATAGCTGATTTCCGTTAAGGGAAATCTGGTAAAAGGACGTCCTAGTGGTAGTTACAAGAAGGAATGCAAAGAAAACAAGGGGTAATTCCCTGGGTAATTTATGCCTATCCAAAGATATAAAAAAGAATGTGGAATGAGTACTAGTATGTGAGATTACTATATATTTAGAGAAGGAGAATGTTTATGTAGAAAATATTAGAAAACATTGCTGATTTTGTCAACAACAATAATATGTATTGCCGTTATTTATTTATTTCGCTAGGGAAATTATGACTGTGTGGCTCAGCGAGTCTGAATGATTGTAATTTCTTTTGGCTTTACTATGCGAAATATTTTTACGCGGCCCATCTCTAGATCTCCTATCCTTAGATTAATATTTATCCCAGTAACTATAGCAAAATTATAGATTTTTTTCGTGTCAAGGAATAAAAAAGAAAAAATAATACTTGATCAATTCCTTTCCACTACCATAAATACTGTTTATAACTTAAATCATAATCATTCATGGATAACAATCATTCAAGTGTCATAGGCCATAATATTCATAATTATGAACACAATTGTTAGTTATTAACTATGCGAAAATGCAAATTTACTTTCCCAAAAGTAGCCCCAAGCACGATTATATTTATTTTATTTATTTAATTGCAATCATTTAAAATACTCTGATGTATAAAAGAAGAAGAACTTGAAGGAATATTTGTATTCAGAGTTGTACTTACTTATGACCTTGTTTTGTTTATATAATTTATGATATTTAAACAAATATTTCTGGTGGAGAACATAACATCACTAAAACACTAAAAAAAGTCCGTCACGCAGGGGCTGCGAAAACCAAGCAGATTTCTCACGTGAAGAAGTACAATAGAAAAATTTCAGTCAAGGAAACGGCCGAACTAGCTTTTGGCGGGAAAGTCACTTTCGTCCGTTTGCCGCCCAGTTTTAATAAAAATGCAAATATCTCGGTTAATATTCATGTTAGAGAATAAATTTATATAACAATATTTATAGTAAATTTAATTTGCAATACGATAGATTCTGTACAATGTTGCGTTCCGACGTATAGTAACGGATATATTTCGAATTTTAGAAAATCCTCCCCTCTAACCCCCCCCCCTCCCACTGGTCCGATTTCAGCCGTTAACGAACTTTATCTTTCTTTTTGTATAAAACGATTATATATCAAGTTTGGTAAAGATAAAATAAAAATTGCGACCGCTAGAGCGGTAACAGACAAATACATATATACAGTTTTGAACAGACCTCATTTTCGTAATCTCCTGGGTAGGATAGATGGACATTCGAAGAAAAATTTCGAAAATTCCGTCATGAGTACAACCTCCATAGCTGATTTCCCTTAGGGAAATAAATGTATAAGTCCTTATGATGTAAATAAAGTTTTATGAGTACATACGTTCTACTGGTTTAAACACACCATTTAATCTTTAGCTGTAATTTAAAACCAACATCACCAATACTTTTAGCAGATTTCTCTTAAGGGAAATTATCTATTGAGGTCGTACTCATGACGTGAATTTCGAAATTTTTCTTCAAATGTCCATCGATCCTAACCAGGAGATGACGAAAATGAGGTCCGTTCAAAACTGTATATATATATATATATATATATATATATATATATATATATTTCTCTGTTACCGCTCTAGCGGTCGCAATGTTTGCCTTACCATTACTAAACTTGATATATAATCGTTTTATGTAAAAAGAATAAAAAGAAAGATCAATTTCGTTAACAACTGAAATCGGACCAGGGGGAGGAGAGGGGTTTAGAGGGGGAGAATTTCGAAAGTCCTTAATATCTCCGTTATTATGTGTCGGATCGAAAAATTGTATAGAACCAATCTTATTGCAAATGTAATGTTCTATATATTTCGCTATGTACATTTTTTCACTATATTGATTATTAACTGAGATATTCGCATTTTTTTTTTAGTTTTCGGTCTTCAATAAAGCCCCACTCCTACTCATCTCATATTAACAATATTATATTGTGTTATGAAGCACTTCAATTGAAGCCTAAATACCAAATATTAATCTCATTGAACTTTTATGTTTTGGGATAAATGCAAATACATTGGAAAACATGGGAAATCTGCTTAGTTAACGCAGCTCCTGCGTGACGGACTTTTAATTGTTAAACATCAACTACCTCTTCCCGAAAAAAGCTGACCCGTCAGCTGGATCAAAGGCGGTCTGCCAATAGCCGACTGTGTTAACACCTCACCACTTCCGCTCAATTATTTGGTATAGATTATAGCAACATCAGTTATTCTAATTATTAAACGACAGGAATGATTAATATGTTGTCTAAAAACAATTCATCATTGTTCATAGTATGCCTA
Organism: Riptortus pedestris; assembly: GCA_019009955.1. Taxonomy (NCBI): domain Eukaryota; kingdom Metazoa; phylum Arthropoda; class Insecta; order Hemiptera; family Alydidae; genus Riptortus; species Riptortus pedestris. The sequence goes on along the minus strand of CM032230.1, from coordinate 18,888,645 downwards.
TATTAAAACACTTAAATAAGTATTATTAAAATTGTTGACTACCGGTATAACTTTTAGGGTATATCTCGTTTATATGCTATACAAACAAAGTTTATATAACAAGAGATACTCTCTAACTACTAAAATAAACTTCTCTTATATGCATGTCTGCCGAAAACTCAATAAGAAACGAAATATTGCGATTTTTTATTTCAGGCTTCTCTTATAACCCCCACTCCTGCTTGTTCCGAAATGTTGGCTCAGCAAAAAACAGTGGAGGTACAGTGGTATGATCCCAATAAAATTGTCGAGTCCCGCTATAGATTTTAGCATATATCTTGTTTATACAAACGACAAAAGTTACTAAACATATTAAACTAATGGGTACTTGGTTACTTAACTAAATAAATTGTAGGCTTCCGAAATAGTTATTAGGTGGTTCATCTCATGCATGCTAGGTATACGACTAAAGTATATATATAAAAAACTTCTAAAGGGCTAAATAACAAAATAAACACACTTTAACTAACCAATGGCAGATCAACAAGGTTTCGTTGACCTTCCTTCATAGGTTAGTTAAAGTGGTGAGATATTTACAACAAAATAAACAACTTTTGATATATGCATCTTTGCAAAAAAACAAAAAACAAATAGAACTGCCGAAATTGAAAGTTAATGGAAAGCTTCAAACACATTGCTATTTCGTAAAAGCCAAAGGTTTTTCATTGAAGTTTATAAATAACTCATAACCGAATTTGTTTGAGAAAAAGATAATAAAGAATATATTAAAATATTACGAATTGGAAAAGATTATTAAAAAAAGGTAGTTTTCTAGGCAAAATTTCCTTTATTGAACCATTTAAAATATAAAAATAATTTTTTTTGAAAACTACATCTGTTTAACAAAAATTGTTTAATTGACGTTCACTTTTTCCAACTAAGGCTCATTGGGACGGGATATCTAGAGGTTACCACCCTTTTCTAGCAGGTTGGGACTAAGGATTTTATTTAATGAACTCCTTCACTAAATAAATTTCTTTGCCCAGGCGGAAATCGAACTCGCCTCTCTAGGTTTACCATGCGAGTTTATGGTCAACACTTTTACCCTTTTTATTGGTGGCAGCAATGGGACCACAGCTTTTGTTTAACAAAAGGAGAACATTTTAATTAAATTAAAATTTACCAGCTGCTATAAAATCATGAGCGTTTCTTTTACAAGAATTACAACTAGCATCAGATTGAATAGTAGCATCAAGAAGAATTACAGGTACAACAATTTTAATAGGCTCTTTTACTCAAATCTTTGCAAAAAAAAACAAATAGAAAACAAAATATCCCCATTTTAAATCTCACCTATAGCCCTCACTGCTGCTCGTTCCTAGCAATGTTGGTATATCTTATAATCCTGGAGGTGCTAGTGCAAATTCACATACTGAATATTGTTTTTGGTTCGGTTCAGTCTTTTGTGCCAAATAAAATTGTTGACTCCCAGTAGTTTTTAGTGTATATCTTATTTATAGTTCGGTATACGACAAAATTATATAACAAACGTTACTCTAAATAACAAAATTAACAAATTTTATCGTGAACATATTAGCCGAAAACCAATGACACCGAAATGTCGCTATTAGCATATTTTCTTTAATGTAAATCAGCTATTGAAGTCGTACTCGAGACGCGATTTTCCAAATTTTTCTTCAAATGTCCATCGATCCTACCAAGGAGATCACGAAAATGTAACAAATAAACAAATAAATAAATAAATAAATAAATAAATATATATATATATATATATATATATATAATATATATATATATCTTTAATATTAACCGAGATATTCGCATTTTCAGTTTTCAACGTTCAGCAAACCCCCACTTCTGTTAATGTTACATAAACAATATTCGGTTATGTAATAAACCACAATATTAAATGCTTAAATATTGTATTGAAGGGACCTGTATTATACGAGATCCATGCAAATATGTTCTGTTGCCCCACCCCCCAAGACAAAGTGTAGAACAATATTGATTTCATAATAATGAGCTGTCTATTCAAGATGATTGTGTACTGAAAGGCTGGAGAGTTATGATACCTCTTTCTCTCAAATCACATGTGCATCGAGAACTTCATGTGGCACATCTGGGAGGAATGAAGATGAAGGCCTTAACTCGCAGCTTTCGCTGGTGGAAAAACATGGACAAGGATATTGAAGAGATGGTTGCTGAATGTCTACAATGCATTGAAAAACTGGGAACATCCTTCTAAACCATGTGAGAGGATGCACGTTGATTTCTTAGGACCAACAGATGATCAACAGTACCTTATATTAGTTGATGCTTTTAATAAGTGGGCAGACGTTATACCGACAAAAACAACTACAAGTACCTGGACAATCCAAGATTTACGAAGAATAATTTCAACTTTTGGTTTTCCTGAAATATTGGCATCCGATAATGGAAGAAAGTTAATTTCCCAAGAGTTCGAAAACTTCATGAATGAATGTGGAATCATTCACAAAACATCTGCGCCATACTATCCGAATTCAAACGGTCAGGCTGAAAGGTAAGTACAGACTGTCAAAAAGGCGTTAAATCTAAGGAGGGAGAAAAGGGGACACTACAAAATAAAATACAAAAACTCGAAATGCAACTTAGACAATCGCCCAATGCTACTGGAACATCAGCTTATCATCTAATGTTTGGAAGGAACATCAGGACGAAGCTTTCCATAATTGTTCCAACATTAGAAACAAGGATACATCGGGAAAAGGAATTCCAAATCGGAATCAATAGGAAATTTGAGGTTGGAGATAGAGTGCAGGCTCGTCAGTATGTCAATGGATCAACCAAATGGCTGTTAGGCCGTAGAACTGCAAAACAAGGAAGTGTAATGTACACCGCATCATCTTAAGACACGTTGACCAGCTCATCCTACCGAAGGCACCACACCACTGTAATTAGACGAGGAGATGCTACATATGATTATTGTTTTAAACTTGTTAACATATGATTATTATTTTTCTTTTGATAACATATGGTTCTTGAGGTTATTTTATTAAGTTACACTACAAATAGTTTTCTGTTGTTTACATTTTGAATTAAAAAGGAATATTGATGTTAATAAATAATATGTGCACTTATTTATGAAATTAATATATACCAAAATTCTTAAAATAAAAATAGTTTTTAGTTTAGGAATGAAAAGGTAAAAATAAACATACGCCAAAGCTACATATTGCAGATATCGTGTCAATGGCATGTGAAACGAAAAACTATCGCGAAATTAGAGAAAAAAATTAATGTGCAAAGGTTACAATTATATATATATGTGTGTGTGTGTGTGTGTGTGTATAAAAATATACACATCTTTTGTTATGAGTATTTTATTTAATAGCATATGAGTATTTTATTTAATAGCATAAATGACAGATATTTAACAAGTAGTCTACAGGAGTTTCTGAAACTAACCCATAAACTCATCTCGTTTTCGTCAGCTCCTAGATAGCATGAACATATAAAGAATTTTGTTTTAAACCCGCGTCAAAACAACCTCCACTGCTGCTAACAAAAATATTTAGGTAACGCATTTATCCGATTACATGTCCAAGTCCACAGAATGCTTCTTTCGTTGACTTCTGAGTCAAAGGATAGCAACATGGAAAACCAGCAGTAACACATCTAAAGGATACAAATCCCACATTAAATAATTTGGTAAATGAAAGATATGAGGAAATACATTTGAAAAAGAGGTAAAGGAGAATTTAAAACAACCTACCCATACATTTAACATGAGGGAGATAGACTCACAAAGGAAGAGAAGTTAATAAGAAAGTTGGAACACCTCCCGGCCCTCATCGGCTAGCTTATTACTCCAAGGCGATGTGCTTGACCGCTTCCCACATCCCTCGTAGGCCACTTACAAGTTCAAAACATAAGGGAAACTATCCATCTCGAAAGGACTAACATTATCGCTAATTATGACTCGAAATAGCCCAGATCCCCGACGTAAGTGATGACATTCAAAACTTCCCAAATTTCCACTTGATTTAATTCATAAATAGAACTTCCGAAATTTAAAGTTAATGGAAAGCTTCAAACACATTGCTATCTCGTAAAAGCCAAAGGTTTTTCATTGAAGTTTAAAAATAACTCAACCGAATTTGTTTGAGAAAAAATTAATAAAGGAGATATTAAAATATTACGAAATAGGAAGATTTAAAAAAAAGGTAGTTTTCTAGGCAAAATTTCCTTTATTGAACCATTAAAAATATAATTTTTTTTTTTTTTGAAATCTACATCTGTTTAACAAAAATTGTTTAATTGACGTTCACTTTTTGCAACTAAGGCTAATTGGGACGGGATCTCTACGGGTTACCACCATATTCTAGCCAGGGCGAGACTAAGGGGATTTTATTTAATAAATTCCGTCACTAAATCAATTTTTCTTGCTAGGTCGGAATCGAACTCGTCACTCAAGGTTTAGCATGCGAGTTTAAGGTCAATACTTTAACTCGCATGGCTAACCTGAGCACCCTTTTGTTTGGCGGCAGCGGTGGGACCACAGCTTTCTTTAACAAAAGGAGAACATTTTTATTAAATTAAAGTTTACCAGCTGGTATAAAATCATGAGGGTTTTTTTTTCAAGAATTACAACTAGCATCGGATTGAATAGTAGCATCAAGAATAATTACAGGTACGACTATTTCAATAGGCTCTTGTACTCTAATCTTTGCTCCTTTAATAAAATATGCATACTCCGCTGCTGTAGGTATCTCATTCAGCATTCAGTAAATATTCTTCAGTGAGGATATCTATCATGCAATCATAAACTTAAGTTTCAACATTTTCAATTTCTTCAGCCTTTTGTTCTAATACATAATAAATGACAGGATCATTTTCTAACAAATTATTCAAAATTATTGTAAATGAACTTCTTAAAACTGTTTTACTTTTTTTTATTAATCATTTCCATATACACACTGATTATTTAATCCGGGAGTGGGCACGTTGGGTCAATCTGATCCTTGGAGTGCTCTAGAAATTATATTCCTTCACTTCGGAACTTATCCACAAGTCTACCTTCTAACGACCAACCGGCAATATTTAGTTGTATTAGCAGATTTCCCTTCAGGGAAATCAGCTATTGAGGTCGTACTCATGACGCGATTTTCGAAAAATTTCTTCAAATGTCCATCGATCCTACCCAGGAGATGACGAAAATGAGGTCCGTTCAAAATTATATATATATATATATATATATATTTGTCTGTTAACGCTCTAGCGGTCGCAATTTTTGTTTGATCGTTACCAAATTCGATATTTAAACGTTTTATGCAAAAAGACAGATCAAGTTCGTTAATGGCTGAAATCGGAGGTGTGGGAGGGGGGGGATTTTCAAAAATTTGCAATATCTCCGTTACCATACGTCATCAAAAAAGTGTATAGAACCAATCTTATTGTAAATTAAATTTACTATAAATATTGTTCTATAAATTTATTCTCTATCTTGAATACTAACCGAGATATTTGCATTTTTATTAATTGTGGGCCAATAACGGATGACTGAATTTCCCGCCAAAAGCTACTCGTAGTTCGGCCATTTGCCGTAACTGTTTGGCTCTCGTATGGAGATTTCTCTATTGTATAACTTCACGTGGGAAATCTGCTTAGTTTACGCAGCCCCTGCGTGACGGACTTTTTTTTATTACAGGAACGTGTTGTTATTTTCTCACAAAATTGTTCGTGGGTCTTTCTGACCCAACGTTCGTACTAACGTGAATTTTTTAAACGTGACCAGCACATCTAAACAGTATTACAACGTAACGATCCGAAAGATATCGAATTAATACACGCGATTTGAAAGAAAATGATTGTATATCAAGTGATAATGAACTTGGATATCCTTTTAATGAATACACGACTACTAGCACAACAATTGGTCAAGTACGAGCTTCGACAAAGAGGCAGACCGGACCCCCCAAAAAAAGGGCGCTGCATTCACGTAAGTACAATAAGTCAAAGGCTTATTGGAAGAAACGCTTCATCTAGATTTGTCTGAATCATGCCGACATAAGTATATTGTAAATATTATACTGAGAAGAAGGGGTTTATATCTTTCCATGTTGTGCATTATATCTATTAATTAGTTTCAGATTTTGAACATTAAAACAAAATAAGACTGATGTTTATTATGTAATCTACATATCAATATTAATTGAATGAGACATTTAATTAATAAAAATAAAATCAATTTGGGTCAATTTGACCCAACGATCTCACTAATGTAAAGGGAGTTTTCACGTTCCCACTGCCGGGTAGAGTTCCGTCAAATAATATTACCAAATGGAAAAGAATTAAAAAAAGATATTTACTAGGTGAAGTTATTTTATTGCACCAAAAAAAAAAAAAAAAACTGTTTAGTTTTCTTAATTACATATGTTAACAAAAGTTCAACATTTTAATAAAATTTACCCTAATAGCAGGTATAAAATCATGAGATTAAAATTTCTACAACACGTATGAAACAATTAATTAATGGCCTCTAAACTTGGGAATTCAGCTCAAAGTTTCGCAGTGCTTTCCAAGCATTAAGGGCGAATAATAATTCTAAAGAAAGCTGACTCATAAAAATGATTGAAAAGTATATATATATATATAATATTTTAATCATTAAAATTTGATCATTTTTTTATTTCTATAACTGTTACTCCGAATTTTCGTAGACTCAGTTTTGGTTAAATGTAAGAAGAATATAAACACCCTATATAACAAACATTAGAAATTGACAAAATTCATAAAACCAAGTAAGTAGCAGGTAGTCTTCTCTATAATTGAGAAGATTTGCGAATAAATAAATGAAAGACATTAATAGAGGCAAATTTTTTTACGCATGGATTTGATTGCGCGTCACAGATAAAACAACCAATCAATGTCCTTTGGTGAAAACAGAGATGTGAACATATCAAAGGCCATATTATATATATATATATATATATATATATAATTGTGCTGATGTTTTCGACCAGGTTGTATTTATATAGGGTGTGTTATTCTTCTCGGAGTTTTGGTCAGTGTTGGTGAAATAAATCTTAGTTTATGCCAATATTTCGAGAATCTTTATTTTCTCTTCTTCAGGGCTGTAAAATTACATGTACTACTTTATTATATTGCACTTTGTTATTATACATTATTGTAAAAGGGGTTTAAAACAAGGAAGGTTACTATAACCATAGTCATAGTGCAATAAGAATGTATAATAGTTTATAGATTATTTAGTCTTGGTAAGTAATAATAAGGAAAAAAAAACCTTTTACAATATATATATATATATATATATATATATATATATATATATATATATATATATATAAACACACACACACACACACACACACAGTTATCAACGGACCTCACTTACGTCATCTACTACGAGTAGATAGGATCGATGGACATTTGAAGAAAAATTCCAAAAATCGCGCCATAAATACACCTCAATAGCTGTACCATCTGCTAATGAACTCGATTTTCTAAAGAGAATATAGCTTATTATTGAAAAAAAGCGCAACCTGACTTTCCCCTGAGATAAAACTCCCCCGTAAAGAGCAATTCCCATCAAACCCCACAACTTTGCACAGGGGCGGAGAGTGGGTCGGAGATTTAAGAAGTTTTATGAAATAGAATTGTGGAAGGGAGTCCGAGGAAGGAGGGAGCAGGGAGATGGCACAGCCAGACTTTATTTATTTGTTCACCACCTCAGTCAGAGTATTCACTTCCAGGCCTCCTAAGATTTTCACCCGGATCCCGGTCCATCATGCCCCGAGAGATTTTCAAAGTATATTTACAAAGGATTTACACACACACAAAAATAGCAGGGGGCTACGTTACCTAAGCTGAATTCCCACGTGCCTAGAGTGTTTGCACTTATCTCAAAATGTAAAAGTTTAATAAGTGACAATGAACAATAAAGCAATGTTCTTCATAATACTATAACAGCTTATTGTTAACATGACATCAGTAGGAGTAGGGGTTACTGAAGGGGTCGAAATCAATAAAGTGAAAATATCTCGGTTAATAATCAAGATGTTGAACAAAAAGTACATAAAATATAGAACATTACATTTGCAATAAGATTGATTCTATTCATTTTTTCGATCCGACGCATAATAACGGACATATACGAAATTTTCGAAATTCCCTCCTCCCACAGGTCGGATTTTAGCCATTACTTTAGTTATACATAAGTAAAACAATAATTGCAACGGCTAGAGCAGTAAAGAAATATATATGTTATATTTGAGCGCGAATTCATTTGAGGCTGAATGATGATGGTATTTTTTTGGCAAGGCTTTACTTTGCTCAATATTTTGACATTTTCCTGGCCCAGTGTTTGGGGTTTATTTCTCCTAAACATTAATCCCTTTCTCATGAATTAAGTTTGGGAGAAGAGTGAAGGGGGCAGTATACTTTACTTCGTGCAACCTGTTGCTGGTGTTAATAAAACTACATAGATTCGAATCATGAAGGATAAAATATTAACATATATTTAAATTTATTATTATTTATTCAGCTGAGGTACCTGATAGTTCATAATGGAAAGAATTTTTGAACATATCAATATTTCTGCAAAAACATTTGCTTCATACATTGATATACGACAAAAATGTACTCCAATTAACAAAGTAAACATCTTCTGTTATGTATAAGTTTGCCGATAAACAAATAGAAAATGAAATATCGCGAATTTGTATTTCAGGCCTCCCTTAAGACACCCCACTCCCGTTCTAACTTACAAATTTTAATATAGCTTAAAATCATGGAACAATTAATGCTAACTCACTTTCTGAGTTTTTTTAAGTTCGGTTCAATCGTTAGTCTCCAATAAAATTGTTGATTCTAGCTTTAGTTTTGTTATTGTATATCTAGTGTATACTTTGTTATACGACAAAAGTGAATATAACAAAAGTTAATCAAATTAAAAAAATAATCAACTTTTCTCTGATCATATTTGTCGAAAAAACAATAGGAAACGAATTATCGCAATTTTTAATTTCCCGCTTTGCTAACAACCCCCACTTCTACTCGTCCCTAGAGATGTTGGTACAGCTTTTAATCATGGAGGAGTTAGTGTCATTCACATAAGGAGTTGTCGTTGTCCGTCACGCAGGGGCTGCGTAAACTAAGCAGATTTCCCACGTGAAGTTTTACAATAGAGAAATCTGCCTAATAATAGCAGTAACCCTAACAGTAGTAGGAAGAACTAGAACTGTTCACGATGGACTAATTAGTGATCGAAACGGCTGCACTACTCTCGGAGGATAGTCCCGAATATAACCGACCACACACACACAATACAAATGTAAATATCTCGGTTAATATTCAAGATACAGAATAAAAGTATAGAACAATATTAACAGTAAATTTAATTTGCAATAAGATTGATTCTATACAATGTTTTGATCCGACGCATAATAACGGAGACATTTCGAATTTTCAAAAATTCCCCCTCCCACTGGTACGATATAAGCCATTAACTAATTTTATGTTTCTTTTTAGATAAAACTATTAAATATCAAGTTTGTGACAATAAAAACAAAATTGAGACCGATAGAGCGTTATCAGATATATATATATATATATATATATATATATATATATATATATATATATATATATATAAATTTTGAACGGACCTTATTTTCGTCATCTCCTGGGTAGGATCGAAGGACATTTGAGGAAATTTTCAAAACTCGCATCATGAGTACGACCTCAATAGCCGATTTCCCTTAAAGAAATCTGCTAAAATAAACATTATTTGTTATGTGGATATTTTCCGAAAAAGCAATACGAAACGAAATATCGCTTTCTGGTTAATTTAAAGTCTCATGTTCGTCTCAGCGAACATTAATATAGCCTAAAGTCTAAGCTGGAATAGTTGTTACATAAATACCAAGTTACATAATGTTCGATTTATGCGTGAAAAGGTAACTAACAAACGAATGACACCAAAGAAACAAATTACAGATATCGTGTCTCACATGTGAAATGAAAAACTACAGTGAAATTTCGAGAAACAAATCGTATAGGCAGAGGTTACAAAAAAAAAATAATCATGTACAGACAGAGGTTACAATTTTATAGAAATATAGTTTAGAAAGGACCTCATTTTCGTCATCTCCTGGGTACGATCGACAGACATTTGAGATAATTTTAGAAATTCCAGTCAAGAGTACGACTTCAATAGCATTTAATTTTGGAAGTCCACAACGCAGGTTCTACGTAAACTAAGCAGATTTCTCTAATTATGCAATTCCAAGCCCATGACGACATTCTAGAACCTATTGACTCATAATAAGACATTGTAAGAAGGAATTACATTTACACTTAAAACAAGTCTACGGAAAAAAGAATGGCTACGAAGTTTGCTTCAAAGGACATTAACAACAAAAAACGTTATAGCATAGACCACTTTTAAAAGCTTTAATACTAATTATTGTTCTCAAGAGACCTTTATTCTACGAGATACATGCAAATATGTTCTGTTCCTCCGACGTCGATAAGTTTTCGAATTACTAAAATTCGAGATATTGAGATATAAATTACAATACTAGATATAGTGAACAGTTTTTAATAAAGTTAATATGTCATATTTTTAGATATATTTTTGTTTACGGTGAAGTATATTTCTATCTAATCGATCAGCTGTGAGACTTGTTCCGTTTACAGGTTATTAAAATCCATTGAAAGATTTCTCATTACCGTTTGCATTTATTCACTTAATACTCACGGTGTTGTTTATTGATACCAGTATGTAGATTTATCTAAAATAAAACTTTGCGAGGGAAATCTGCTTAGTGTACGAAGCCCCTGCGTGACGGGCATTATTAAAGATAAATAGAGAATGTGAAATGAGATGAGGTCAAAAGTTTGCTTTGTTTACTCAGGCCATGCCTGACGGACTTTTTTAGTTTTCATATATCATGATAAATCGTTTAATTCGAGGCTTATTATTATATTAAGGGTTATATTTATATTAAGAATTGTATTCTTACACCTTTTACTGATATATGTACAAATATCTTTTTATTTTTAAATATTTTACATAGTAAACTGCTTGGTCTATTTTATTATAACTAAACTTGAAATTTAACCATTTCACGCAAAGCTACTGTTTATATTGGCCGAGTGGGACCTGATATTTCTTAATAGCTTAGTCAATATGATAAAATATTTCATGGGAAATTTCAATTAGGCTTTATTTAATACTTTCTAAGACTTAATCATGGCATTTACGCGCCTTAACAGAGGACAAATTTTAAAGAGCCCAGACTAGCCTTGTATGATTCTAATTGCAAATGGCTTCAGGATTGCTGGGCAAAAAGTAAACCAGCAATTGCAACAGTGAGGGGAGAACGAAACTCCCTGCCTTCTCAGTCTGAAGGTAGAATTTGAGTGCGACTGAAATACACAACCAACATAGCAACAACAAAGAAAGACAAATCCGTCTGCAAGAGCTGTGTAAAAGAAGCATATTTCCGGAATGCAGGGAATCGCCCACGATTGTTGACATCACAATGTAACCATCTCCTGTCTAATCAAGTAAAACATTTGAAATGTAAAAACATTGCTTTGGAAAAATAAGTTCCAATTGCCATCAGCTAATCACCAGCTAAAAATTAACAGTGCTGTTTCAATACTTAGGCTCCTTTTTTTATGGGATTATATTATGGGATGAAGACAGGAAAAAATTCTTTCTCGGGTGCTCTCCTTTCGAAGTATTTCCCAGCTGCTTGGCCAATTTTTTCTTATATCTCCATTATATAAGTCGGTCCACCAACAGTTCCTCGTAGCCCTTCGCTTTTGCAATATGCTAAATGCTACAAATTTCTTTAGCGTAATTTTCTTGCACTAGTGGAATACTGATCAGCCTCTCCACTAGATACAGCAGTCCCGCTATTTTGTAGTTGATGATGGAGCTTGGTCTCTGAAAGTGAGCTCTACATATATTTAAGCACTTGTAGAGGACAATGAGCTTTTATTGGTCTTGATAAATATTTTGACTCTTTTGAACATTTATAACATTTTGGTACCTCCATTGGGCAGGATTATGGCAAATCAGGGTCTGTTGTCCCTAGGTAGGTATGTCAGCAAGGCAAGGAGATAATGTCACATTCTTAAATCTTCACAGCATGTTGAAATATCATAAATTTGTGATGTTTGGTGTGCTTTTGTATCAATTAAAATTTTGTATTGCCTTTAGCGATTCCTACAAAATTCGTATTATTCCACATTTGGTGACAAGGAAGAAATTTGTTACAGTGGAAGCGTAACCATTTCTTTCATCTACCTACATAAGAAATTTGTTGATGATTACCTCTAACCTAAACTGTTTTCCTATTTTAATTATCTAAATCTTATATATTATTATTATTTTAAAAAGAATGAAATGCTCTTCTGGAACTGCTGCTGACATGGAATATTTTTTCTGCTATGGAAAACGCAATATCTTAGTTTTGCATTGAAGCGGTCATAAGTTAATTTTTTGCTTCTGTAGCGTCAAAATATGCTATATAGGAGGACCTGAGAAACACTATTTCTAAACTGAACAAGTGTAATGGAGCACACGTAGAGGGAGTGGACCACTTTGGATGGAAATGAACGAAGAAAAACATAAAAATTATTCAAGTAGGAGTCGAGAGCGGCAATAAGGAACAACGGATACTGAACGAAAGGAAGTTTCAAGGGAGTTAGGGACAGCTGACACCGGCTTGGGAGAATAACAAGTTATAACCTCACAACATACAGGTGAACAGGATAAACTAGAATAAACTAAGGTAAAAGTCTTCCTGACACAAGAGTTATATCAATTTGGAGAATAAGTTAGACACACCAGTAAATTCCTAAAACAATATATATATATATATTTTGAGTTAAGGAAACGACCAAACTAGCTTTTGGCGGGGACGCCCTTAGCCGCCCAGTTTTAATAAAAATGCAAATATCTCGGTTAATATTCAAGATAGAGAATAAATGTATATAACAATATTTATAGTAACTTTAATTTGCAATAAGATTGATTCTGTATTATTTTTCGATCCGACGTACAGTAACGGAGATATTTAGCATTTTCCAAAATCCTCCCCTCTAAAACCCTCTCCCACTGGTCCGATTTCAGCCGTTAACGAACTTGATCTTTCGTTTTACATAAAACGACTAAATATCGAGTTTGGTAACGATGGAACAAAAATTGCGACCGCTAGAGCGGTAACAGACAAATATATATATACAGTTTTGAACGGACCTCATTTTCGACTCTACTAGGTAGGATTGATGGACATTTGAAGAAAAATTTCGAAAATTCCGTCATGAGTACAACCTCAATTGCTGATTTCTCTTAAGGGAAATCTGCTAAAATGATCCTAAGCCATCAAAATGATTAAACTATTGTAAAAAAAAAAAACTACACAGGCTCCAGAATATGCCCAAAAATTTGATGCTACTAACAAATAAATTCCGTCACACAGGAGCTGCGTAAACTAAGCAGATTTCCCATGTGAAGATTTACAATAGAGAAATCTCCTTAATAATAACATTAGTAGTCCAAACCAATTCACGAGGGACGAACAGTTACGGAAACTGCCGAACTAGCGTTCGGCAAAAAGTCCCGGATATATACAACCACGTACACTTAATACAAATGGAAATATTTCGGTTAATATTGAAGATAGAGAATAAATGTATATAACAATATTTATAGTGCATTTAATTTACAATAAGATTGATTCTATTTCAATTTTTCGAATCGACGCATAATAACGGAGATATTTCGAATTTTAAAAAATCCCCCTAACTGGTCCGATTTCAGCCATTGTTCGTTAATTGATCTTTCTTTTTACGTAAAACTATTAAATATCGAGTTTAATAACGATCAAAAAAAACGTTCGACCGCTAGAGCGTAAACAGACAAATATATATATATACATACATACTCGTACATATACATACAGTTTTGAACGGACCGGATTTTCGTCTCTACTAGGTAGGATCGATGGACATTTGAAATAAATTTCGAAAAACGCGACATGAGTACGACCTCAATAGCTGATTTCCATTCAGAGGAATCTTGTTAAAAGTCCTTCACGTAGGGGATTACTGACTAAGCAGATTCCCCTCGTGAAGTCTTACAATAGGCAAATCTCCATACTGGTAAAACTTTACACCAGCGTGAATATTAAGTGTATGAATACAGAAGGTAATGAGAAATCTTTCAGTCAAATTTAATAACCTCCCAACGAAAAGCGTCTGAATTGTAAACAAAAAACTCCCCAGAGCGGAACAGACACAGAAATTGTCTTCACCGGAAAGAAAAACACTTCTTTATATTATAATATACCATTAATTTCATTAAAAACTATTTACAATATCTAATACTGTAATTCATAATGAATCAGAATTATTTTTATCTCAATCATTCAAATTGACGGAGTCCAAGAAGTCCGGGAGGGGCGGGGTTACCGATTAATATTTGCATGTATCTCGAATAATAAAGTTGTCATGAAAAAAATATTTGGTATTTAAGCTTCTAATAAGGTGTTTTCTTATATAACAAGAGTATTGATTATGTGATTATGAGTGTTGAAGACTTAAAACTAAAAAATACAATCTCGGTTAATATTCAAAATAGAGAATCAAGAATATAGCGTAACTAACAACATTTATAGTAAAATCCAGTAAATAACACAATATTTATAGTAAAATCCAGTATATAGAGTACATAACAATATTTATAGTAAATTTATTTTGCAATAAGATTGATCCTACACACTTTTTCGATCCGACGTATAGTAACGTAGAAATTTCGAATTTTAGAGTCTCCCCCCCCCACTAGTCCGATTTCAACCATTAACGAACTGTATCTTTCTTTTTACAAAGAACTATTAAATATCGAGTTTTGCAACAATTAAACAAAAATTGCGACCACTAGAGCGTTAACAGATAAATATATGTGTTCATAACCTTGAACGGACCTCACTTTCGTGGGATCGGTGGAAATATGAGGAAATATTTCAAAAATTCCGTCATGAGTACGAACTCAATATCTGAATGCTATACTAAAAATAATATATGAATCGGCGAGAATGATAACAGTTTATCCCAAACAGTGGGTTTTCGGGGGTATATGTAGAGAAACTAGGGAATGTTTTCAGTTCCTGACCGTACGAAATTAACTTTAATCAGTGTTGTTAAGGAGTGCATATATCCTGGAAGCACTGTCATATCGGACTGTTGGAAAAGTTACGACAGTATTCCAAAACTGGAGGGATATGACTTCCAACATCTAACAGTGAATCACTCCAAAAACTTCCGAGACCCAGATACAGGAGCTCACACCAACACCGTGGAGGGGATGTGGGCGTTAGCGAAGAGAAGGAACAAAATACAGTGTGGGACAAGCAGGAAGCTCCTCGACTCCTACATTTGCGAGTTCGTCTGGAGGCAAAGAAACAAAAACGAAGACCTTTTCGAACAAATAATTAAAGACATTTGTGCGTTCATGCCTCCTAAATGAATATAATTATTTAATAAATTGTTTTATTGTTATATTGTTCATTGTTTCAATTACTGAAGTGCTATAGGTTAGAATGCATATGGCCACTTTGCTTATTATAGGTAGGTAACAGATGTTATCACCTAAGCCTGATATGAGTAAAATAACATAACGTGTAGTCACTGGAGGTCGTCTTCTGCAAAAGACCCGCGAAGTGTTATAGAAGGTGATCAAGTTCATAAAACGCGTCAGTCAAATGCTGTACAATAGTTTCATCCTGAATGTCGACTAATTGATGATCTTGGTGGCCTTAATGAAACTTCAAAATTTAGCCATGTAACTATCTCAGCTGAGGGCACTGAATTCCGGGCTCACTAAGCAATCAGCTTCGCGGAGTTCTGTTACCTCTGGCATTCTTCAAATTGAATCCAGCGGATCCCATAGATTGAATATATCTGGTATGAAGTACTCAAAGAGTTACTCAGATTCATATACACTGGAAAGGTTGAAAAACTTGAAAGTATGGATGATAAACTCTTTGTAGCTGCAAATAAGTACCGTTTACTGAGGTTAAAGTCAATGTGTGAACTAGTCTTACATAGAAATTTAGCAGTACAAAATGCAGCAGAAACTTATTATTTCCAGCTGAACGCCACTCACAGTGTGAAGACTTAGCTACAAAATTAAAAGACCAGGACCGCAATGCTGTAGCAAGAAGAGCTTTTGCAGCTGAATTACTAGTGCACAAACGTCGAGCAAACAAGTTTTATATGAAACATAAGGAAGTTCAAGAAATGTGTAAAAATCGACAGGTGTCCGCGTTGTGTTTCGATTTCATGCAGAATTTGCCCTTACCACACATTCCTGTTCAGGAGGTCTTCTATTACCGTCAGTTAAACGTAAATATATTTGAGATCCACAACATTAAAGAGGGTTCAGGTAATTTTTACGTGTATCATGAAGGGCAAGGCCACAAAGATCCGAATGAAGTGTGTTCGTTTCTCTATGATTATATATCTGCTAACATTCCAGAGTCCATCAAGGAATTACACTTGTTTTCGGATTCGTGCCCCGGACAAAACCGGAATCATACCGTTGTGAGATTTTTAATGGAACTAGTAGCAACATCTGGACGGTTCGAAAAGGTTTACCACTACTTTCCAATACGTGGCCACTCTTATTTACCATGTGATCGTGATTTTGGAATCGTGAAACGGCACATTAAGAAGCAGGACCGCGTATACCTACCACAACAATATGAAGAAATGATCAAACTCAGCAGAAAGAAAAAAACCCTTTTCTCTGTAAAACCTGTTACTTACGACTTCTTTACTGACTTTAAAGATTGGTGGCTATCCGTTTATAAAAAAACATCAAAATCAATAACTGATACAATTATTGTAAGTGGATCCAACAAAACTTTTGCCATTTCTGAGTATAGGGAATTCGAATACGGTGCCTCCTTGCCAGGGTATGTCAAAACATTCGACTTCATCAATGGACACACTTCTTCAATCTTTAAACTCGTGAAGAAGAATGTTTCACAAGATCTCCCTTTAAAGAAGGCTTACAATGAACCAATCGCAATAAATACTAAAGAAGATTGCAGATGTTAAGCTGGTGAAATACATTACTCATCCCTACCTAGATTTCTACCAGAACATCCAAGATTGGAAGTCTGCTGAAGAACAAGAAAAGGAAGGAAATGATTAATCTTAGACCTTGGAGTATTTTGATGATTTACTATTACTTTTTTACTAATTTTCTTGCTAATTTTTTTCAATTGAATTTTGTTGAGAATAAAAACATAAGTCCAGTCATTTATTTTTCAACCTTATGTCCATTTAAAGTTCTTTTTCGACTCAAAAAAGTAGCTGGCAATGGTGATAGGGCATAAAAGTATAATATCTGTTAATTAATCAGTCCTTAAAACACATAGATATTGATTTACAGGATAACTAAATCTTTGACTGCAGATATCTCAAAATGCTGATTTTGGACATGTACTGTTGTCATTCTCACTGATTCAATTGTTCTACGCATCTTTTCGTAACTTAAGAATTAAACGTACTTTCTTATTATGTGCTTTTAACGTCCTCCCCCCACCATCTACTCGCCTGTTTTCTAGATAGAAATCACATATTTTTGTTAAAAATCTCTTAGAAGTATTTTAATTCGAAATAATAAGTTTCCTTATTACATTGGGATAACTAGAGACGATATCATATTCCAGCTAGGAATCTGTTTAGTTAACGCAGCACCTGCATGACGGACGTTTTAGAACTCAAACTCTTGACATTTCCCCTTTGTGTAACTGAACAAAACATACATAGGGCTTCTTAGTAGCTGGAGAATTAAAAAAAAATTTGAGAATGTCATGTTATAAGCTCGTGGGAAGAACTGATTATACTTATTATATATTATTATTCGTGCGTGAGGAACTTTTTTATTTATTACGCTCAGCACAAGAAGATGCGTATTCGGCATCGGAAATAAAAACAAGTAAATACATTCGCAGTCAAAACCAATAAATCATTCAAATACGAAAAACGATATTTTTCGGGATTTCATAACGTTAGGGGACCATATTACAATTATTATTCAAGAGCAGGAATCGTTTGTAACATGACGTTGAATTGTGTTAATAAGGGTAATAAAAGACAGATTATATATAACAATTGTATTTAATCAATTTGTCACTAAATAAAATCTTAATGCACAGGTAAGAATGAAACTCAAGAGTCTTTGTTCACCAAATGAGATTAAAACAGTCACAAAACTTAAGAGGGGGGGGGTTCCCAATTGCAGTTTTACAATAGAGAAATCTTTCAGTTAATTTTAATAAGCTCCCAAAGGAAACGGCTTATGAATTGTAAACAAATAGGGCATCAAAAGAAAACATTTGCATATATCTCACAAAGTAAAACGTTAGAAGACAAGAAAGGTTAGGTGCCGAACAGTTGCGGAGTCCACCCATTTATTTTTTAACCTTATGTCCATTTGAAGTTCTATTTCGACTCAAAAAAGTAGCTGGCAATGGTGATAGGGCATAAAAGTAAAATATCTGTTAATTAATCAGTAACATAGATATTGATTTATAACTAAATCTTTGACTGCAGATATCTCAAAATGCTGATTTTGGACATGTACTGTTGTCATTCTCACTGATTCATATGTTCTTCATAGTTTAATGGGAAGGTTCATCAACAAAACACAATTTTCCCACTCGACCGTTATTCATATTTCCCTGTATATTTCGAGGCCTCGTCCTGTCTTACGTTCGTTGCGAAAGTCCTTTCCTCACTTAACAGTATGTATATATATATTATGTATAAATACATACATATATACGAACACACACGATTTTTGTTGGTCGTTACTGAATCCTATATTATTTAAACGTTTTCTGCAAAACTAAAGATCAAGTTCGTTAACGGCTAAAATCGGGATATAAGGGGGAGGGCCCTTGGACAAAAAACAGCGTGGTTGCCAAATCATTTATGCTTTTAGGGGTAAATACTTAGTTCACCTCCATTCACCATTACAAATTTATTCGATCTTTGAAATTTAGGAGTTATCCAAAATTCAAGCTTCCACCTGTTGAACAAGCCACCACGAAAGTCTTTTTTCCCCTGGCTAAAATCTCGGGCCCTTTCAAACTTGAAATATAATCGTGATCAAGCAAAGATTCGTGAAGCAAGATGAAAGACAAGTTACTTACTGTATACATCGGAGCTACGAGAAACTGGATGAAGGTCAGGACAATACCAACAGAAGATAACATTAATTAAATATTCTGTCCTCGAAAATTATTATTTTCGGGCTTGTCTTAAGAATTGAAAGATAATATGAACTTATAACTGAATCTGAGCTTGAAGAACATACATGAAAAAAGAAACTAAATATTTTCCAAAAAAACTATATAGAATTTTTTTTTTTAAATTGCGTTAAACGTTAATTTGCCAAAACTAGTTACTTATATAGCTATTATGTTATGATTCATAATTTTTCGAATTATTAGATATCTACGATTTTGCTAATCTCAAATTTTCTGAACTTTCTACTCGAGGTCGTAGTTTATGGCTACTAGGTTAACCTTATTCTTAGTTTAAACTGAAATGTTAATTAAAAAATTATACTTACATTTTCAACAAATAGTTAAAGCAACATCTTAAATGCAACTCAAATTTAACAATAGATATACCTAAAACTTTAAATGTAACAATAGCTGATAAGTATTAAACTCTTTATCATGATAAGAAAACGAGGAAATGAAGTAGTCCAATATTTAACTTAGGGTAAAATTAACTCATCAGAACAATGTCAGTAAAATTATGAGTACACTGCTCTAGTAGTTGACAATTCTTTAGGGAAAATAAACAAGAGAAACACAGCCGTAAAACGATCGAAATACAGTAGCCTCTCTTTAAAGCGATTCATCCTATAGCGATAATTCCAAAGAAATGGTGAATATTTTGGCACTGTTTGATCTGCCATAAGAACAATGTATATATTCTCTCTGTGTAACGATATCGCTCACTCTAATGATTTCTTCAGATCAGTTACGAGTATTTTTAAGATGTTTTCCAATAAACCTAAACAATGTCACTATCAAAAAAGAATTAGGTACAGTAATGAGTAAACGTCTGGTGATTGGCGTCTAAAAAACCCACGTTCTTACTAAAACATTAAGCGCCTGCTGTCAACTGCAAATCAAAAAAATGCTTGAATTAATGTCTGAAATTGAACCAGTGGAAGGGGTAAACACGGATCGAAAGAGATAGGGAATTTCGAAAATTCAAACTATCTCCGTTATTGTGGGTCGGACCGAAGTATTCTACAGAACTAATTTAATTGCAAATGTAATGGCCTATAAATGTTATGTACGGTTTTTCACAATCTCTATTATAAACAGAGATATTTGTATATTTTAGATTTCGGCCTTCAGTAATGAAGGTTTATTAGTGATATGACTGCTCCTGTCATATCAACAATAAACTGTTATATTATAAAACACTTTATTTGAAGCCTAAATACCCAAATATTGTTCTCATTGTGGTTTTACGATTTGAAGTAAATGCAATCTGCTTAGTTAACGCTGCCCCTTCGAGACAGAGTTCTTAATGAAACAGCTTAATGTTAATGACAATAGTACTGAAGGCCGAAATCTATAAAGTGCAAGTATCTCAAGATGGTGTAACAATGCACATAACAACATTTATAGAACATTTGCAATAAGATTGGTTCTATACAATTTTCTGATCCGACGCATAATCACGGAAATATTAAGATAAGATAGAAATTGCGACCGGTAGAACGGTATCACACACACACACACACACACACACACACACACATATAAATATATATATATATATATATATATATATATATATATATATGTGTGTATATATATATATATATATATATACATATATATATATATATATATATATATTTGAACGGACCTCGTTTTCCTTATCTCCTAGGTAGGATCGATGGACATTTGAGAAAATGTTTCGAGAATCGCGTCTACGACCTCAATAGTAGGGGGAATCAGCTAACATTGAGAAGTCAATCAAAGATTTTCAATGGTCACAAAATAGGAGAACCAGGGGTCAGCATTTGTTTAATAGTAAAATGTGACTTACTTTCGACTAGTAGAAGTAAAAATGTTTAATAATGGAAAAAGAAAGATTGGATTAATTTATGTCCTGCATAATCCCGTATTTTTTACCACATATATTTTATTTTATATTGAAATCATTGTCTATTAAAAAAATCGGCTAGTTAAAATATCAAATAACTTTAGTTTTATATCCAAATAAAAGGATAATTATGTCAACTCTAGGATAGTATAAAAAAAAAAAGAAAAGAAAATCCTATCAGTCGTTCTGTTATATCAAAAGAAATTGGCGACCAGAGGCCGACAGAATTGAGAATGTAACCCGTCAATAATCCTTTTTTGCATCAGTTCTTACAAAGGGCGATAAAATAGTCTTTAAATAAGCTATGAAAGAATAAATAGACACAATTCTAAAAATATTTTATTTTTCAACATAATCCCTATAAACATCAATGCACTTATTACACCTGTCCTTAAACATACTGATTCCACGTTAAAAAAACTTTCTTCTTGGTCTTCAAACCAATCTTCTGCTTCAAATTTCAGGAAATTCAAGTCATCAAATCTTTTACTATTTATTTAGAACCTGTTTAAATTTGGGAACAAGAAGAAATCACTGAGCGACTGTGTAATAGCAACCTCAAATGATAATAATGCGACTCAAGCAGCAGCTAGATGTAGGTTAATTTTCGAATAAAGTTGTCTAAAGTTTCAATGGAATTTGGCATTTTCTATGGTAGCGTAAGCACAATCATCCACGGCTTTTTAGAAATGTCTAAGGTGTCTGCAAGATGATCTCCCCGAAATCATTCGTTTCAGATCGGAATCATCGCCTCTTGTCATGCCAAGAGCTCTAAAAGCTCTAGAGGACTTCATGGCCCGATTAGTAACAGATGATAAGACGAGGTTGTACAAGTGAGATCCAGACAAAATAGCAGTAGAAAGATTTCGACTCGCCCCTTCCAAAAATATTCAAATCCGAACGTTCATCAAGGAAAGTGATAGCAGCAATTGTTTGGGATGCAATGGGTGTTCTGTTAACTGATTACCTCGATATCGGCTCTACAATAGTAGGTCAGTATTATGCTGAATGCTGATGAAGCTACGTCAAGAGATTTCCCTCGCGAAGTTTAGTAATAGATAAATCTACATACTGCTAAAACAACACCACCGTGAATACAAACGGTAATGAGAAATCTGTCAGTTAATTAAAACAAATTCCCAACTGAAACGGCTTCTGAATTGTAAGAATAACTTATATTTTAATAACTCAAATTTTAGTAGTCCAAGAACTAAAGAAGGGAGGGGGCAGATGAACAGAACGTATTTGCATAAATCTTACAAAGTAAAGAAGGTAAGGTAAGGTTAGAAACAACAGGAAGGTTAGAAGAAGCTTCCACCTGAAACGAGTAGTTACGGAAACGGCCGACCTAATCGTAACTATACCCGACCACAGACTACATACAAATACAAATATCTCGGTTAATATTCAAGATAGAGAATAAACGTATATAACAATATTTATAGTAAATTTTATTTGCAATAAGATTGGTTCTATACAATTTGTCGACCCGATGCATAATAACGGAGTTATTTTGTAATCTCGAAAATCCCCCCCCCCTCCCTCAAGTCCGATTATAGCCATTAACGAACGTGATCTGTCTTTTTGCATAAAACGGTTAAATATAGAGTTTCGTAACGATCAAACAAAAATTGTGACCGCTAGAGCGTTAACAGACAAATATATATATATATATATATAATTTTGAACGGACCTCATTCTCGTCATCTCCTGGGTAGGATCGGTGGACATTTGAAATTTTTTTTTCAAAAATCGCGTCATGAGTACGACCCTCAATAGCTGATTTCCCTCAAGGGAAATCTGCTAAAAATGCCTTATTCCACAAGTATTGCATTGCTGCCATTCGTAACTAACTGCTAGTTTGAACAAGTTGGCCATCCACCCTATACCCCAAACCTAGCCCAAAGTGATTCCATCTTGTACCAAACTGAATGAGATTCTTAATTGGGGCAACATTTGACAACCTGAATTCTACAATATCCACAGAAAAAAGGTTCAGAGACCAAGAAGAAAGTTTTTTCCTGGAACTGAACTACAAAGTAAACATTAAGTTAATATGTTATATATAGAAAGGAAAGAAGGATAAACGACTGACTTGTTTGAGCGACACCCTTGCCGCATGTAAATCTAAAAGGGAATAAAGTGTGAAAGCTGGGAGACGAGCCAGGGTTGAATTTTTCATCATAAGTGGTCGATTGTAAGTAAGAGATAGAAGGATGTGGTTTACATTATGCAGGGCTAATGCTCGGAGAGGACCTCTGATTCGCAGCCTCCCTTATCGGCTTTCCCAACACAATATACAACCCTGCTCAGGGACCTCCTAGGAAAAATAAGTCCCCTGGCAGTTCACCGCTCCTTTCCCACAACTCTAGAATGGCAGGGTATAAATCCCAGCAAATACTTCACTGCCAGTATCACTATCTACATTCAAGACTATACTCTACACATCCATCCTCCCAACACTCTTAAGATAAGTCCGTCACGCAGCGGCTGCCTAAAATAAGCAGCTTTTCTACGAGCTCATGAACGAACATGTAAACTTATCTCACCTTTTTAGTTTTCGGCCTTTGTAAACCCCCAATCCTACTCCATGTCATAATAAAAAACTGTTATATTATGAAGCATGTCATTTGATGATTAAATACCAAATTAGTATCTCGTTAAATATTTACGTTTTGAGATAAATGCAAATACGTGACACACGTGGGAAATCTGCTTAGTTAAGATAACGCAGCCCCTGGGTGACAGAATTGTTCTGTATGATAATAAGGGAAATATTTTGAATTAAGGATTCCTCCTCTATTTCAGCCAGGGAAATATTTTGAATTAAGGATTCCTACTCCATTTCAGCCAATAACTACTTGAATGAAACATAGGGGGAAATCCGTTACACAGGGGCTGCGGAGAGTTTCTGAGAAAAAAAAGGAAAAAAAAAAAAAAACAGATGTAGAAATAATTTGCACTATAATTGTAGAACTTCAACAGTTTAAGATTTGTACTACATTTTAGAATCCGACTCATAATAAGGGATTTCATATTTAATTTTCGAATCGTCCCCCTCTAAATCCCCACTATTCTTTGTCCGATTTCCACTAATAGAAAATATAGTCTGTGTTGACTGAAACGGTAAAATATCGAGTATTCACAAACATTTTCGAGAAATTCAAAAATCATTATTAATAACGCATTAACAAGTATATTGACGAGTTGAATGAAAACAGCATTTATACTTGGAATGATGTGCTTCATGATATAAACTGCTCAAAAATGAATAGGGATATTGGCTGTTTTGTGGTATGTATGGGACCTAGCATATTTTTTTTTTTTCTATTATAAATATCATTAATATTTATTAGAAATTATTGTCTTTTTTCCCTCATAAAAAAGAAATTTAATTAAGATCGATTTAATTAAAATTAATAGATTAAGAAAAAATAACCAATATCCCTATTCATTTTTCAGCAGTATACATGAATAGGAGTACCTAATAACTGAAAACTGAAATAAGGAAATATCTCGGTAAATAATTATTATACAGACAACATGCACATAACAATATGGACAGTACATTTTTACTTGCAATGAGATTGAATCTAAACAATTTTACGATCCTACGCTTAATGAAGATATTTTGAATTTTTTAAATCCCACTCACACTGGTCGGATTTCAGCCACTGCAACTGAATTTATTTCCGTTATCTTCTAGGAAAGATTGATGAACAATTGAGGACATTTTTCGATAAGTGAATCATGAGTACGACCTCGATAGCTGATTTCCCTTTAGCGAAATCTGCTAGTATAAGAGTACGGTGTAGCAGCAGTTAATTGTCATAGGTGCAACCTTCCCTAACGGTTGTCAACTGACTTAGGGAGGCAGTGTTGCCAAAATAATTAATAAAAGAATTATTAATTAAAATTAATTAGCATACCTGGATACACTGCTGGTAACCAGACAATAGACTCCCTGTTCAGTCGTGTATTCCGGCTTACTTAGTTTATTAATCAGTCGCTTCCACTATTCTTATTTGAACTCCTTCTATAGCGGTGGCCATCTCTTTGAATGTTTGTTGTTCACTAACCGGCCGTACATCAGGAGGTCGCCGTCGGAATCTACAGCGCTAGTGTATAGGGTTGAGTGCT
This sequence comes from Riptortus pedestris, assembly GCA_019009955.1. Taxonomy (NCBI): domain Eukaryota; kingdom Metazoa; phylum Arthropoda; class Insecta; order Hemiptera; family Alydidae; genus Riptortus; species Riptortus pedestris. The sequence continues at coordinate 18,863,274 of CM032230.1, read as the reverse complement.
CGTTTTAGGCTGGGCAGCTACATTGGTTCTGTGTCCGCACATGGTTGTTTCTGCTCCGCAAAAGTGTATGTTTTTTGGCTCTTACAGCGATTTTACACAGAAAGGATCTCCAGCATCGATGATAGCCCCCGCTATCATTCTGCACCGGTTATAGGAAGGAATATGATGTGGAACACAGATAACACTGGAAGGAAAGTCCACCTCATGAAAAGTATATTTTCATCAAAGGTACCTTTTTCTTTTACTCTAACGCTAGCATTATCGACGTTGACAATCGAATGAGTACTCATGATAAAGGACATTTCTCACTATTGGCATTGTTGTGATTTGCGAGGAATAGCATTTTGAAAAGTGACTTTATTTTCTTCTTTTGGACAATCAAAGGTTTCCCGCTATAACTAGTGCATTTAAATGATTAATTTCATTCATTAACTAGTGTATATAAAGTATTAACTTGCAGCTAAAGTTTACAAACTTAATAAAGGGCAACTATTATTTTTTTTTCTATGTTTTACATCCCTCTTTAATAAAGTTAAAGTTTCTTTGTTTTTATAACAGATTTATTAGTAAGAGTTAATGTTTATTTCATTAGTTTTAAGGGTAGTTCCTAGATTAGTTTTCCAGTTTCAATTGTTTCAAATTATTATCATTTCGTTCTAATCTATCAGTAGGTTCATTAATAATAAAATTTGTGTATATACTATAATTTATTCAATGTATTTTGATTCTTTGGAGAACTCAAATAGTGGCTTGTATTATTTCACCCTCATCTATCCCTAAAAATAGTAAATACTTTGGTATAATCAAGGTGAGGAAATTATCTCTTTTATTGATTTAATTTCAGCCTAATGCACTCTTATTATTAACACAAAGGCTAACCGCACGCCCTAACATTCCCTTTTAGTGTTTCCTGGAAGTTGTGTGTGCACGTGTTTCTACTGCTAGCGGACAGAGTTAATCGGACTTTTCTTTCGATTGTCTTATTATTACCAGAAATGTTGTTTATTTGCATTATTTATTTTATTATTATTTTGCAATATAGTGCATCTTTTAATTTCGAAGTTATTATTATTTTTACCCCGTGCATTAAATGGTATAAATCAAAAACACAATTTCTAGTCGGGAACGTAAAAACTGATGACGCCGTAAAGCAATGCAATTTGCTTTTCTCCCACAGCAGAAGTTCAATGAAATCAATTTTAGAATGAAGGTAAAAATAAAGTGGTTCTAATATAACAACTTATTCTTAAATCGCAGACACGGTAGGAGTGGGAGTTTACTGAAGGTTAACAGGATAAGGAAAAAAATAGGAAAACTAAAAAACGCAAAAATCTCTGTTAAAATTCAAGATTCAAGAACAAATGTATAAAACAAAATATAAAGAACATTTTATTAGCAAGATAGGTTATAGACCATTTTTAGAACGAAAGTATAACAAAATATTTCCAACACTTGAAATTCCCCCTCCTCTTTCAAACATTTTTCGAATTATTTTTTAAATAACTGATAAATAAATATTTTCGGAACAACTTGAATAAATAATTTCTCCTATGCTAAAAAAAATTTTTTTTTCTTGAAGCGAAATAGGATCTTGCACAAGATTACAACTTATAAATATTTCTCAAATGGATAACCAGCCCTCTCGGTAACATTAAAGTACAATATTCAATAAATAACGAAAAAGGATTCATACAGCAAACATGTTTCGAATAACATTCTTAAGAGACGATGACTTAATAAATTGAGATATTAACAACTACTGTAACCTATAAGGAATCCAAACCTGAAGAAAATAATTATCTTCTTAGAATCGACTTAGAAAAATTGTTTTTGGTTTCCCACACTCGAAAAAGAAACCGTAGCAATTACTAAAGCGTTTCCTGATTTCTATACTTAAAAAAGTCTATCACGCAGGAGCTTCGTTAACTAAGTAGATTTTCCACATGCGCTACGTATTTACATTTATCACAAGTAAAGGTTCAACGAGAACAATATTTGGTATTTAAGCTTACAATGTAGTGTTTCATGTTATAACAGCTAATATTTAAGATGAGGGACAGGAGACTATGGTTCACAGAAGGTTGATAACTAAAACAACCAAATATCTCGGTTTATATTCATATTAGAGGAAATAATATATAACAACATTTACAGGGAATTAAATTTCCAATAAGATTACAGCTGTTTACGAAGTTGATCTTTACTTTTGTTTGAAACGCTAATATATCAAGTTTGGTAATGATCAAAGAAAAAGTCCAGTAAAAAAATATGTAGATAGATAATTTTACACAAAACGTTTGGTTTGAGTTTGGTGAGGATTAAAAAAAATTGCGACTTCTAGAGCGTTAACAGACAAATTATATATATATATATATATATATATATATATATATATATATATATATATATATATATATATATATATATAATATTTTGAACGGACCTCATTTTCATCCTCTACTAGAGAGGATCGATGGACATTTCAGGAAAATGTTCGAAAATTGAGTACAACCTCAATAGCTTTCCTTTAAGAGAATTCAGCTAAAATATAAATGCAGCTTTCATAACTGCCAATGTACACTACCTTAAAATAATTATCCCTAAATATTGGGTGAAATAAAAAATTGAATTCTAGAAATGTTTATATCCGAGATTCGCGATAAAAACGAACATTCAACCAATCAATTTTAGCCTATTGGAATGACACATACACACGGTCGCGAGCATATTAAATGTGAAGGAATGGTATGTTATTCTGAATTATTTAATATCCCGGGGCCCAAGTGGTCTAATGTTCTTTGGGACGTGTCTCACCAGCCAAGGGACTAAGGTCTAGTATTAATCCAAAATATTCAAGAAGCCTGTTTCTTTTTTATTGAATTTTAACAAGAATTTATTTCTCGTAGCTGCCTCAAACCCTCATACAACTCCTGCGGCCATCAAAAGTCTCGTGAGGACTTTAAAATTACTTTTAACTATAGTTTGCCAACTTCCCTTGCTTTATGCCATTTGAGGTCCACCAAGATTCATCGGAGGTTTCTTTCTCCCGAGAAACGTTTCCACCTGAAATCAGGATATTCATTACCGTTCGGCGTTTTGGCAGTCCCTCTACCATCAAGCTTATAATACGTTGTTCCATAAAGGCTTGTTTTCTCTTCTACTGAAATAGAGATGGAGATGTCCCTCATTATTTTTCTAATATTCCCTGTTACAAGGTTACTTATCCAAAGAACACATTCAACTGCATTTGGTACTATGACATTATAATACTAGGGTTTTATTTTTTTTCAAGGTATTTTAATGGATTAGAAATAGGAAAAGGAATATAATACCTTCGCTATTGTTCATTGGAAGTGCTATCCGGACTGAGTTTGACATTCAATTAAAATTTCTCAAAATAGTATTACGTTTGAGCTAATTCATTTTAAGCCACGACGCAAAAAACGTTTTTTTATAATTGGCTTGTTAGTTTCTGTGTTGGGTCCATAATCCTTACTATACCGGAACTATAAAGATTAAAACCTGTAAATTTGAAATTTCAAACGGGCAAAATTATTTGAGTAGAGTGGGCAAAATACAGAAAAGCAAATCTCACTTATTACAGATACAGTTATTTTGCATCTAACATTTTTCATTAAAAAGAACTTAAACATTATGAACATTGGACCCGATGCATAGAAATTACGAAAATAAGGTCCGTTGTTACACACACACACAACGGCGTGTAGCTTGTGTAGCGGCGATAAAGAGATTAGTTCCTAGAAGAAGTACTTGGCTCTCCCATTTGGTCATTGATAAGCATATAGTAGCACCTCCCTTAAAGAGCCCGTCCCCCCCCCCCCAATTTTTTTAAGACTAGCATACTTTTAGTTTAGATAGGTAAGAATTATTAAAATAATACGACCCTCTTTCTCTTCCACTTACCCCCATCCTCTATATCTTCTTTCGGTTATCCACCCTCTCAGCCCTACCAGTGACACCGGTGAATGGTAAATATTCAATCCTATCCTATTAAAATCGTAGCATTTGAACAACTCCCCTTCTGTTTTAAACCTGACCGGGCCCATAACCCATACAATTTAAACTCCGTACGCACGACAGCTGGGTATTAGAGGAAAAAAAAATTCGACATTCAGTACCAAGCGCTTATAGAGAGAACTTAAGCTTTCGGCTCTCTTTGGACAATAGTACTCTGTGTTAACGTCTGCCCTGGTCGGTTTCCCTAGCCGAATCCACGAGGACCCAAGGGAATTGGATTCCTGCTGGGAAAATTCCCGGACCTATCTGATCATCCTATCAGCTGGGTGAGGGTTGGTACTTTCTCTAATATGAAAATTCACACCACACTTGGTGCTATACTAGCACACACTTGTGACCGGTTAAACATGCCCCTCCATCCACCTCTCCCCACAAGTCCGCCCTTCACCTTAAACGCCCAGAACAACGTCTCTATGGACGTTGAAAAATACGAGCCTCTCGTAAGAGGGGCTAGCGTTCCCGATGAAGACGGTTTCACTCAAGTTACCAGAAACAGGTAAGAAGGGCTCTTCCCGTCCCTGACCGAAATACACCCCTCTTCCCCTTACTCCTTCCTACCTTCAACCCTTAGAATCTCCTCTCTTCCTTCCCACAAACTCCAATTCTACTACTTACAAAACCACTAACACCATCGGAAAACCCCCCAAAACATGTCTTTTGTACTATCTCGGAGATTATTCCATACCTCTGAACACGTTCGGCACCTCGATCGTCAAAACAACAAAATTCAGGATCCAAACCACTAGCAGACAACTCCTAATATTGCCCGGACTTAGAAGAACTCACGCAGAAGGTCTGTTTATACCAAAAATCAGAAGACAACGTACCTCATCATACGTATGCCCCTCGAGGTACCAAAAGAAATAAAAAATGCCTCAACTAAGGCCTCGAAGATTTAAAGGTATGGATGATATACGTAAAAAAATGGTCTCTTATGACGAGCTAAATAGCGTCATGCGCATGCGTCGCAAACACCCCGACAGCTCCAAGGTGGAGATAGTGTCTTTCTCTACAAAATATGACCACACTGAGCACATTTATAAGCAATCGATCATATCTTGGTCAGGATCGAACAGAGTATAAGCCCTCAACAACACCACCATGTCGGCGTTTTCCAGCAATTTCCACACTGGCACACTTTCCTCCAGATATCCTCTAAATCCACGACCAATTAATGGTCACACCATAAACCCTGCTGAATTTTAACATTAATTCAGCCAATCTCCAAAAATCCAAGTTTGAAGATTGCAAGAATATGGCCCTACAGTGGAGGTGCCACGTGATACCCGCCTTCTGACGCCGACGAATTCTAGGTGACTGGCAACTAACTGACAAGATGAAGAAGGAAAACGGGCAGCCATGCCTATATGATTGGCACCCCATAACCTACCCCCGGGCAAAGAAAACATCACATCCTTCAAAGTACTACTGGCCAGTGACACCGAGACGATTACCGCCCTTTATAGATTGCCTTCAGCCCACCCTGAGCTATTTTACGACGTCCTTACCCTGACACAAAACGAGAGGACAATTACGACCGCTAGATTAGTAACACAAAAATACACGAGCACACAGTCACACACTGAGCAGAAAAAAAAACCAATGTTATGTTCAAGAATGAGGCTCTATTGTCCATTATGAAGGAGAACAGCCTTTGTTGAAAAGAAACCTTGTCAATTCATTCAGGGAACAGAAGAGTGGAGGTGTATTAAGATATGGCGATAGAACATCTAGGTATAGCGCTCCTCAAGAAACACACCATCTGTCATACTGAATTCTGGAAGATTTAAAACTCATTTTCATTTTACAGTCAAGCGCTCTAGGAACTGCATTATGCCCTTTTGGATATTGGAGTTTATTAAAGCAGTCATAATTTGCAAGAAAACTAGGAGCTACGTCCATTAAGGAAAATATCTCTTGGACATAGATCTCGATTTCTTGAGAAAAGAAAGGAGGCAAAGCAGCAAAAAGGATAGCGGTACACCGTCAGTCTAATACAATGTGTCCAAATAAGCAACCTTAGAAATGTCAGTTACACAAACTTTCTCAATATTTCAGCATTTTTTTTCACAAAAACTACTGGAGATATCAAAGTAAAATTTTATATTCTTCATAAGGAAGGTAAAAAGTGTTGTTAAAAAACGTCCCTAGAAATGTTAGTATAGCTTATTATAATGAAGGCGTTAGTACTAATTCACATACCGAGTTTGGTTTAATTCGGCTGAGTCTTTAGTGCCAAATAAAATTTTGGACTTCCGCTATAGTTTATAGCGTATAACTCATTTATGCTTCCGTGTACGGCACAAGTGAATATAACCAAAGTTACTTTAAATAACAAAATAAACTACGTTTGTTATGTGCATATTTGCTGAAAAAGCAATAGGAAACGAAATATCGCTATTTTTAATTTCAGGCCTCCCTTATAACCCCCACTGTTCGTTTTAGAGAATATTAATATAGCCTAATGTCTAAGTTAGGCTAGGAGTAATATACATACGAAGTTTCGGTTCAGCCGTTTATGCGTGAAAAAGTAACAAACAAACAGACACGAAAGAAACAAAATGTAGTTATGGTGTCAATGACATGTGAAACGAAAAGTTATCGTGAAATTTCACGGAAAAAATCAATGTACAGACAGAGGTTACAATTATATATATATATATATATATATATATATATATATATATATATATATATTGTTACGTTTTTTATTACCAAAACCAGTAATAAACGTTTTTAATAAGAGTTCTTTTGGATTGCAAAATTAAATACTCGCAAGTTTCACAGTTTTTATCACTGCAAAATTTATTTCACAATGCACAATAAACTTGGTGATTATTCTTAATTACTACTCACAGTATACACTGATAGCGTTACTGTTCTTCAATGAGTCACAGTCCAATAATTCACTGAAATTCACAGAAAGACGGCACTGCACTGTCCTTTACTTCGCGGCACTGCACTGTCTTCTACTTCGCGGCACTTCACTGTCCTTTACTTCGCGGCACTGCACTGTCTTAAACACGGCACTAAACTGTTACAGTCACGGCACAACACTGTTCTTCTTTTAAAACACTTTACCGCACTGCACTAAGTCGCACTGTAACACTGATGTGACCATCAAGATCGCTGAGCATAAAACTGACTCACGGCTGGCCCGAGCTCCTTTTTATAGGGAGGCGGCATACATCAAAGGGGAATTGTCTAGTTCATTCGACGTCTGGCTGGAAGGTACTGGTCAGACCTAGAACATTCTTTTCGGTCTCTTTGATCTACGTCACACTTTCCAAATAGACGACTCGCTCTCTCGCTCTCTGAAGGATTATTAATCTATTTATTTTTCACAACACTATATATATACACACACGTCTACTTGTTCGATATTTCTTTATCTGAGCTCACGAGAGCCCAAACATTGCTTAATATTTATTAATGTTTTTAAAATTTATAGTGTCTTGTAAACATAAATTAATTAATCAAAGAATTATTTTCTGTAATTTAGTCCCTCCCCCTCCCCAGGTAGATATTTCTATAACAATAGCCCACACTTAAATCAACCAGAGGAAACAAAACCATTCTTTTTCGTTTGATTAAAAACTAAATCCAGGCACAATGTACTATTTAATACGTCTTTTCTTTGCCTTATTTGGTCATCATAGAAGAGTATTTTTAGGCTGGAATATGGCCCTTAAGAATAACTTTAACTATTGAGGCGTACTCATGACGCGATTTTTGAAAAGAGTCCTGTCTATCGACCCTACCTACCCAGGATATGACAAAAAAGAGATCAGTTCAAATATATATATATATATATATATATATATATATATATATATATATATACTCGTATATATAGGACAACCGCTCAAAAATGCGTATATCTCTGTTAATATTTAAGATACAGAATAAATGTAACGGAGATATTTCGAAAATCGCCCTTGCCACTGGTCCGATTACAGCCATTAATGAACTTGATTTTCCTTTTAACATAAAACGAATAAATGTCGAGTTTGGTAAGACTCAAACAAAAATTGCGACCGCTAGAGCGGTAACAGGTAAATATTATATATAACTTTGGACTGACCTTATTTTTGTCATCTCCTAGGTAGGATCGAAGGACATTTGAAGACATTTTACGAAAATCGCGTTATGAGTATGATCTTAATAGCTAAATTTTCCTTGAAATCTGCTAAAATAGCCTGAAAAATTATGAATTTTAGTTAAGAATAGAATTACTATTTGGTTTATTATGGGAAAGTGGCTAGCAGCTCTAGACCGTTCTACAATACACATGCCATTTCTTTCGGAGAAACCAGATTAGGCACTATAAATATTTGATCTATACCAAATTTGAACTTAAAATCCTGAAGGTTTGAGAAAAGAACAAAATGCGAATACAAAATGTCACTCTTATTATGCTTCGGAACTGAAAATATTAATTCTTGTTGAAACATTATTCTACAACAAGATCTGTATGCACATTTTTTTCCAAATAAAATATTAATTAATTAAGCTATTTAGAAGTTTTCAGAATGTAGTAGGCTAAAACAAACTTTTCACATTGCTTCTGCTAAATGCTATGCTATTATACACATAAGATTACAATTCAAGCCTTCTTTATTTTAAGGTTCGCTGGCAACTCATCCTTGACGGTAATATATTACATGTATATTTAATTTAAATTTATATACAAATATAATTACTTGACCTTTAGCAAATAAATCACGTTACTGTATGAGGTACATGCATATACAATGTATGACGTCATAATTAAAGATTTTACGTTCTCACCTCGAAAACGTTTATCTGTTAATATCACTGAAGATCATTAATGTATTGGCTGAAGTCGGACCTGGAATACGGGGAGGGGGCTTCAGGAGGGATAAATTTGAAAATCCGAAATCTCCATTACCCTGAGTCAGATCTTAACCAACTATAATCATGAAATCCTAAAGGTTTCTGAAAAGAACAATATTTGAAGACACAATGACACTCTAATATGCTTCGGAACTGAAAATATAACTTCTTGTTGATTAATTCTTCTACTACGAGAACTGTTCTTCAAATGAAATAAAAGTTATTTTGAAGTTTTCAAATAAAATACAAGTAAAATAAAAAAGCTTTCTCAAAGAAGACAATATTCAGCATTTAAGCTTACAATAAGAGTTTCATGTTATTAGCTGTTGTATGTCACAATGATGACTAGCGACTAGGGTTTACTCAAGGTTCTTAACTAAAAAAATCCAAATTTCTCGGTTAAGACTCATATTAGAAAAAATATTTATATAACGACATTCACAGGCAACTAAATTTCCAATAAAATCTTATCTTAAAGCCGTTAACGAAGTTGATCTTTCCTTTTGCATGAAACACTAATATATCGAGTTTGGGGCTGATAAAAAGTAATGCGAACGCTAGAGCTTTAAGAAATATATATATATATATATATATATATATATATATATATATATATATATACTACTAGATACTGGGGGTCACTGAAAGTTAAAAATTTAAAAATTGAAATATCTTGATTAATATTCATATTAGAATAAATATGTATATAACAATATTTATAGGCAATTAAATTTCTAATCAGATTGCTTTTACAATCGTTTTCGATCTAACGTAATAACGAAGATATTTCGGATTTTCGAAATACCTCCCCTCTTGACCCCCCCCTCCCGATTTCAGGTATAACGAACGTGATCCTTTGTTTTACATTAAAGGCTTATATATCGAGTTTGGTAACAATAAAACATAACCACTAGCCACCACTAGAGTGGTAAAAGACCAATTATATTTATATATATATATATATATATATATATATATATATATATATATATATATATACTAGCTCAGATACCCGGCTTCGCTCGGGAATTCATTTGAGGCTGAATAGTGATGGTATTTTTTTGGCAAGGCTTTACTTTGCACAATATTTTGACATTTAACCGTCCCAATGTTTAGGATTTATACCCGTTGTTGGCATTTGTTAATAATAAAATTAATTTTTTATGTAAGACTAGTGAAGTCTTCCATATTGTCATATTTCACGTCTCCTGTGCACTATGCATAGATTTCAGCTATTCAAGACAAAATATTAACGTAGATTTTAATTAATTTTTCCAGGTGAGGTACCTGATAGTTCAAATTGGAATGAATTGTTGGGCATATCAATATTTTTACGCAAATTACTTGCTCCACACATTGTTCCTGGAGAAATGGATAAAACAAAAGTTAATCTAAATAACAAAGTAAACAACTTTTGTTATGTGCATGTTTGTCGAATAACAAATAGACAATGAAATATCGCGAATTTTTATTTCAGGCCACCCTTATAACCCCCACTCCTGTTCGTCACAGAGAATATTAATATAGCCTAAAGTCCAAGTTGGGTTAGTAGTTATATACATACCAAGTTTCATAAAATTCGGTTCAGCCGTTTATGCGTGAAAAGGTAACAAACAAACAGACACCAAAGAAACAAAATGCAGTTATGGTGTCTATGACATGCGAGACGAAAAGTTATCTTGAAATTTCGCGAATAAAATCAATGTACAGACAGAGGTCACAATTTTATATATATATATATATATATATATATATATATATATATATATAGAGAGAGAGAGAGAGAGAGAGAGAGAGATAATCAGTCGGATCGCAAAATGGGGTGGTTAGGGATGTTAGAGAAATCAATCTTGTTAAACTATTGAGGTTCTATAATTGTGTTATGTGCTTTTTCGGAACTCAAGATCTAAGCGAGTTATTTGTACTTTCCCGTTTTCTGCCGTCAGTAACCCACACCCTTAACGTGACATTACACTCTCCTGTCTCTTTTTCTGACATTACAGTAACAAATATTGATTACCAAATGAACTACCCTGACACATTCAATATATATTTGTTGGAAATATTTTTACAATCCCCTTGGTAGGATGAATATTTTCATGTATTTATCGAAATTCGTGTCAGGAGTAAGATACCAAAATACAATCCAAGTGTTAAAAAAAAAAACGATAAAGAATGAAGACAAAGTTCTATAAAGCCAGTGGCTCACTGCCCTTAAATGTGTGTGGTCGGAGGATAATGGTGAATATAGGGGAGTAGTAAATCGGAACAAATATGGTGGAAATAGAAGAACAAACGGTTATAGTGGGCGGACCGAACATAAAGCAACCGCCTCAAACTAAATGGCCCCACTAAAATATCAGCACCACACAATATGACGGCCTCATACAGGCCATAAATAATAATGAAAGTTGATTTAGACTTGACTCTGGCACTACTTAACCCGCCTCCGGCAACATTTCTGCTAGGAAATAAATACAATAAAATGAATTAAAAATTATTAAGAACAATTTTAATTTTTGAGATAAGAGAAATGAGCTATTGATGTTCTACTCATGACGTGATTTAAAAGTGTTCTCAAATGTCCATGGATCCGACCTAGGAAAGGACGAAAATGGGGTCCGTTTAAAATGATATATGTTCTTAGCTTTATTACAAAATCAGTAATAAACGTTATTTATAAGAGTTCCTACAAAATTAAACACACACAAGCTTATTTATCACTGCACATATTATTTAACAATGCACTATACACTTGATTAATTATTCTTAACAACTTCACACAGTATGCACTAATAGCTTCACTGTTCTTCTTATTACACAGCCTAATAAGTTACTCACGATCACTGAGATTCACAAAAACACGGCACTGCACTGTCCTTTACTTCGCAAAGTTAACGGCACTGCACTGCCTAACCGCGGCACTACCATATACTGTTCTTTACAGAGTCACGGCACACTGTTCTTCACATAAAACACTTAACCGCACTGCAACTAAGTCACACTGTTGCACTGAACGCAGTAATGATCACTTGAAGACAGCTAGGATTAAACTAACTGGAGCGGGTTGGTTTCGTTTTATAGCTTGGCGAAAAAAACATCAAAGGAGAAGGCGTCTAGAACAAGTCGGGTATTGCCGGGAAAATCTGTCGGCCCCTTTGATGTACTACGTGCTTCCCTAATAGGTGACTGACTATCTCTGTTAAACAGAGACGGATACTAACGGAACATGGATAGACAGGACATTATTTAACAAAATTTAAGACAACGACAAATGTACTTGCGACTTACAGAACACAAACCTTTTTTACATATATGTACATAATGACTGCACAACATTTAATCAAAATAGATCAAATTTAATAATAAACATAATTTTAAAAGGAGGAAATAGGCCAGAACCACCTCATATTTAACAAATATAATAAAGAACTTATAAAGTTTATCAATAGTATAGATATGGATGTAACAAAAATACATTAGAATGTAAAGTTGATTGTGAGGAATGAGAATAATAATTCAATATATTTACCTTACATTGGCTCGCAAATTTAACGTCGGTTGAGTATAACTTTATTTTATTGTATTTATTTATTTACTTTTTCATTTCATTTATTTATTTTGTTCGTACGTATCCTACTTATTCTAATATTGTATTTTATTATTTTATTTCTTGAATAAAATTTTTTAGTAGATAGTTGATAAACAAATATATATTGCAAAATAATGATGTATTTAAACATAATAATACATGTTATATGCCATGTGGCAATGGAACATGTATTAAAAAAAAACTCCTCTCAAGGTTACTATGAGAAGAAAAAAAATCTGTTAAATATATATGTAATTAATTTTCGCAACAATATAATATTAATATCAAGAGGAGTTATACCCAAGTCTATTGCGGAATACCTTCAAGATCTGATTATAAAAACAGAAGAAATAAGACAAATGTCAACAAATATTCTAAAAACTTCCATCAGAGTTGTGAATTTCCATTTATACCACAATAATGTTTGACTTAAGCTGCTCCCTTAACAACATCCTCAACAGAAAAGATAGATATATACAGCTCAAAATGGATACAATTATTTGAAGGCAGATAAGGGAGGCTGACATAGATAGAGGTGCCCTCACCTAAATATTTGTATTTATTATCTAAAAGGGGAAGCCCAATTTGTTTCTTTGATCGTAACCAAACTCTTTTGATGGGCTTGAAGATAGTGCCTTCACATCGAAAGCACAATGCCAGACGTACCAGTGACGACAGTCTTCACCGATAGGTATGAAAACAGTATCATTAATGCTGGCTATACAAGCCCGTAACTAAATGTACCAATAAATTCACCAAATGGTTAATTTTCATGATAGAGAGAAACTGTTTCTATGGTACATATACAAATTAGTATAATCTGGATATTTTCCGGACTGAATATTCTCATTGCAATAAAGTTACAAGTTCATTATAATCTGAGAAGTTTCCGAAATATTTTAGCAGATTTCCCTTAAGGTGAAATCAGATATTGAGGTCGTACTCATGACATGATTTTCGTAAATGTTTTCGAAATATCCATCTATCCTACCTAGGCGATGACGAAATTGACGTTCAGATTATATATATATATATATATATATATATATATATATATATATATATATATATTTTTTTCTGTTATCGCTCTTGCGTTCGCAATTTTTGTTTTTTCGTTACGAAACTCGATATTTAACCGTTTTATGTAAAAAGACAGATCAAGTTCGTTAATGGCTGAAATCGAACCAGCGGGAGGGGGAGTTCAGAGGGGAGGATTTTTGAAAATTCGAAATATCTCCGTTGTTATGCGTCGGATCGAAAAATTTTATAGAACCCATCTTATTGCAAATTAAATTTACTATAAATATTGTTCTATACATTTATTCTGTGTCTTGAATATTAACCGAGATATTTGCATTTATATTCTGCATTGGTCGGCAGGAGTGAGCTGTTCGGTACTTTCCGAAGAGAGCTCAGGCGGCCGTTCCCCTAACTATTCTTCCCACGTGTATAAGTTGAGAGATCCCTTAATACTTACTACACTTGTTATTGGGCAGATTTCTCTATTGTAAAACTTCACGTGGGAAATCTGCTTAGTTTACGCAGACCCTGCGTGACGGACTTTTATTGATTGAGTTAACAATTATTCTGGCTCATTATAAATTACACAAGTAGATATAGTAATTAGTTCTCAATAAAATGAATGTGTTATATTCAGTTATATTTCAGTAATTGTTTTTATTTCCGGTCTGAGGCAGGACAACCCGTTGGTTAACATTTCTAACGCTTCCTGTCGGCAGGTTATTGAAATTGGATGAAACATTTATTTCTGTTTGTATTTATTCACGGTGTTGTTGTGTTAGCAGTATGCATGTTTATCTATCTACCTATTTATTACTAAACTTCACAAGGGAAATCTGCTTGGTTTACGCAGCCCCTGCATGACGGACTTTTTATATATAGAAATAGATTTATATTATTATATATGCTTATCAAAATTAGTCTTTTAATAAAGTTGGTTTATGTTCATCGTATTTAAAATATTGTTTGATCTTTACTGCCTCCATTCGGGCTAAAATCGATCCCTAAATGGAATACTAAGAACTGCGCTGCTTTATTGTAAACATGAGGGCTTTCCACCGTTATCAAAGCTCCCAATATCACAAATATATTAATATCAAATAGAATACATTATTTACTATATATATATATATATATATATATATATATATATAATATATTTGTACCTCTCTGTTACCGCTATAGTTCACGTAATTATGTCGAAACGTTATTAAACAAGATTAAGTTCGTTAAAGGCAAAAATAAGAGCAGGGGGAGGAAAGGGTTTAGAGGGGGGGGGGCGATTTCGAAAATCTTAGCTATCGTACGTAACTAAGTGGTTCAGTTACATTCATCATGGTGAAACAAATAATTGTTATTTAGGGTTCAAATAAAATGCTTCATAATATAACAGCTTATTGTTGATATGCCATGATAGGAGTGGGGTTTGCTGAAGGCCGAAAACTACAAAACGCAAATATCTCGGTTAATATTAAAGATAATGAAAACATGTACACAATATTTATAGATCTTTCACTTTGCAATAAGATTGGTTCATTACTTAAAAATTTTCGATCCGACGTACGGTGTATTCCGTATTTTCGAAAAACCCTCCGCTGTAAACCCCCTCCCTCCAAGTGGTCCGATTTTAGCCGATAACGAACTTGATCTTTATATAAAACGTTCAAATATCGAGTTTGGTAATGATCAAGTAACAATTGCGAACGCTAACAGACAAATAAAAGCATATATATATATATATATATATATATATATATATATATATATATATTTGTGTGTGTGTGTGTGCAGTTTTGAACGAACCTCATTTTTGTCTTCTGGGTAGGATCGATGGACATATGAAGAGAATTTTCGAAAATCGGGTCATGAGTACAAACTCAATTGCTAATTTCTCTTGATGGAAATCTGCTAAAAAATAAACCCCTTTTTTGAAGAAAGCTGCTCCCATTTACATGTTTCTACGTGGCCTATTCACGTCCTTACCAATGTAAGTTTAATTTTTGGAAGCCTCTATTAATCGTGGGGACGTCCGTTGACACAGTGTTTCCCAATATCTGTAAAATCCCAATCTGTGAAAATTTGGCTTCTAAGTTCTTAAGAGCTGTTACAGGCAAGGAATTATAAATCTGAGAATCGTTAGTTGACCAATGCATGTAATTTGTTTCATAAAACTCAAAGCTGTGAAGACTATTGAAGAATGTGATTAACGGAATTAGGCCTAATTATTGCTTCAGGATTTTCAAAGCTCTCAGCATGCTGAAGAATCTGTTTAATTGCATTAGCATTTAAGTTTCTCTCTGTTAGTTACCATTTCAGGAACTTTTATGCTAAGAAGCGCCAGTTTTAACGCTAATAAGCTGTTATTTCCATGCGGAAGGATCTGTTTAATGCAATTAGCTGCAAGTTTTGTTTCCTGAATTTTGAAGCAGTGTACGCTGAAGATTCTGTGCTAGAAGCTGTTAATTATTATTATTATTATTATTATTGCTTCAGTAACATTATACATTTATTATAGCACAATAAAAATCAATAAATGTTAGCTAAAGCTAATTTCCAAATGACAAAAACGAGGACCATATATATATATATATACACACATATATATATATATATATATATATATATATCGAGAGAGAGAGAGAGAGAGAGAGAGAGAGAGAGAGAGATCGGTTAACTATAATATCTGATATGAGTTCTATCGAAAATTGCCATAGTAGAATAAAGTGAATGTAAATAAAAAATAGCAAAATACATGATAACAAAATGGCTAGATAGATTAAACCTATCACGTTCTAAATTGATTTTTTTTTTTAAAATAATATAAACTTTTTCTCTGCCTGGAACATAAACCATATTTTTATTTCATAAGCTTCAGTACACCCCTAATCCTATTCGTCTCACACGATGCAACATAATTAAATTAACAGTGCCCTGATTAATAATCATGAGAAGTATAAAATAATATCGAATAGGTCGGTATAAGTTGCCTTCACTAAGGCATACTTTTTTAAGGAATTGTTAACAGAATTCCTGTAGATTACTGAAAATTTGTTTTTAGTCCTGAGTAGCAAAAATCCAACGTATTAAGGTCATTTTTTAACCTTAACAATAAATATATACATCTATTGCTAACCTTGTATGTAATTATTGTTATTATCAGAGGTGTGTGAATTATTTGCAATCTATAATAACGTCCACTTTTTGCAACTAAGGCTAATTGCTAATTGGGACGGGTTATCTACATGTTACCGCCCTTTCCTAGCCAAGGTAGGGCTAAGGATATTATTTAATGAATCCGCAACTAAATAAATTTCTATTGCCCAGGCGGGAATCGAAGTCGACACTCAAGGTTTACCTAACTTGACCTTCATCAACTCACCTGCCTAACCTGAGGCCCATATGTGTATATTAGAAATAAGGTTAAAGCTAATAAATCAAAATACCTCTGTTAAACTGCGTCGTTTTGGGTAATAATTATTACAAATCTTATTCCAAATTTAATTTTTTATAATTGTTATAAGCTCGAATATTAACCAAGAGAGTTTAATTTTTAGTTTTGACCCCGGTTTTACTCAGACTTAAAGAGTACCTAGAGAGGGTTTCTAAAATGTGTAGGGAGCTATGGAAAGACAAAATGTTATTTAGTAACGTCCAATTTGTGCTAGTGCTGCTAATCCAGACGGGTTGTCTCCAGGAACGGATTAAGGATTTTATTTAGTCAGTTCTTCACTAAATAAATCCCTGTTAACCATACGTGAATAGAACCTGTGACTCTAGGTCATAACAGAGACCCAACTCCGAATTTGAAGGCGAGAGAATTGAGTCTTCCCAGGATTTCCTAAAGCTTAAATTAAAGATTTAAACGATTCTTAAAGTAAACGTTTACTTTAGATGTTTGACATCCCAAATTATCCGCGGAGATATTACATATACAAGGTCAAAACCTATTTCACAATATATATATATATATAACCCAAGGAATACAGACAAGAGCCTGAAGAAATTGAAGAACAAAGAGCGAATCCCAAATAACGCGAAATTAGTGTTAGTATTATCAAGAATTCAGTTAAATTCCTAAAAATGCTTATGTTAAACTTAACTTGCAAACGATATTTCACAATATCCAATAAATGAATTCTTATTCAATTGACGCAGATATATGATTGCAAGGAAAATTAAAAATACAATAACCGAAAACTTAAGAAATGAGATTGATTGAATACAGGATAAAATTAGATCACCAATCATTTTCTAAGCATATCAAAAGGAATGAAATAGAAACAAATAGTTCAAGAATCAACTCGAAATCCAACGGACAACGGAACAGATTAACTATTATTGGCAAGTGAGGAGGTATATTTACTAAGATAATTGTGTTATTTAATATTAGGCTTCATGCTACCTGTTAATGCATTATTGAAGCAATATCTAATATCAACTTGATATTTCAGAATGACAAAGAGAATAATTGAGCTATTGCTGTTTAGAATGTGGGCGTTTTAGAAGATTTCCCTTGTGGGGAAATCAGCAATTGAGGTCGTACTCATGACGCGATTTTCGAAATCTTTCTTCAAATGTCCAACGATCCTAGGAGACGAAAATGAGTTCCGTTCTAAACTATATACATACACATATATAAGTCTGTTACCGTTCCGGCGGTCACAATTATCGTTTAATCGTTACCAAACTCGATATTTAGTAGTTCATGTCAAAAGAACGATCAAGTTCGTTAATAGCTAAAACCGCACCAGAGGGAGGGGAGGAGGGGTCAGAGGTAAAGAATTTCGAAAGTTAGAAATATCTTTGCTGTTACGTTTTGAGATAAATGCAAATACGTGGGAACTGTGCTTGGTTATGCATCCCCTGCGTGAAGGACGTTTTCTTCATCTTAACGTACCAGAGCCGAAAGTAAATTTTATAACTTGGAGAGAGAAAGAGACGTCGAATTCATGCATTGCATGCGCTCATAGGGAAAGACAGCAAGTGGCTTTCCCTATGAACGCATGCAAGTAGCTCTGAAGATGGAGACAATGATCTTCAAAAACGCTCAAATAAAAACCTTGTGATGAATTGGACGTATTTTTCTCTCTCCAAGTACAAAATATTCTTCACTTCCAACAACACCGCTGTGAAACAGTAATTTTAATTAGTACTACAACATTTTTCGACACGCTCGTACCCACTTATTATTCCTCCCTATTTCTAAAAAAATGCTTGTCTAAAAAACAATACAGTCCACTATAAAGAGGAGCACTACCAATGCGATATCCAAATAATTTGCTAACTATTTAAATTGGCTTCAAATCGGGAGAAATTAATGTAGATTTCCAAAGAAGGGAAAAAAGCTTAGTTTCCTGAGCACTTGCCCGAAGGGGTTCTGTTGAGTAAGCTGACTATAATATTCGTGATAATTATCACTTTTTCCAAAAATATCAAAAGTAAAGTAAAGATTGATTAAATCTAGGGAAAATAAAATGCATTTGATGCTTGAGTAGAAGCATTCAGTATACTCGTACAACTGCTTCAACTTCTATAATTCAAAAACGTCTGAAGTGAAAACTTTTTAGAGAAATGATAATTGACGAATCGAAGCATTACGGGAGATGAAAAAAGTATTCTGGACAACGGACTTAAAGTCAGATAAAATCGCTAGCATCTTAGGCTTTATGGAAATGGAAAAATAGGAAGAAATAAGGCCTAATCATTTGATACGATTTACGATTGAAGACGAGGATCAATATGGCACGTTGTGCACCTTGTAAGGAAGCATTTGCGGGAGAGGATAAAAGTATGAAGTGGTATCACCGCCTACACCGTTACCGACACAAAAACCCAACCGTTGGTGAAATCTCTGCCGGTTCATAACTCATGAACAAATTCGCTAAGAGTTTTCGTTCGAAACTACCATTTTAAAGAGGACAAAACTAGGCATCATTTCGTTTCACAGATTTCTCGACTCATTTTTACTTTCATAGATTAAAGCGTTGGCCTTTGATCTGCAAGAGTTGTTGAAATTAGAGTCGCGAGTTCGATTTTTCTGAGTGTACTTAACTTATTTTTGTGACGGAATTCATTAAATAAATTCCATAGTCTCACCTTGGCTAGAAAAGGGTGGTAACCGGTAGATTACCCGTATAGTATTTTATATTGATAAATAAAACAATTCGTGGACGTTAATAATTTTATCACTATTATTTCTGTTGTCTAAAGGAATTTCATTTTCATGTAAAATAGAATTCCTAACTGTTACCCATGATAAATAATGTTTGTGGAAAAGTATTTTAGAGATAAGAAAAATTCGTAAACAAAATTTCTTCAATAGTTGCCAAGAAATAAAACAAGCGATCTGCTTAAAAAAGATTTAACTTCTTTATAGGACTCCCTTCAGCAAGTATCAACTATTTTTTATATTGTTGCACAAATGCATTTGTTGGATGATAGTCTCCTGGTTTGGTTGGAGTGTCTGAAGGAGATCCCCAACACTGACTAATTGGTCGTGTTGTACCGCAGAGCACAATGTTGCAAGGCTACTCAGTTACTGGCAGTAGTGAAAGATTTACACAGTAGCAGAAAACCCGGGCATATCAGGAAATCTCCCACCCAGATTATTTCAAGTAGGCGAAGTATTTTCATGGAAATTCCGCCAGTGAACAATCGGCTCTTAGAGGCTTTGAACAACCTACTCCAGAGTAATATATAGTCCAAAGCCCAGAAACTACACAAGCAAAGACTTGCACAGGTGTAGAAATACAAAACGGGGAACATATCAACGAAATAGTGGAAGGAGGTCCGAAAGACATCTCCACGCTTTTCCTCTTCTTTTAGAAGAATTACATAAGTGAGACATTCAAATACACAATTTAATTTTCATGGTAATACAATAAAATAATCTATTATTTTGTTTTACACATGACTTTTTATAATATATTAAATAAAATGTATTGATATACCAACACTCTTTAAAGAAACGGGAAAATCACTTCATCGAATCTTCCTTGGTTAATCGGTGCTGGAATCAGACTATCCAGACTTCCTGGTTTTTTTCAGTGCATGACCAGTCTTTTTTCCTTTAGCTCATTACTCCCAAATATAATATCAAGCAATCTAACACTACTGTTACAATCAAGAGGCATTACGACCGGCATTGTGGGTATTTCAGAATGTTTCTCAAATGAGAGAGATGGTGAGGGACTTTTTGCACTCACAATTGGAGGTTTGTCCATTCAAAGAGGTGCTTTAATGGTCCTGGCAGTTATTGGCGCAGCTCTGATTTCCACAATTGGCTTAGAACTATTTTCATTATTTGATAAAGATGATTTAACATCGACTGTGGAACTCTTCTTTGAGAAGGCGATTGAGGAATATCTTAATACTTATATCCAGAGAATTAAGGAAAAGGTACAAACAGCATTTATCTAGGACCTACTCAACGATCTTCCAGCATTTAAAAAAAAAAAAAAACACGAGAATGCCCCGCTTGAGCTCTATTGGTTTGTAAACATGACCAAAGAAATACTGAGTTCTGCTGAGTAGGCACCCTCCCCCTCCCTGCTAGTAATAGCCTGTAGCGCTAGCATCAATTTTCAGCCGAGGTAGGAAACTTTGATAAATAATTGGAATTATATCATATGGATGTTTTTCATGTTAAAAGATATTTATGTAGGTATTGTCATTTCATCTATGTTTTAAATTATATTTTGTTAGTTAACACGATTGACACAGTTTCAGGTAAGAAAAAACGCCTCTTTCCTTCACTGTTCTTTTACTGTGAAGGAAGGAGGCGTTTTTTATCAATTTCCCTTACGGGAAATCAGCTATTGAGGTCGTACTCATGACGCGATTTTCGACAAATTTCTTCAAATATCCCCCCCCCCAGGAGAGGACGACAATGAGGTCCGTTCAAAATTATATATATATATATATATATATATATATATATATATATATATATATATATATATATTTGTCTGTTAACGCTCTAGCGGTCGCAATTTTTGTTTGATCGTCACGAAACTCGATATTTAACCGTTTTATGTAAAAAGACAGATCAAGTTCGTTAATGGCTGAAATCGGACAAGAGGGGGGGGGGGTTTATAGGGGGGATTTTCGAAAATTCAAAATATCTCCGTTATTACGCATCGGATCGAAACATTCTATAGATCCAGTCTTCTTGCAAATTAAATTTACTATAAATATTGTTATAGACATTTTTTCTCTATCTTGATTATTAACCGAGATATTTGCATTTTTATGAAGTCTGTGGTCGGGTATAGTTAGGCCATTTCCGTCATTCCTCGGCTCAGGTGGAAGCTTCTTCTAACCTTACCTGCCGTTTATAACCTTACCTTACCTTCCTTACTTTGTGAGATTTATGCAAATTTCATCCGCCCCCCCCTTTCTTTAGTTCTTGGACTACTAAAATTTGAGTTATTAAAATATAAATTATTCTTACAATTCAGAAGCCGTTTCAGTTGGGAATTCATTTTAATTAACTGAAAGGTTTCTCATTACCGTTTGTATATAATTATATATATATATATATATATATATATATATATATATATATATATATATATAATTCTGAACGGACCTCATTTTTGTCATCTCCTGGGTAGGATCGAAGGACATTGGAAGAAAATAGGATTGGTTCTATATAATTTTTCGATTCAGCCTATGGTAACGGAGATATTTCGAATTTTCGAAAATCCTCCCCTCTAAACCCCCCTCCCCCTGGCCCGATTTCAGCCGCTAACGAACTTGATCTTTAATTTTACATAAAACGACTAAATATCGATTTTGGTAACGATTAAACAATAATTGCGACCGATAAAGCGGTAACAGACAAATATATATATATATATATATAAATTTTGAACGGACCTCATTTTCTTCATCTCCTGGGTAGGATCGATGAACATTTGTGGAAATTTTTCGAAACTCGCATCATGAGTACGACCTCAATAGCAGATTTCCCTTAAGGGAAATCTGCTAAAATTAAATTATAATTTACACATAACATATACCACACAGGGCATCAATTTACTTTGTTCCTTTAAGATTATTGTAGAGAGGAAATATACAGTGTTTGGTAAGCAGATAGATAAAACTTCTACAGGCGTTCCTACTCTTCAATAGGAACAAAATTGTCCTTATCATGTTCCTATTCCTTACAGTATTAGAGAAAACACAATTTTTATGATTTTTCAATGTACCTATGTTTTATGGCAAAAATTCGATTGCAGCAGATATAAGATTGCTCTTAGAAGTTTTCTGGCTGTCATTTTGAAAGGCATAAAATTCTCTTTAATAACCATTTGCACTTACTTTCAATTTTAGTTTTATAAATAGACTTAACAGAATCTAAAAATAAAAACTTAAAATGAATTAAAAAAACCTAAATTTTGAAACATAAAAACCATTCTCTGAATCAACTTTGAACTTCTAGATTTTAAGGAAAACTTTTTTTGTAGGTCATTATGCTAGCTCCAATTCTACTCCGACGAGAATTTAACAAGCACTGGAAAGCAGCAAATTTATTTTAAAAACAACGGTCACTGTAGGGTCCGGTTTTTCTTTCTCATTGTTATGCTCCAAAATATTCTCGCTAATTCTTCATGCTACTAATTCACGTCTAAAAAAAGTTCTTTTAAAAAAAAAAAAAAATATATATAAAACTAATTTGAAGAAAAAGACAACAAAGTCATCCACCTTTTTAGCAGATTTCCCTTGAGGGAAATCAGCTATTGAGGTCGTACTCATGACGCGATTTTCAAAAATTTTCTTCAAATGTCCATCCATCCTACTCAGGAGATGACGAAAAGCCGTCCAAAATTTTATATATATATATATATATATATATATATATATATATATATATATATATATACTCGCATTTTTCCCCAATTACAAAAAATCACAATTTGGTTCAGAGCCAAATATCAAAGTGAGAAATATTTACTCTACTTTCCTATCATATCAGGATTTCGTAATCTGTAAAAAGCTTGATTTCAAATTCAGTTCCTTCGGAGATATACAACCTCAAACTTTTTAATAATTGATAAAATCCAAATATTAAGAACTCAAAAATAAGGAAAATACAGTCAATGCTGTTGCTCGGAAATGACGAAAATGATGTCCGTTATCTTTTATATATATATATATCTTTTAACGCTCTAGCGGTCGTAATTTCTGTTTGACCGTTACCAAACTCGATATTTAAACGTTTTATGTAAAAATAAAGACCAAATTCATTAACGGCTGAAATCGGACCAGTGGGAGGGGGGGGGGTTAGAGGGGGGATTTTTGAAAATTCTTATTTCCGTTACTATACGTCGGATCGAAACATTGTATAGAATCAATCATATTGAAAATTAAATTTACTAATAATATTGTATATACTTTTATTCTTTATCTTGAATATTAACCGAGATATTTGCATTAAATTCTGTGTGCGTAACGTACGAGATAAGTCGTGGGATTCAGGCAAAAGCTAGTGCGCCGTTTCCTTAACTGTTGGGCTCTCCTGGAATTTCTATATTGTAAAACTTCACGTTTGAAATCTGCTTATTGTTAGTTTACGCAGCCCTTACGTGACGTCCTTGCTTATTCCTGTTGTTGTGACGCTCCAACAAGAACAACATTATGCTGTTATCTATTGGATGTCAATATTGAGAATGGACGATTGCCGGAAACGTAATGACCGATAAGTCAATTGTTAACTAAGGAGCAATAATAAACTCGTGTATTAAAACAGTTTAATACATAGTAATAATTGTTAAGTTAAGGAGAAATAAACTCATGTATTAAAACAAGTACATTGAAAAATTACAAAAATCGATTTTTCTCCAATACTATTAAGAATAGGAACATACATCATATGGGCAATTTGATCCCTTTGAAAAGTAGAAACACCTGTAGAAGTTTGTCTGTCTACATACCAACCACCCTGTATGTACATACATTTTCTATTTAATATTACAAATTAAGAACTATTTATGCGACACCTACGAAATTGTAAGAGGTGAAGGGGGCTGGTTATAGCTGGTAAAGATCTATAAAGATCAATATGTGATCCAAAAAAAAAAAATAACTTTGATACTTTACTATTTTAATTTACACACAAACAAACATTTAATGAAAATTTTGTCATACAAAGTTTGTGTGGCGGTCATTTTGTTTAGAAATGGAAGGGATTTTCGAATTGAAGACGTAAGCATTAAATTGATTATCTTTGGACTGGACCATTCTACAACATTAGAATTTGTACAAATTTATTCAAAGCTTGCTCCTCTATAATATTGTTTCTTAACCATGATGCCCTAAGTTCACGAGTCAAAATAGTCTCTATAATTAGGGGTTGAAAATTGATAAAATTCGAACTATAGAAATTAAAAAGTCCGTCAAGCAGAGGACGCGTAAACTTCCCACTTGAAGTTTCACAAGACATAAATATACATACTAGTGAATATTAAGCGTTTACCTAATAAACTGCAAAAAAAACAAAAAAAAAAAAAACCTTTTTTCAATGCTAAATTTTATTTATGCTTTACAACACAGTTTCAAGTAATGTTTTATGTAATTGAAATCCAAAGCTTGGAAGGTCGAACAGGAAACATGCTGGTTTAACATAATTTAAATTCAAACATCTAAGAAGTCATTCCATTGATAAAAATAGATATTATTTTGTGAGATATCAGGAATGAGAAATCTTTCACAAACTCTAACAAGAAATTTGTCTTCCAACTCTGCGATTTAATTTGATTATAGAATAAATAAATGAATATTGTACACCGGAAAGAAAAACAATTACTGAAAAATATCTGAATATAAAATATTAAATTTATTAAAAACTATATACAATATCTAATAGCGCAATCTTGTAATGAATTAAGAAGAGTTTTTATTTCAATCACTCAAATGCTCTTAATCCAAGAACTATTGACGGGGTGGTAGAGGAGGGTTCAACAGAACGTATTTGATTGTGCCTTGTATAAAATAGGTCTCTTGAAAAAACTGTTCGGTATTTAAGCTTCGAATTGAGAGGTTTATTATATAACAAAGTATTGTTTAAGTGGCGTGAGTACAAGTGGGGGTTTGCTGAAGGCTGAAAACGTAGAAATGCAAATGTCTCGGTAGAGAAAATATGAAACCTTGAAATATTCAAGGTAGAGAATAAATGTAAACAACAAAATTTTAGTACGTTCGATTTCCAATATGATCCATACAATTTTTCTATACGACTAATGACGGAGATATTTTGAATTTTCGAAATTCCTCACGTCTAATTTTAGCCCTCCCATCAATGGTCCGATTTCAGTCGTTAACTTGATCTTCTAGTTTTACATAAAACGTTTAAGTAAATAAGGATATATATATATATATGCGTGCGTGTGTGTGTGTGTGTGTGTGTGTATAACGGACATCATTTTCGTCATTTCCGAGCAACCATTGATGGTATTTTCCTAATTTTTGAGTTTTTAAAATTTGAATTTTGTCAATTATTGAAAAGTTTGAGGTTGTATATCTCCGAAGGAAGTGAATTTGAAATCAAGGTTTTTACAGATTACGAAATCCTGATATGATAAGAAAGTAGAGCAATTATTTCTCACTTTGATATTTGGCTCTGAACAAAATTGTGATTTTTTGTAATTGGGGGGGAAATGCTAATCTTTCCGTCATTTAATCTAATAACCGGCGGGCATAACACAATTTGTACCCGTCTCAAAATAGACGACTTACAATAAAATATTGGTTTAACTTACTTCAGATCGTCGAGTTACATTAATTGTCAAAGTGAATAAACAGTTCTTGAAATGTTTTAAGAATCTGAGATGCCAGGCAATGTGACTCTTCAACAACGGGTTACAGCAGAGACGACTGAAATGGTTACTGTGATTTGGAAAGTTAGAAACCCTAGAACAATGTTTTGGAGGCAATAAAACAAACTTTCTCAAACTTGGCAAAAATTCACGTTAAGGTTGGAATACAAAGTTACTGTTCAAACAATCAATCAACTGTACATCCATTTGTATTGTATTTTAAAAATAAAGAAGATAGAGTTTGCAGTCGTCCAATTTGCATTGGATTGCTAGGGCAAAACACATCAGTTGTCCATGCTTTTCAAAAACATGTTAAAACATATGTAACATAAATATTTCAAACATTCATAAGCTCATACGGATCTTAAATTTTTAGCAGATTTCCCTTGAGGGAAGTCAGCTATTGAGGTTGTACTCATGATGCGATTTTCTAAATTTTTGTTCAAATGTCCATCGATCCAACCCAGTTGATGACGAAAATGAGGTCCCCTCAACACTGTATATATATATATATATATATATATATATATATATATATCTATATATATATATCTGTTACCACACTATCGGTCGCAATTATTGTTTAATCGTTACCAAAATCTATATTTAATCGATTTATGTAAAAATATAGATCAAGTTCGTTAACGGCTGAAATCGGGACGGGGGGAGGGGGGGTTTAGAGGGGAGGATTTTCAAAACTTCGAAATATCTCCGTTTCCATAGGTTTAATCGAAAAATTATATAGAACCAATCCTATCGCAAATTGATTTTACTATAAATACTGTTATATATATTAATTTATTATCTTGAATATTAACCGAGATATTTGCATTTTATAGTTTTCAGCCATCAGCAAACTGCCATTTCTACTCATGTTACATTAACAATACTCTGCAACATCATAAATGACATTATTCGAAGTTTAAATAACAAAAATTGTATTGAAGAGACCTTTATAATACGAGATAAATGCAAATATGTCCTGGTGACCCCCCCCCCCTATTTTTAAGGTTTTCGACTACTAAAACTTGATTAATGAAGATAACAATTATTCTGACTTAATTACAGTACTAGATATAGTAAATAGTTCTTAATAAAATTAATATTTTATATTCTGATATATTTCAGTAATTTTTTTCTTTCCGGTGTGAGGCGGGCAGACCTATTTGTTTACATTTCTAACCTAACGCTTCCTGTCGGCAGGTTATTGAAATTGGTGAAACATTTCTTATTATCGTTTATATTTATTCTCGGTGGTGTTGTGTTCTACCAGTATGTATATTTATCTTTTACTTAACTACACGGGGGAAATCTGCTTAGTTTACGCAGCCCCAGCGTGAGACTTTTTTAGAGCGACATTTTTATAGCTTATTGTCACGGTAAAAATTCATGAGATGGAGTTGGGGGTAAAACAAAGTGAGAAGTATAAATAAATAATAATATCTAAGCTGCAAAGAACCGTTTCAGATAAAATATTCACTGTAGAGGACTTGTATACCTTTAGCAAAGACATTATTATATTTAATAAAATTTTCTTATCAAGACGTGCAACTTTCCTTAACAAACCAGGTTTGAAAACACAGTACCAATAAAGGAAACGAGAAAATTTCATAGATTTGAAGGTGCTACGTTACGTCAGAAACCAAAGATTATGAAGATCATTGTGTTCGTAAAATGTCAACACTGACAAATTATATGGATATAAACTTCAGAGGAAATAGGCCCAATTGTTCAACAACCACTTGGGTTAGGCAGTAAATAATGTAACGCGCTGGTTAATACTGTAAATATGTCAGAATATACATGCTAATATGTATTTTTGAAACACATAAGGACCCAATTTCAATTCTTCGCTGTAACTTTTCAAACAAACAATTTAATACATTTGATATTAATTACGTTATAAGAAAAAAAATAATAAAAAAGTCCGTTACGCAGGGGCTGCGTTAACTAAGAAGATTTCCCACGTGAGCCACGTATTTGCATTTATCTCGAAACTTAAAAGTTCAATTAGAACAATATTTAGTATTTAAGCTTTAAATGAAGTGCTTCATAACATAATAGAATATAGTTAATATGTGATAAGTAGGAGACGGGGTTTACTGAAGACCGAAAATTAAAAAATGCAAATACCACAATTAATACATAGATAGTGAAAAAAGTACATAACAACATTTATAGAACATTACATTTGCATACAATTTTTCTATCCGACGCATAATAACGGAGATACTTAGAATTTTTCAAACTCTCCCCCTCTAAACCCCCCTCCCATGGTCCGATTTCAGCCGTTAACGAACTTGATCTTTCTTTTTGTATAAAACGATTATATATCAAGTTTGGTAGCGATAAGATAAAAATTTCTATAGCGATAACAGACACACACACACACACTCATATATATATATATATATATATATATATATATATATATATATATACTAGCTCATATACCCGGCTTCGCCCGGGAATTCATTTGAGTCTGTATGGTGATGGTATTTTATTGGCAAGACTTTACCTTGCACAATATTTTGACATTTACCCGTCCAAGTGTTTAGGATTGATACCCGTCGTTGCCGTGGATTTGCTAATAATAGAATATTTGTTCGATAAGGCTTCACTGTCTTCGATATGTTTATATTTCCCGTCTCTTATACATGTAAATATTGTTAATTTTTATTTCAGGGTTCCATTATAACCCCACTCCCGTTCGAACCTAAAAATTTTAATATAACTTATAATCATGGAAGAATTAATGCCAATTGACATACCGAGCTTTGTTAAGTTCGGTTCAGCCGTTAGTCCCAATAACATTGTTGGCTCTCGCTAAAGTTTTAACGTATAACTCATTTATACTTAGGTATACGACAAAAGTGTATATAACAAAAGTTACTCCAAATAACAAAATAAACAACTTTTGTTATGTTTATATTTGCGGAAAAACCAACAGGAAACGAAATATCACTATTTTTAATTTCAGGCCTCCCTTATAACCCCCACTCCTGCCCGTCCCTAGAAATGTTGGTATGGCTTATTACAATGAAGGCGTTAGTGCTAATGCACATACCGAGTTTTATTTAGTTCGGTTGAGTCTTTTTTGGCAAATAATATTGTTGACTCCCGCTATAATTTTTAGCGTATAACGCATTTAAACTTCGGTATACGACAAAAGTGTATATAACAAAAGTTACTCTAAATAACAAAATAAACAACTTTTGTTATGTGCATATTTGCCGAAAAACCAATAGAAAACGAAATACCGCTATTTTTAATTTCAGGCTTCCCTCATAACCCCCACTCCTGTTCGCCTCAGAGAAAATTAACATAGCCTAAAGAATAAGTTGGGTTAGTCGTAATATACATACCAAGTTTCAAAAAATACGGGTCAGCCGTTTATGCGTGAAAAGGTAACAAACGAAAAATTTCGAAAATCACATTATGAGTATGACCTCAATAGCTGATTTCCCGTAACGGAAATCTGCTAAAAAGACTACATAAAAAATGTTAATTATATTTCATTTGATAGTTTTGCATTATACTGAAAAATAGATTGTGTATTATCATTTTAAAGTTAGTCGTACTTTATATTCTTTATTTCATCATTAGTTGTCAATAAAAAGTGCTCAATTATTACGTTATATGTAAATTGCAGCTAATGTGCAGTTTTGCCACCAGTTTCAAAAATTCATAACTTGGTTCAGAGTCAAATATCTTAAGTTAAACTTTTCACTCCACTTGCTCTAGGACTAAAAAATGTGTAAAACCTTGATTTTATATTCAATCCCGCTTGAGAAAATCCTATGAAAATGATCAAAAATTGAAAAAAAAAAAAAAAAAATCAATTAAAAAATAAGGAAACAACGCCTAATGGTGTTATTCTATAAAATTGAGTACTACGAAATACCAAAAAATAACACACACATTCATATTATAGAGATAATCAATTTAACGCTAACGTCTTCAAAGCTAAAACCCGCTTGGGGGAAAATCCTGTAAGATTACATTTATTGAAGAAATCTGCTCTAAACTTACTATTTGTGCAGCAAAAACACATTAAAAAAATGAAAATGAGCAACGCTTCATTTCGGAAAAAACCGAAAACAAAAACAGGTCGATTCAGTTCCTAGATGCATAAAATTCGAAATTCAGATAAGGTAAAACTGTTCATGAGCGACAAAACTAGGTTTGTTAGGTATGAGTATGCCAACATAGAATTGTTCCATTAGTGAAAGGCGTTTGCAGTTAGATAGATAGATTGCATGGTTTTAGAAGAATAACCAGAAATAAAAGGACATTTCTGAGTTTTTTTTATTATTCACAATATTCATTGTATATTTCCGAGTTTAGTAATGAAGTGAGAGTTAAAAAAGTCCGTCACGCAGGGGCTGCGTAAACTAAGCAGATTTCCCACGTAAAGTTATACAATAGAGAAATCTCCATAGGAGAGCCGAACGGTTACGGCAAAGGGCCGAACTAGCTTTTCGCGGGAAATTCAAAAATCCGGTATCGGCCCAAATTTCATAAAAATGCAAATATCTCGGTTAATATTCAAGATGGGGAATAAATGTATAGAACAATATTTATAGTAAATTTAATTTACAATAATTAATGATTCTGTACAATTTTTTGATCCGACGTATAGTAACGGAGATATTTCGATTTTTCGAAAATCCTCCCCTCTAACCACCCCCGTCCCACTGGTCCGATTTCAGCTGTTAACGAACTTGATCTTTCTTTTTACATAAAACGACTAAATATTGAGTTTGGTAACGATCAAACAAAAATTGCGACCGTAGAGCGGTAACAGACAAATATATATATATATATATATATATATATATATATATATATATATACAGTTTTGAACGGAACTCATTTTCGTCATCTCCTGGGTAGGATCGATGGACACTTGAAGAAAAATTTCGAAAATCACATCATGAGTACAACCTCAATACCTGATTTCCCTTAAGGGAAATCTGCTAAAAGACCGATCCCCATGGCTTCTTAAAGCAAAGCAGAAGATACCTGAGAGAAAGTCAGTCACGCAGGTGTTGCGAAAACTAGTTATATAAATATTTGGTGCATATACTTCAAATGTACCTATAACAGCACTGCCTCATAATATATCAGCTTATTCCCAATGCATCACGACTAGGAGTGGGGGTTACTGAAAACCGAAAACTAAAATAAAATTCAATTATCTCGGTCAATAATCGAGATAGTTAAAAAACGTATACAATATTTATAGTACATATGCAACAAGATTGGTTCCAAACAATTTTTCAATCCGACGGATTATAATGGAGTTATTTGGAATTTTCGAAATTGCCCAACTCTTATTCCGTTCCGTGTTTAGAAGTTAACTTACTGTTCAGTTTTACATAAAACGTTTAAGTATCGAGTTTGGTATATATATATTTTTGAACTTACATCATTCTTGTTATCTCTTGGGTAGGATAGATGGACATTTTAGGAAAGTCATTATTTTTGCCCAATCAGAGATATTAACCCCTGAAAGTGACAATATTTCAAACTTACGAATTAATATTGTTTTCAAGAACTAAGATGCAAGATAGAGCAATGAAGTTTGGTTTACACGTAAGAGATACTTCCTGACTATTTAATAAAAAATTGAATATTATTATCTTTCTCGAGAAATATCATCCTTAAATACTGAAAAAAAAGGATTAGAAATATGAAATCAGCCCTTTAATACCAGATTTATTTTGTTTTTGTCCTTTAGTGATAGGACATATAGTTAAGGAGATACAATTGTTGGATATAGGATACAACGCTTGTGGATGTAGTATGAACAAATAAGGATGCCATCCAAAATTACTGGCAGCAGTAAAATGTAAAAATGACTGAAAATTAGACAGATATTTTTATATCCCATTAACGGAAATTAGCTATAGAGGTCGTTTTATATATATATATATATATATATATATATATATATATATATATATATATACACACACACACACACACACACACACACACACACACACACACACATACATACATACAGATAGTAGTCGTAATTTTCTCGTTTCCAAACGAGAAATATAAACTGTATAATATAAAAGGGGAGACAAGTACAAATTTCAAAAATATCTCTGTTATTATGAGCCAGGTAGAAAAATCGTACAAATCCTTATCTTAATGCAAATTTAATTTTCTTTCTTTACCTGGAATATTAAGAAAGGATGGGCATTTTGTATCATGAAACGTCTAATTTTCATGCACTAACACCTAATATTGATTCCAACGGACCTTTATCCTGTGAGTTAAGTACATAGCAATATAACGACATCAAATAATTTTAGCAGATTTCCTTTAAGGGATGTCATGTACTAATGTTTGGAACATTTCCATAAATGCCGATTGATCCCATCTAGATGACGGAAAACAAGTTCGTTCAAAATTACACACACACACACACAAACATGTATACATACATACACATTTGTCTGTTAGCGCTTGTTTGTTTGATCGAAACTTGATATATAAGCGTTTTATCGAGAGATCGAGTTCGTTAACAGGTGAAACCGGAGTGTGGGGGAGGGGGCCGGGTTAGAGAGTGGGAAATTTGCAAAAATCTCCGTTATTATAAGTCGGATGGAATAATTAATCAATTATTCTCGAGATCTGTATCAATCAACATTTGCGAACGCTAGAGCAGTAACAAACAATATATATGTTTGTATATATACACACACACACAAACAAAATAAGCTGCCCTCTTCCTGAGGGTACATGTATGGTCCAGGTTTTTCATGATGATGGATGATTCTTATTGATGATTTTAGAATAAGTTTGGATAAGTTCTACAGATTATAGTTTGAAAGCCCATCTTCTATTAGTATCTACACCCTTTTTTTTATGGAGGACTCCTCTTGAGCAGAACAGTAGCCCCATAACCGTCCAGTCTTGGATTTTGTATTTTTTTGAGAAATAGGGGCAAAAAGGTTCATATATTCTTCTCTTCTCCTGAGCCACCTCGTCTGTTTGATTTTTGTTAATCTCAAAACGGACAAAAGGATCCAGAATTAAGCCTTTTTTTTTTCATTTTTCTTGATTGCTAGAATATCCGCTCTTCATAGAGTGCCGTCTGAGAAATTGTATAATAACATTTTCAAATATATCCCAATCTTGACGCTCCTTTTTCAACAGGTGAGCAATTTGAGTCCGGACCTTATGATGACGAGAAATGCGCATTGTCTCGCCCCATTGACATGTACCAAGAACATGGGTATCGGTCTCGCTGCTATAACGGCAGCGGGTTGGTTCCTAAGTTCCTTCCAGGAACAGAGCGTACTGGCACCAGGTTGGTACTTCTGTAGTCCATTCAGAAGAGGAAAGACCTTTGTCCCACATCCAAGAATTTGATGTTTTCCATTCATCACAAGTTTCGACGCCTTTCCCTTTAACAGGTAGGGCACCTCTCATTGAAGGAACTTTGGCGTGTGTATATATATATATATATATATATATATATATACACATATATATATTTAGTGCCATAAGGCCTAGTGTTTTAATAAAGTCGTTGTTGGGACTTACATTTATTAAGACCTTTTTCCCAGATCTACACTGTTACATCCATCAACATTTTTATATATGTGTGTGTGTGTGTGTGTGTGTGTGTGTGTGTGTATATATATATATATCATCAGAAATGCAGATGGAAAATATAAAATAAAATGTAAACCGTGTTTGCGGTACGAGGTGAGTGACTTGTGAGTAAATATAAAGAAATATTTGAGAGAGGCATTAATCCAGAAGACGGGGGCCCATTGTTTGAGATAAGAGCTCCAAGATTATTTATTACTAGCGAACAAAGCAATTAAGAGCGAGGCACTATCTAGATTCTGCCGGACCAGTCCACCATTTCTCGTTTGAGTTAAGGCCCTAGGTGACCTCACAGCTTCCACTACACGCAGCCTTATTTCACATAAAGTGAACCGTGTATCCTAATTTTTTAATGCACTATTTCCTTGAAGGAAATCAGAAACTGAGGGAGTACAAATTACTAAAAAACTTCAAGATATCTGCGTTATTATGAGTACGATAAAAAATTCTATATAACCGATCTTGTTGAAATTTAATTATTTATAATTGTAGATAACTTTTATAGAACTAATCTTTCTGCATGTTGGAATGACATGTTACACATTTAATATCAGCATACATTCTCTATTTCCAAAAAATTCGAAAAGTAGAATTGGGTGGTCAATAAATTCTTAATTGATGACGCCATCATACTATTTACATGTATCTCATTGCATAACAAACTTCTCTACGAAACCCATTAGGTAGGTATTCATGCTTGGAAAAAGTCATGTCTTGATACATTCTCTTTTCATTAAAGTGCGGTGCCTAAAACTGCAGATTTAGTGTAGGTTCAAAACTAAAAATGCCCTTACCTCGGTTAATATTGAAGAGAAGGAAAACATGTAGATGGCAATATTTATAGAACAATACATTTGGAATAAGGTTGGTTCTATAAATTTTTCAAAGCGACGAATAACAACACAGATATTTTGATTTTTCTAAATTTCCCTTGGGGGAAATCAGCTAAAATGCGAATTACAGAGAAAATTCTTACATAACAACGTTTGCATGGTTGCGAAAATTTGAATATAACTTAATATTATTTCACGAATAAATTTACAATAAGATTAAATCTATACAATATTTCAACCATTAGAGATAATTAACTCAAAAAATCTGTTTTCTCAGACAATAAGCGGTTTATATTTTATTTTATACATTCTGCCTGCTCCATTTTAGCAGATTTCCCTTAGGGGAAATCAGCTATTGAGGTCGTACTCATGACGCGAATTTCGAAAAATTTCTTCAAACGTCCATCCATCCTACCCTGGAGATGACGAAAATGAAGTCCGTTCAAAATTATATATATTTGTCTGTTAACGCTCTAGCGGTCGCAATTTTTGTTTAATCGTTACGAAACTCGATAATTAACCGTTGTATGTAAAAAGACAGATCAAGTTCGTTAATGGCTGAAATCGTACCGGATGGAGGGGGGGTTTAGAGGGGGGATTTTCGAAAATTCGAAATATCTCCGTTATTATGCATTGGATCGAAACATTGTATAGAACCAATCTTATTGCCAATTACATTTACTATAAATATTGTTATATACACTTATTCTCTATCTTAACCGAGATATGTGCATTTTTATGAAGGCTGTGGTCGGGTTAGTTCGGCCGTGCTCGGCTCTGGCGGAAGCTTCTAACCTAACTTGTCCTTTCCAACCTTACCTAACCTTTGTTACTTTGTCAGATTTATGCAAATACGGTCTGTTCATCCGCCCCCCTCCTTCTTTAGTTCTTTAAACACTAAAATTTGAGTTGATTAAAATATAAATTATTTTTACAATTCAGAAGCCGTTTTAGTTGGGAGTTTATTAAAATTAACTGAAAGATTTCTCATTACCATTTGTATTTACGTACTTACGGTGGTGTTGTGTTACCAGTATGCAGATTTCTCTATTGCTAAACTTGACATAGGAAATGTGCTAAGTTTACGCAGCTCCTGCGTGACGGACGTTTTTTATCAGATAAAGTCGTCCAGAAGTATAAATATCCTTGGAATAACAAGTTCAAGAAAAATAATTCTATGCCATTGTTCTCTATAATGATATATCAAAGAAATATCCTATGGAACGGATACCGAAAATAACATTTCTAATTTGGTCTGCTAATGGATGTAGAAGTGCAGATATGAGATACATGTCTTAATAACTGGAAATCTCTCCACACATTTCTTTCTAAAAGCCTTTCAACACTAACGTATCTTCATCAGAACCTAGCAAAAAAGATACACATTTTTGCCATACATCGCATTCCATTAAATACATATAAAATCATTTAACCTAATTATAATTACATACAAACATCAGTCTTGCAAATTCTCCAAGCTTAAAAATACTAAAATTTAAGTTAATAATATGAAACTGGAATATAATTAAAAATATAGTTAACAGTTTTTACCGAAGTTATGAATTTATAAATAACGTTCAAAACTAGAAAATGAAGAGTAGTGACCTTTTTCGGTCTCAACTATAATCGATATTTAATTTATTTCAACACTAACGATTATATATGTCAATGGTTTTCAGGACCTGGAATAGGGGGGGGGGGGTCCAAATTCCAAATATCTCCAGTATTATGAGCAAGAACGAAACATGAGACATCTTGTTAAACTAGTACTAAACAGTAACCAGCACGTGGGAAATCTGCTTAGTTTACGCAGCCCCGTGTAATGACGGAATTCTTCTTCCTTGGCTGTATCACAAATCTAAAATCATCATATTTGTCTAAGTATACATTTAGGCCGGTCTGCTTCTGAGCTATTCGAAGGTATAATAAAAACTAAATAAAATAAGATGCCTTCTATTTTCGGGAACCAACGCCCACCGGTCTTTTAAAGGCAGTTTCATTAATTTTATTTTATATTGTAAAGGATGCTTCAATTATTACCATCACTTTCTTGACTGATAGGGCTGAAAATTGACAATTAATATGGGAGCTTTATAAATTTTATAGAAAAAATGTTCAGTGTGTTATAAAAAATATTAGAAAGATATTGGCTATTCAAGTTATAACACCAATTGATCAAAACAACAGACCTAACACTGCACAATTATCTATAACATATTAGCAGATTTCCCATAAGGGAAATCAGCTGTTAAGGTCGTACTCATGACCCGATTTTCGAAAAATTTCTTCAAATGTCCATCGATCCTACTCGGAGATGACGAAAATAATGTCTGTTCAAAATTATATATATATTTATATATATATATTCTGTTAATGCTCAAACGGTCGCAATTTTTGTTTGATCGTTACAAAACTCGATATTTAATTGTTTTATGTAAAAAGACAGATCAAGTTCTTCAATGGTTGGAATCGTACCAGTTGGAGGAGAGGTTTAAGTGAAACTTTCAAAAATTTGAAATATCTCCTATAATATGTTATTAATGATTAATAAAAAAATGTAAAATATGACTAGTTGAACTATTGATGGTCTACAATTGTTATCCACAAACTGTCTCGTAACTCAGATAGTTATTCGTAGGTTCTTGTTTTGTACATACAGTACAACCCCACTACACGTCGAACAGGCATTCCTATTGTGCCATTCTTGCACGATAGAAATCAAGAAAGCAAAAAAAAAAATTGCAAGACGGAGTATGTCAAGACTAGCTGTAGAACCGGAGGCAATTGTCTATCATAAAAATGAATAAAATAAGAGAAAAGGCAACTTAAGAAAATGCAAAAGTGGTGATAGGTAGAGTGTACATGAAGCCACACTACGCTGAGGCATAGCCACCTCCTTAGGAACGAGAATTAAAACCTTTATGATGTGGCATATAACATTTAAGGAAAATATTTGAGGAATATCCTAATAAATTTAAGCCCTGAACGAAACATCCGTCACGCAGGGGCTGCGTTAACTAAGCACATTTCCCATTTGCGTCCCGTATTTGCATTTATGACGTAAAAGTTCAATGAGAACAATATTTTTTGTTTAGGCTTCAAATATAGTGCTTTTTAATACAACAGCTTATTGTTGATATGGAGAAGGAGGGGGTTTACTGAAGGCCGAAAACTAAAAAAAACGTAACTCGGTTAACATTAAAGATAATGAAAACATGTACGTAACACCATTTGTAGATGATTGAATTTGCAATAAGGTGATTCTATACAAATTTTAGATCTGACGGAGATATTTCGAATTTTCAAAAATCCTCCCCTCTAAACACCAGCTCCCACTGGTTCCATTTCAGCCGTTAATGAATTTGATCTTTATTTTTACATAAAATGTTTAAATATCGAGTTAGGTAACGATCCAACACGAATTACGATCGCATCTCATTTTCGACATCTCCTGGGTAGGATCGATGGGCATTTGAAGAAACTTCAAAAATAGCGTCATGAGTACGACCTCAATATGCATAGAACAATTGTAGACCAATAATTTTAACATTTTACGATCTGACTTATAACAACGAAGGAATATTGGATTTTCGTATTCCCTCCCCCTCAAAACCGCCCTTAGTTCCTCGTCCAATTTTAACTATTAACGACTACCAACTTCAGAGTGGCATGAAACGTTTAAATATCGAGTTGGCTATAAATCAAAGAAACATTTTCGTTACGGAACGTAAATTAAGATTTTACGTTCTTTATCAAGTCACCAAACAATGAATTTGTATGTCACTAGCATAATATTTATGTAATTCATTATTGTCATATCTCTTGCAAAGTACAATTAGTAATTAGGCTCTAAATTAAGGAATTATATCAGCAAATTGCTAACGTTCCTAGTATAAGTGGGGGTTTACTGAAGACAGCAAAAAGAAAAAAATCCTAAAAACTCCATTAATATTCATGATAGAGAGGAAATATGTATATAACCATATTTAGAGGAAATTTAATTTTAAAAAGTCCCTCAAGCAAGGGCTGCGTAAACCAAGCAAATTTCCCACGTGACGTTTTACGACAGAGAAATCTGCCTACTAATAACGGCAGTAGTAGTATCTCTAAACCTATTCAAGAGGGACGAACAGTTACGGAAATGGCCGCCTTAGCTCTCGGCGGAAAGTCACGAACATATCCGACCACAAACACAATACAAATGCAAATATCTTGGTCAATATTCAAGATACAGAATAAATGTATAGAACAATTATAGTAAATTTAATTTGCAACAAGATTGATTCTTTACAATTATTCGATCCGACGCATAATAACGGAGATATTTCGAATTTTAAAAATTCCCCCCTCTAAACCACCCCCTCCCACTGGTCCGATTACAGCCATTAACGAACTTGATCTTACGTTTTACATAAAACGATTACATTTACGATCAAACCAAAATTGCAACCGCTAGGGCGTTAACATACAAATATATATATATATACATATATACATTTATTGCGAAGAAAAACATTCGAGCAAACTTTATAAAAGCAATGATATATTCATAGGTTTTAACAGTGATCTAATCAATAAAGATAAATACGATATGTTATCCGAAAATTCCTTAAGAACATTTAACAAAATACCTAACGATCTAATAAACGTAGGTAAGTATCTTATGACGAGAAAAAAGTCCGTCACGCAAGGACAGCGTAAGCTAAGCATATTTCACAAGTAAAGTTTTACAATAAAGAAATCTAACGAGAGCCGATCTGTTACAGAAACGGCCGAACTAGCCTTTGCCAGAAACTCACGACTAGAACCGAAGTTAGCCGATCTCATCTAGTCCGTTACGTGCACAAGCATAATAAAAATGAAAATTTCTTGGTTGATATTCAAAATACAATATAAATGTACATAACAATAATAACAGTAGATTTAACTCGCAATAGGATTGGTTCTATACAATTGTTTAATAGGAACGGAGATATTTTGAATTTTCGAAAATCCCCCCCTCCCACTAGTCCGATTTCAGCCATTTATGAACTTCGAGTTTGGTAAAGATTAAGCAATAATTGCGACCGCTAGAGCGTTAACAGACAAATATATATATATATATATATATATATATATATATATATATATACACATACATACTGTGGACCTGTCAGACGTTGTCCTGCATATTTCAAGCAATTAGGATATTAAATATAATAATATTATGTTTAAAACAAAAGTTACTTTTAATAGCACAAAAAACAAATTTTCGTATGTGCACGTTTGCCTAAAAACAAAAAAAAAATGAAATATCGCAATTTTTTTATTCAGGTCTCCCTTATAACCCCCCGCCACGAAGAACCTAGAAAATGTAATATAGCTTATAATGATGGAAGAATTAATGCTAATTTACACGCAGATTATTGTTAAGTTCGGTTCAATCGTTGGTGCCCAAAACAATTATTCCTCCTACTTTAATTTTTAGAGTATATCTAGTTTATACTTAGTAATACGACAAAGGTAAATATAACAAAGGTTACTCTAAATAACAACACAAACAACTTTTGACCTGTGCATATTTGCCAAAAAAAAAAATTGGAAATGAAATATCTCTATTTTTAATTTTAGGCCTCCTTTACGACCAACCACCACTCGTGCTCCATCTGACGGGCTTATTTGTGACGCTTTAACCATCCAGGCCGTCACCCAAACGCGTACAAAGAAATTCATTCAAATCGGTCCAGCCGTTTAGGAGTTCAGTGACATATACACGTATGGTAGGATTATATATGTACATATATATATATATATATATATATATATATATATATATATATATAAAATTATGAACGGATCACATTTTCGTCAGCTGAGTAGGATGATGGACATTTGAAGATAATTGAAGATCAAATTAAAGGTAAATATACATTAAAACCCGCATCCGTATCAAGGGATAGGGATTGTGTCTTGAACTCGCAATTCATAACATCTACTGTAAATGGACATTCTTAATTAACTATGATTATGTGTTGTTTTTTTACTGACTTGAAGTTTGAATATGTGTGTTTATATATACATATATATATATATGCATCTTCTAGGTAGATCGATAGTCATTTGAGAAAAAGAAAATCTCATCACCACATGTTATTAATAATTTTTTTATATATTTTTCTTTTAATAGGGTTAGCACCTAAAGAGGTGGCAAATAAGACAAGAAACCAGTAGAACAGTTTCAATAAAGTCTGCACTGAAGAAGTTAATGTTTTTTATTGGAGACCCTTGCCATAAAATTTGAAGAATAAATAAATAATATTGGGTCCAAAATAAGAAGTATAACAATTCTGTACGTTTATATTTATTTAGCCTTATATATAATTTAATTTATATCATCAAGGAACTACTTTGTTTCACAACTGAAGCATAATAAACGCTAGTATTCGTTAATTCATTAAATCTAAGGGCTAACTTTGAACGACGCAGAAAACAAAAAATCTGGGAGAAAATTTATTCTGCCTGCAAAAAGTTGTTGATATATTTAGGGTACGGTACATCTCAGAAATATCAAAAACATTCACCTTTGACGGCTGGCTTGAAACTACTGATCACATTTCGCCATATCCTCTAAATCTAATGATATCGGAGATATTTCTTAAATTATTAATCCACACCCAATTCCTGATTTACGAACATATTTGATTTTATGGCAAATATGATGAGTTCTTATGATAATAAGGATCAATAAGAAGGCCAAGTCCTCTACTGGTTTTTTAATATAATGCAGAGTGCACTTTCGGAGTCAACGCTCCATCCTCAGTGCCTGCTGACAAACACAACCACGAGTTAATTTAACATTCATAGCATGGCACAAAAGCAAAATAAAACAACAGTCATAAAACCAGACACAAAATAATGAGTAAAACAATGGAAAATCTTAAAACTAGTCAACAAATAAAACTAGAAAATCTAATAACTAGTCAACTACTAAAAAATTAAAACCAAAACAATAAAAAATCTACAAAGAAGTCAACTAATAAAAAAAAAAAAAAAAAAAAAAAAACTTGTTAGTAGGTTTTTTATTGTTTTGGTTTTAATTTTTTAGTAGTTGACTAGTTATTAGTTTTTCTAGTTTTATTTGTTGACTAGTTTTAAGATTTTCCATTGTTATACTCATTATTTTGTGTCTGGTTTTATGACTGTTGTTTTATTTTGCTTTTGTGCCATACTATGAAAGTTAAATTAACTCGTGGTTGTGTTTGTCAGCAGGCACTGAGGATGGAGCGTTGACTCCGAAAGTGCACTCTGCATTATATTAAAAAACCAGTAGAGGACTTGGCCTTCTTATTGATCCTTATACATTTGTTCCTCTACCATCCAGCATATTCCAGAGATATCTTATGATAATGTTATGATCCTTGGTCATATTACTACGATATTAGTAAAAATAATTCATAAGCAAATTTCATTTTTTGGCAAGCATGGAATTAATTTTGACCAATTTGCAATTGGCGCCAACACATTTCACGTCAAGCTCTGCTACAGATATAGCTAACATTATAGTGTAAAATATTGGGTCTTTTTTAAAATTTGGTAAATTAGTACACCAGGCAGAGATATTATTTTTTGTATTATTATCCAGACAGTAAACCAAAAATGTAAAAGTTAAAAATATATTCAAACACATCAAGATGCGGCCTCATTAGACTGGAGCCAATAAATAGTCGATTTAATAAGCTTTGCCCAATTCGGAAAATAATAGTTACTACTTCGCCGAGAGATGCGCAGGAATTAGACATAACTGCTTCAAGAAATATGAACTGACAACCTGGGAAAA
The DNA here is from genome assembly GCA_019009955.1 of Riptortus pedestris. NCBI lineage: Eukaryota > Metazoa > Arthropoda > Insecta > Hemiptera > Alydidae > Riptortus > Riptortus pedestris. The sequence continues at coordinate 18,820,665 of CM032230.1, read as the reverse complement.
ATACAGGAGCCTATGGAATAAGGTAAAGATGAATATAGGAAATGAAGGTATTAAGTACTTAAAAAACTCCGTCACGCAGGGGCTACGTACACTATGCAGATTTCCCACGTGAAGATTTATAATAAAGAAATCTGCCTAATAACAGCTGTAGTAGGAAGGGATCTCTAAACCTATTCACGAGGGACGAATAGTTATAAAAACGGCCGCCAGAGCTCACGGCGGAAAGTCCGAACATAGCCACTGCTGCCGAGCACATGCAGAATACAAATGCAAATATCTCAGTTAATATTCAAGATAGAGAATAAATGTATATAACAATATTTATAGTAAATGTAATTTGCAATAAGATTGATTCTATAATATTTTTCGATCCGACGTATAGTAACGGAGATATATCGAATTTTCGAAAATCTTCCCCTCTAAACCCCCCCTCCCGCTGGTCCGATTTCAGCCGTTAACGAACTTGATCTTTCTTTTTACATAAAACGACTAAATATCGAGTTTGGTGACGATCAAACAAAATTTGCTACCGCTAGAGCGGTAACAGACAAATATATATATATATATGTATATATATATATATATATAGAGATATATATATATACAGTTTTGAACGGACCTCATTTTTGTCATCTACTAGGTAGGATCGATAGCCATTTGAAGAAATATTTCGAAAATCCCGTCATGAGTACAACCTTGATAGCTTATTTGCCCTAAGGGAAATCTGCTAAAAGCTCCCTTGGAGAAATATAGTTAACCAAGGTAGACGAGGCAACCTGGGAGACATAAGCCCGTCACGGAGGGGCTGCGTAAACTAAGCAGATTTCCCTCGTGAAGATTAATGACAGATAAACTTACATACTGCTAACGCAACTCCACCTTGAATATTAAGTGAATAAATACAAACGGTAGTAAGAAATCTTTCCCCTGCAGGCGGGAAACGTCTCAAATGTAAACAAACAGGTCTGCCAACGGATCACCGGAAAGAAAAACAATAGCTGAAACATATAAGAATATAACATATACATTTTATTGAAAACTATTTACTATAATTAGTGCTGTAATTTTAATGAATCAGAATAATTTTTATCTTCATCAATCAAGTAAGTAGTCCAAGAATTTTAGACGGAAGAGGTGGGGGGGGGGGTCAGAAGAAAATATTTGCATCTATACATATCTTGCATATCGCATAATAAAGGTCTCTGGAAAATAATATTTGGTATTTAAGCTTTGGATAAAGTGGGGGTTTACTGAAGGCTGAAAAAAGCAAATATCTCGGTTAATATTTATGATACAGAAAATATGTATAGTACTATATTTATAGATCATTTAATTTGCAATAAGATTGGCTCTATGCAAATTTTCGATAAGACGTACAATAACGGAGATATTTCGAAAATCCATTCTCTCCCACTGGTCCGATTTCAGCCATTAACGAACTTCATCTGTCTTTTTGCATAAAACGTTTATATATCAAGTTTGGTAACGATCAAACCAAAATTGCGACCGCTAGAGACAAATTATTTGCCTGTTAACGCTCCAGCAGTCGCAATTATATATATATATATATATATATATATGTGTGTGTGTGTGTGTGTGTGTGTGTGTGTGTGTGTGTGTGTGTGTGTATATATAATTTCGAACGGATCTCATTTTTGTCATCTGGGTAGAATTGCTAGACATTTGAAGAAACTTTTCGAAAATCGTATCAGAGTACGACCTCAATAGCTGATTTCCCTTAATCGAAATCTGCTAAAATGAGGCGTACGTATATGTACTTACTACTGATCGTAATTCTGGCTCAATCGCAACCAAATTCAGTATAAAAAATTTTTATGTAAAACTGAAGGTCAAGTTCGTTATTAGCAGAAATCGAACAAGTGGGAGGGAAGAGGGGTTTAGAGGCGAGGAATTTCGAAAAATCTTTTGTTATGCGCCGGATCGAAAAATTGTATAGAACCAATCGAAATAATGTAATATTCTATAAATGCTGTTATGTGCGTGTTTTCATTATTTTGAATATTAACCGACATATTTGCAGTTATTAGTTGTAGGCCTCTAGTAAACCCCCACTCCGACCCATATCATATTAACAATAATCTGCAATATTATTAAGCACTTTATTTAGAGTCTACATACCCAATATTATTCTCTTTGAACCTTTACACTTTGAAATAAATACAAATACGTGACAAACGTGGGTAATCTGCATTTCTTGAAAATAAGGACAGTGAAAACTACTTGTTTCCTAGTATTAGGGACTCCTCTACAACTAGTATAAGCATATAATACGCCTGGGAGAAATATAGGTACCTAGGGAGACAAGGAAGGCAACCTGAGAGAAAAATAGTATAAGGAATGAAAGGAAAGGATACTTCAGAAGGTCCCCGTCAGATGCGGAAAATGCACGGGATTTGTGGAAATTACCAAGAAATAATTACCTGGAGCATAAGCTGAATGTTGCTAATCCAGTAGAACTTATTACGAATTGAATGAATAATTTTGCTGGAGTTTCACCTCCCGCTGGAGAACTAGAATACACTAATAAATATTATTAGTCTTTAGAGAAACCCCCCTTCCTGCTTCTTAAAATTGGAAGTTTACTCAGAAACTGCGAGGGCTACCGTGTCAAAAATGAAATCCAACGTAGACAGTACGGATGGCTCAGAGCTGAAATTATGAATTATATGCGGATCTAAGCCGTATTTTCGACAATGACAACCATCACCTAATAATGGTCTTTCTTGCATCTTACAATATTAGTCTGCAAGTATTGGAACTAACTAAATCCTGACTGATAGACCGGAAAATCAAAGTATAATCAAGCAATGCAGATGCATCGGTCACAAGAACTCAAATCGGTGGAATTGCGCAGGGTTCATCTCTTTCTGAGTTTTTATTTTTTCCTGAATAAAAGTGTTTTGTTAACTTAACCCTAGAATACTAAACCTTCGTCGGTTTGACGACTAAGATCAAACAATTCTTAGTTTCCCTTTCAGGTAGCGGTAGGAGGTTCAACACTCAGCAGTGCTTTCCCCAACTCAGTAGCCCTTGAACCGTAATAGTGAAACGATCACTGCTTGAATTTGATAATAACCAGGTAAATTTAAACAAAATTTACATCGTCAGTTAGACTAAAGTTTAGGATTAAAAGTATAAATTTGTTCGACGTTTCGTAGAAGGATTAGTAATAAAGAATGTACGTCGGTTCAGTAATACAAAAAGGTTATTATTGCTTTGCCTATAATTCTGTTTTTATTATTCCATATTTCATTTACATTTTGACTCAAATTTTAGTCTTTTAGCCAGGACAACATCGGAATGTGAAAGAAAGGATCGATGCAGTCATAGGTCCCTTGCCTTCTGTTTCAGGGGTGGAAGTGGTCCCAAACACAATACAAAAAAAGAGAAGAATATGTTTAATGTGCGACTACAAATTGCGTAGGATGACCAAGGTATCGTGCGTGAAATGTTCCTCGGCCATTTGTGGTGAACATCAAGTCGTGTTGTGTCAAATATGTTCAAACAATTGACAAGCAATTATAAATTTTTAATATTATTCATTTTATTATAAGAGTGATCTTGGTCTTTGTATTAGTTTTAATTTAGACAGCTTTAGTTACATAGATTCAGTTGTTCGTTATCATATTCTCGTGTGTATCAGAAAGAATTGTTACGTAATTCAGCTTTGTAATATTTTTTTAATGTTTTCTTTAGTGCATTCTATTTTTTTTGTATATGTACGATATTTTAATATTTAAACAATAAAAGGTTAAATTAATCATTATTTGTCTTTCATGATTCCTTTACAACTCCCAAAATTGCAATTTTTGTTCCAGTAGTCACAATGACGAACGTTTAGGATAACGTAAATTATTTATTATTAAGTTATATTACTTTATATAATATATTACTCTGCATTGTAAGAAAGAGCTTTTAGTCCTAAATGTATGAGGGGATCGCATAAATTAAAATAAAAGAATAATAATTAGGAATTAGTGTTTCTGGATGCTTATAGCCTTTCCTCCATCCTTTCTATTATTGAGTCATAGTCGCGAACAGAAACCTTACCTTTTCAACTCCATTTTTAGACAAAGAATAGTCTCCAACATAAAATTGTCTAGAACACAGGGAACATACCTGAAAGCAAAGAAAAATGCGTAAGGGGAGAATCAAATTTGATTGAATAGTACATTTTACACGCTACAACTTACAAGTATCTCACACAGCAAATGAAATGAAAACAATACTTGTCCATCGCTAGAGCGGTAATATATATATATATATATATATATATATATATATATATGTATATACACACTAGCTAAGGTAACCGGGCTTCGCTCGGGAACTCATTTGAGGTTTAATGATGATGGTATTTTTTTTTGGCAAGCCTTTACATTCTAAAACATTTTAACATTTTCCAATGTATTCCAGGTCGTTGCTGTGGATTTGTTAATAATAAAATTATTTGTTATGTAAGGCTTCACTGTCCACAATATTTTTATATTTCCCGTCTCCTGTACATGTATTTTTTTTTATATATAATTCATAATCGTAGAAACAATTCTGTCCGCCAAACTATGTTTGAATTAAACTTCCTTTCTCTTGATACGTTACTAAGACCAACAGTGACTGAAAACCGAACAGAAAATGTAACATACTGCGAATTTTTATTTTAGGCTTCCCTTATAATCGTTAAAGAATTATAGCTAATTCACATGCCGAATTTTGTTAAGTTCCGTTCAATCGTTAGTGCCAAATAAAATTGTCTGCTACCGTTTTGGTTTTCAGTGAATATCTCGTTTATACTTGGTATACGACAGAAGTGAACATAAACATTACTCTAAATAACAAAATAAACAACTTTTGTCGTGTACATATTTGCTGACAAACTAATAGAAAACGAAATTTCACTATTTTTAATTTCAGGGATCCCTTACATCTCCCACTTATGCTCCTCCCTAGAAATGTTGGTATCGCTTATTATCACGAAGGACTTAGTGCTAACACACATACCGAGTTTTGATTAGTTTGGTTGAGTATCTTTTGCTAAATAAAATTGTTGACTCTCGCTATAGCTTTCACTGCATAACCCGTTAATACTTAATTAATACAGTATATGACAAAAGCGTATATAACAAAAGTTACACGAAATTACAAAATAAACAACTTTTGTTATATGCATAATTGCCGAAAAACCAATATGGTACGAAATATCACTATTTTAAATTTCAGGCCTCCCTTACAACCCCCACTCCTGCTCGTTTCTAGAAATAATGGTACAGCTTATTATCACGAAGGAGTTAGTGCTAATTCCTAAGGTGTACTCTTTGGTACCAAAAAAAAATTGTTGATTCCCGTTAAAGTTTTTAGCGTATAACTCATGTATACTTCCGTATACAGCAAAAGTGTATATAACAAAAGATATTCTAAATAACAAAATAAAGAACTTTTGTTAAGTGCATATATGCCGAAAAGCCAATAGGAAACGTAAAATTGCTATTTTTAGTTTCATGCCTCCTTTACAACCCCCATTCCTGCCCAACCCTAGAAAGTTGATATGGCTTATGATAATTAAGCCGTCAGTGCTAATATTCATACCGAGTTTTATTTATTTTGGTTCTGTCTTTTTTGCCAAATAATATTGTGGCTAAATTTTTAGAGTATAACTCTATACTTTGGTATAAGACCGACGTGCATATAAAAAAACTTCCTCTAAACAACAAAATGAACAACATGTTTATGTGCATATTCGCAAAAAAACCAATAGGAAACGAAATATCGCTATTTTTAATTTCAGCCCTCCCTTATAACTCCCACTCCTGTTCGTCTCAGAGAAAATTAATATAGTCTAACGTCTTAAGTTGGATTAGTAGTAATATACATACCAAGTTTCATAAAATTCGGTTCAGCCGTTTATGCGTGAAAAGGTAACAAACAAATAAACAATCAAACACACAACAAAGAAATAAAATGCAATTATCGTGTCTATGACAAGTGAAACGAAAAGTTATCGTGAAATTTCGAGAAAAAAAATCAATGTACAAACAGAGGTAACAATTTTATATATATATACATATATATATATATATATATACACACATATACATATATATGCTTCAATGGTTTACATTTCGAAAAAAAAAAAAAAAAAAAAGCTAAAATTGATGTCAGAAAAATTTCACAGGAACTTAGGTAAACTGTTTTGTTGAATGGGGTTCCCTCCCATCCAAGGGGAAAGGAGTAATCATTTTTAAGGAATGGAAGCCCATTGATCAATGAGTAACTAAGAAGAAGGATCTTTCTTGTTCAGAGTGATTGATGGCTATCAAAATGAATGTTAACCTGATAACTATGCACTCAATCCCTGACAAGAACCTAGGATCAACCCGCAGTCCCCAGCAGTGAGGTTGAAACCCTACCTCATGCCCTAGGTTCTTACAAATGGGGAGAGTTGATGCGCAACTGCCGTCACAACAAAGTAAAAAAAGACATAGTCCAACTAATAAAAAGGTACAACGAAGATTGGGAAGTCCTTTGATGGATCGCCGAAACAAGCGGACATTGTAACAGTCAAAAGAATATCAAACGAAGGGATCATACTAGATCCCACAGTAAGGTTCGAAACAAATATTAAGCAATCGACAGAGGTAGACGAGGAAAAGAGAATATGAACCTTGCTGTGGGTATTTCAAGGAAAAACGCTCAATTAAAAAATGGGGCGTGAAAGGTTTGCTGATACGTGCAATATCCCAAAGAATTGACGAAGTTTAAATAGAACTGGGATCATCCAGAATGGACCTCCAGAATATATCCACTGTGGTAATCTAGCATTCCGAGTATATATAAACCGAGTGAATACTCCTGCCTCATGAAACCTAAATTCTTGAGAATCAATCCTTATATAGCATAACGAGTTTAAGATAAAATCATGTCCAAAGTACATTTAATACACCATTAATTTCACATAACTGACACCACCAATGAAAGTACCTGCAATATATGAATCTAGAGTGAATATTCAATTAAAACATAACAGAGCATTCTCAAGAATATAATATAATAATTGAGGACATATATTTCTCAAAGAATACAATAAGGCAACACAACTTTTTAATTTTCTTGTAGTATTGGACTTCATTTACTATATAGATGTGTTAAGAATACAAGACTCATGTAACACACTCATAAAAGATTATGAATCATTACTATCTAACTTTCAAATGTCAAAATGATGACAGAAATACGTCCTTTAGAATTCAACTACGTTTGAATGATTTTTCTATTTAATTCAAAGGTTATTTATTCAAATTATGAATAAATCACTGTCAAAGCTCTGGTACAATTTCACCAATTAACGAGCTTGATCATTAGTTTTGAATATAATTAGGTTAAAATATAGAGTTTGGTAATAATCGTACATTACGCCCACTAAAGAGTTAACAAATATATATGTATGTATGTATGTATATATATATATATATTTATTTGTTATAAGTTTTATACACACACACACACACACACACACACACAACATATTATATAATATATATATATATATTTTATAAGTTTTATACACACACACACATATATATATATATACATATATATATATATATATATATATATATATATATAAAACTTATGTAGCTAGAAGTTACATATTACTCATTTCCTGGGTAGTATCGAAGGACATTTGAAGAGAATTTTCAAAAATAATGTGTACAACCTCAATAGCTGATTTGCCAAATGAAAATCTACTAAAACTAGCATGGTGAACAGCTCTCATCTCCTTTACAACCATTACTTCAAATCTCTTCAAAGGTACCTCGGATTTATAAACTACATAATTTAAAATTAAAATAAAATTTTAGTTGGTAATTTAATCTGACTAGGAATCATCTTTTCCTATATCAAAAAAATGTCTATTGCAATGAGGCATAAATATAAATATAAGCCCAAATGGGGTTAAATTAAATAAAAATGGGGTTGAATAAAAATAGTGGCACTGGTGTTCAAAAAAAGGGAAATAAATGGGGAAGATTCAAATACACACATAAACTAAGATGTTATAATAAATCCGCTTTAGTTGACCATGTGTATTTACCATGAGAGAAACGGCATTGAAGGGTGAGAGAAGAGAAGGGGATAAAGGACATTGTAGAAGAAATAGGCGTATTCTCACCAAATCGCCACCTAGATAAGCTGTAAAAGTAAGCACAGGGAGATTATGGCTTCTAAGAGCAACAGAATAAAGGGTTTTCTTCGTCAAGAGACGTGAATCCCCAAGGAATGAATGATCTTACAGGGATAGGATCAAAATCAATATATGCGAAAGAGGTAGGATAGTCGCCGATCCAGTTGGGGTGGGGGGAGCAAAGATTCATAAATCGAAAACCAGAGCAAATTCAAATTTAAATTTTATAATGAGTAACTCGGGAATACTTATTAAATGAGGAAAACAATAAGATCATATAGTTAGGTTTACTACAAAAAATAATAAGCCTTTTTTTATTTGAGTTCTTTTGGATAGCAAAATTAAACACACAAAAAGTTTTTATCACTGCACAATCTATTTAACAACGCACTACACACTTGGTTAATTATTCTTAATTACTACTCACAGAATGCACTGATAGCTTCACTGTTCTTGTTTAATACACAGTCCAATAACTCACTCACGATCACAAAAACACTGCACTGCACCTTTAGTAACACGGCACTATACTGTTCTTCAACATAAAACACTTTACTGCACTGCTGCTAAAACACACTGTTCACTAAGCTGCATTGAACGTACTGTTATTCACTTCAAGAGAGCTGAGAACAAACTGACTCTCGGGACGAGCTGACCTGCTTAAAACCGGGCGGTTAAAACATCAAACGGGGCCTGACTAGATCCCGGACTATACCCTTCGGACGGGTATAGTAGTAAGGTCCGGCCTGTCCTGCTTGCTCTCGTTCAAACGTGCCGGGACCTGCACGCCTATGCAGGTCCATGCTGCTCACTCCATACCCATCACCCGCACTTCCTCAGTCTTGTCAGTCAGTGTCCAACCTTAAAGGAAACTCCTCATTTTTCCAATGTTTAAACTCGAGTACCGTGCGGTAATTAAATTATTTTGTAAAGAGGGCCTTACTCCTGCGCAAATTAAAGAGCGCTTGGATTGTGTATAAAGGCAGTCTTCACCCTCGTATTCCACAGTGAAAGAACGGGCCAAATAATTTAAGTTAGGGAGAGAAAGTCTAGAAGATGGCCCATGTCCCGGTCGCCCACTGGAAACTGTCACTTCCGAAACATTCCAACTTGTGAGATCTGAATTGCTGTTTCACCGATGACTGAAAACCAAGGAAATAGCAGCGAGGTTGAGGCTTTCAAAAACAAGTGTTTTGAGGATCATCAAAGAACATTTGCATATGAACAAGGTTAGTGCAAGATGGATTCCAAAAATTCTTTCAGCTCATCAAAAACAGGAACGAATTCACTGCTGCAATGCATTTTTACGCGAGTATAATGCCGACCCAAAGAAATTTTTGGACTCAATTGTAACTGGGGATGAGATAATGGTTCTATATTATGACCCACTCAGCAAAAGAGAGTCTATGGAATGGAGAAGACCAGGAGAAGCGCCTCCTTTAAAGGGAAAACTCATGCAGTCAACAAAAAAAATAATGGCCACAATTTTTTGGGACTGTAAAGGAATACTATTGATAGATTTTAAAGAAAGGAATACCACAATGAATGGTGAGTATTATGCAGCCCTACTTCACAGCTTACGAGACGCCATTAAAGAGAAGAGTCGAGGGAAATTAAGCAGAGGCGTCCGCCTCCTTCACGACAATTCCCCTGTCCACACTGCATTGATCTCCAAGGCCGCTGTGAAGGACTGTGGATTCCAAGAAATCTCTCACCCACCCTACAGCCCAGACTTGGCCTCTAGTGATTTCTACTTTTTCTTAAAATTAAAATCTGACCTTCGTGGAAGGCGATTTAACACCGAAGAAGAGCTCCAAGCAGCAGTGGAAGAAAATTTTTTTAACAAAGAAGAAAATTATTTTTTCATGGTATAGAAATGTTGCCAAAGCGTTGTAATAAGTGTATTCAACTTAGAGGAGAATATATTGAAAAACAGTAAAACCATTTTTTTTTTTTTTCACCTTTCCTTCTATCCCAGGCCGGAAACTTTAGGACCTTACTACGTATACCAAATACTATTTTAAGGGACTTCCAGAAAAAAAGAGGTTTATAACGTATGTGGGGCTTTGTTCCCCATTAAGATAAAGAAACTTTTATTCATACATGGTTTGGAATAAGAATACATTTCATGATTATGAATCATATCAACACTGGGGCGGGGAAATGTCAAAATATTGTGCGAAGTAAAGCCGTGCTAAGGGAAATTCTGCTAAAATTCAATAGTAAACAGAAGCAACTTGAATTTCAAAAATGTTAAAAAAACAAATAAAATAGTTATACAATATATTCCACATTATCAAGTATAATGTACACAATTATCCATTATAGGGAATAATATCATATATTTGAAAAATTTAGCTATCGGTATAGTTTAATCCATCTAAATTTACGTTTTAAATTACAACGGATTTCTTACTCGGGACCTAAGCTTTGTTCTAATATTGAAAAAAAAAATTAATATGATTAATTTCCAAATTGGATTAAGGTGCATCCTCAAATAATAAAATATATATAAGATGCAATTGTTTAACTATATAAACATATAATTACTCCACATAATATATTTTACATATTAAGGACGTGCCATGACGTGCTTTAAGAAACATTTCTGCAAATGTCCATCGATTCTACCCCGGAGATGACGAAAATGAGGTCCGTTCAATATATATATATGTAGGAATATTTGTCTGTTAACGTTCTAGCGGTCGTAATTTTTAGCAGATTTCCCTTAAGGGAAATCAGCTTTTGATTTTGAGATCGTACTCATGACAAGAGTTTCGAAAAATTTCTTCAAATGTTCATCGATCCTAACCAGGAGATAACGAAAATGAGGTCCGTTCAAAATTATATATATATTTGTCTGTTAACGCTCTAGCGGTCGCAATTTTTGTATGATCGTTACTAAACTCAGAATTTAATCGTTTTATGTAAAAAGTAAGATCAAGTTCGTTAATGACTATATCGGACCAGTGGGAGGGGGGGGTGGTTTAGAGGGAAGATTTTTGAAAATCAAAATATCTCCATTATTATGCGAACTGATCGAAAAATTGTATAGAATGAATCTTATTGCAAATGAAACACGTGGGAAATCTGCTTAGTTTACGCAGCCCCTGCGTGACGGATTACCATGCTCAATATTTAATCGTTCGCAAAAAAAAAGATCAAGTTTGTTAATGGCTGAAATCGGGACAGTGGGAGAGGGGGATATCCAAAATTAGAAATATCTCTATTACTATACGTCAGAACGAAAATATATATAGAACAAATCTTATTGCCAATTAAATTTACTAGAAATATTGCAATATACATTTTTTCTCTACCTGGAATATTAACCTAGATATTTTAATTAAAATGTGTGGGAATAACTATTTGCCGAATTCATGGAAATCATGGGTTAATTTATTAGTGCTACGGCGAACTTGAGTCACGAGTCCTGTGAGAAGTTGGAAAAGTCCGCCACGCAGAGGCTGCGTAAAATTCAATTAAAACAATATTTGGTATTTAGGCTTCAAATTACGTGCTTCTTATTATTAGTGTTAATATGACGAGTGTAGGAGTGGGATTTACTGAAGACCAAAAAATGAAAAATGTCGGTTAATATTTATTATTATTATTTATACATCATAATAACAATATTATCACTGACCCTTTCATACTCTGCAATATATTTGGACAGCAGTTCAGAGATACATCCAGCAGTGATAATTACACTAGTTCATTCCAAAACTACAGAAGACTGACAGAAATCTCTAAAATAACAATCTATTTAGACTTCATACATCCTTTAAACAACCCATTCACTATTCAAGAATTAAAAATTGCTTTACAGACGATACAGACCACTGCACCAGGACCAGACAACATAACATATGATATGTTAAAAAATCGCCCCTCCTTATGTTCTATTACCCTTTTAAAAGTATTAAATGAGATATTCGAATGTATACACTATCCTCACTTCAGGAATGAGTCAATAATTGTGCCTATTCTGAAGCCTGGGAAAGATAAAAAACTATCAACTAGTTTCAGGCCTGTATCTCTGACATGCTGTACTTCCAAGCTGTTTGAATAAATGATTAATAAAAGATTGGTGTGGTACATAGAGAGTAAGCAATTACTATCCCCGTTTCAGTGTGGATTTAGACCTCATCACAACACTCTGCACCACATTGCTAGAATTAAAAATGATATACATAATGCTTTTTTAAATAAAAAGCTCCTCCTAGCAATATCATTAGACATAGAAAAAGCATACGACACAGTATGGAAAAGACTTATTTTATCCCAATTAGTAGAATGGGGAATACAGGGGAAAATATTAAATTTTATAAAGAAGTATCTTTCCAAAAGATCATTCAGGGTGAGGATAGGTACTACCCTCTCAGATGTATTTTTCCAAGAGACTGGAGTGCCACAAGGAGTACTGAGTACAACTCTCTTCAATATTGCAATTAACTCCATTGTAAATTTTATCCCCGAAGATGTGTCTTGTGCTGATGACCTCTTCATATACACCACACAAACTGATATTTTTAAAGCACAACAAAGATTACAAACCACAATAAATGAGTTGGAAAAGTGGAGTGAAAAAACAGGTTTTAGATTTTCACACGAAAAATCTAAACAAATAGTTTTCACCAAAAAAAGAAATGTTCCAACTCCTCACATAACATTAAAAAACAAATTCATTGAAAATAATAAAAACATTACTTTCCTTGGACTTATACTAGACAGATGACTCACATGGGTACCTCATTTAAAAACCATTGGTTAATAAGTGCAAGAAATCATTGAACTTATTAAGGATTCTTGGAAACACGCAATGGGGTGCTGAAAGATCAATGATGCTTACATTTTACCGTGCGTTTACCAGGTCTATTCTGGATTATGGATGTATAGCATATTCATCTGCCAGTCCGACAACTCTAAAACCTCTGGACCCAATACACCACACAGGACTAAGAATCGCAATTTTCCTTTTACGTTTTGTGTTCTATGTTCCTTATATGTTTTGTGTTCTATGTTCCTTTTATGTTTTGTGTTCTCTGTTCCTTTTATGTTTTGTGTTCCTTTTGTGTTTTGTGTTCTATGTTCCTTTTAGGTTTTGTGTTCTATGTTCCTTTTATGTTTTGTGTTCTATGTTCCTTTTATGTTTTGTGTTCATTTTGTGTTCTATGTTCCTTTTATGTTTTGTGTTCCTTTTATGTTTTGTGTTCCTTTTATGTTTTGTGTTCCTTTTGTGTTCTATGTTCCTTTTGTGTTTTGTTTAATATTATTTTTTTTGTATTGTTTTGTTTTTTAACCTTTATTTTAGAGCAAAATCGCCAAAGCTGCGAAGCTCAAATAAATAAATATTATTTATTAACGTCCACTTTTTGCAACTTAGGCTTATCGGGACGGGTTATCTACAGATTACCACCCTTCTCTAGCCAGGGTGGGATTTTAAGATGTCATTTAATGAATTTCGTCACTAAATAATTTCCTTTGCCCAGGCGAGAATCGAACTCGCCACTCTAGGTTTACCATGTGAGATATAGGTCAACGCTTTAACTCACATGGCCAACCTGAGCCACCTCTCGGTTAATAATCAAGGTAATTAAAAAAAAAAAAAAAGTACGTAAAAACATGTATAGAACATTTCATTTGCAGCAATATTGGTTTTATACAATATTTCCATCCGATGAATAATAACGGAGATATGAGGGATTTTTCGGAATCCCATCTTTCCTACGGGTGAGATTTCATCTTTTATGATCTTGCGAACTACAAAAATTGCGAATATTTATATATATACATGTCCCTTAACATGTCAAAGAATCTTACTTAGTTAAATAGTGAACGATTATGAAACTAGAATAGGTATATTCCTTATAGGTATAGAATATTACGAATTAATAACACTGGTCAACAAATTAAAAGAAATTATTTGTTTCCTGAGATTTTTTTATTGTTTCTTTCTCAATTTGAAACATATGTTTTGAACATGAAAACAATGTTTGTCTAACAGCTTTTGTTTTTGATATACAGCTTATTAATCTTAATTAGTGTTTTTACTCAGATTTTTGTTTTTTGTTGGACACTAAAATATATTCTTTTGTTGTTTTAGATATGCCTTCTTCCAGACGCTGTTGTGTGCTCAATCCAGATTGTTTTTGCTATATTTGTGGCGAATATATATATTTGAAAAATACCGGAAACATATCAGACTGTAAAAACTGTATATCATCAATACTTTAAAATAGATTTGAATAATCATGACAAGCGATGGGTTCTTCATATCGTTTGCCAGAAATGTGTTGTGTGTCTACGGTTATGGTCCAGTGGGAAAAGAGACGCAGTGAAGTTCGAAACTCCCATGATTTGGAGAGAACCTCAAAACCATCATGACGACTGCTACTTCTGCGTTGTGAAAATAAATGGAATTAACCCTGGAAATCGAAGTAAACTGGTCTTATCCTAACTTATCTTCTGCTCAACTACCTCAATTGAAATCACGAGATGTACAACCTAGTACATCTAAATTTTCAGATGATCCAAATCACTGCGAACAAAATATATCAAGTGATGCCACTGATCCAGACTACAAATGTAGCCTTTCAGAACCTCAACCATTTAATCAGAAAGAACTAAATGACTTAGTGAAGGATCTGAACTTACCGAAAGAATCTTATGAAATTTTAGCATCTCGTATAAAAAAAAAAAAATTGGTTACTCCCGAATGCAACATCACTTTTTATCGTTCCCGAGAAAAGAATCTGTTGCCATATTTTTCTGAAGAGAAGGATTTGGTGTTTTGTAACGATGTTGGTGTACTTTTTGCAACAGATGGGTTTGAAGAACTACAATCCTGGGGATTGGCGTCTTTTTATGGACAGCAGCAAAAGAAGCTTAGAGTGTGTTTTGCTCCATAACGGTAACAAGTACGGTTCCACACCTATTGTACATTCGAAGACTTTGAAAGAAGAATACGCAAATATTTCAAAGGTTATGGAAAAAATTAAATATAAAGACCATAACTGGGTCATTTGCGTTGATTTAAAAATGGTTAACTTCCTAACTTCCTTCTAGGTCAACAAGGGGGATACACAAAGTTCCCTTGTTTTTTGTGTCTCTGGGACAGTCGTGACAAGCAACATCATTGGTCACAAAAGGTTTGGCCGGTGAGGGAAAAGCTGAAAATTGGTATAAAAAATGTTATAAACGTGCCTATAGTTAACCGAGACCGCATCATACTTCCACCACTTCATATTAAACTCGGCATAATGAAAGCGCACAATTTGTGAAAGCGCTTGACAAAAGTGGAGGATGTTTCAATTTTCCTTTACAGAAGTTCCCCGGATTAAAGCACAGAAAAATTAAAATCCGGTATTTTTGATGGACCACAAATTAGGCAACTTGTGAAGGATCCGGGGTTTGTCAAATCAATGACTGAGGTTGAATCCAAAGCCTGGAACTCATTTGTTTCAGTTATGAATAATTTTCTAGGAAACAATAAATCTGAAGACTATGAACCACTAGTTGAGTGTATGCTATTGAGCATGCAACAGCTAGGGTCCAACATGAGCATAAAAATCCACTTCCTGCACTCGCATTTAGACCGATTCCCAAAAAATCTGGGCGATTTTAGTGAGGAGCAGGCTGAAAGATTTCACCAGGACATTCGAATTATAGAAGAGCGTTATCAGGGAAGGTGGGACACGCATATGATGGCGGACAATTGTTGAAGTTTGCAACGAGATCTACCTAAGGTCGTTTATTCAAGGAAACCCTACAAAAGATCATTTGATTGTGTTCAATAAAATTTTTATAACATTATTAATTACTTACCTTGAATGTTTAAAGTCAAAACAGTCAAAATTTATATTTCAGAAAATAAAGCTGTCAGCAATCTCCCAGTATTGTTTTCATTGTCAGGGCCTTTGAAATACCCAATAAAAGTTAAAAAAATTAAGGAAACAAAAATTGTGTTGACCAGTGTAATAGGTGGCATAAAACATGCAGGACAACACACATAAAAAATATATTAAAGAGAGAAAAAAGTATTATTGAACCTGCTGAAAAATTAAGATTTTATTTAAAAGGACATTAAACAAATTTTATTATTTTGACTAAAAATAATTCATTTATGGTGAAATAAGCTCATCGTGATGGAAAGTGGCTACAAGAAAATAAAACAAATATACAAGTCTCTGATACGGAAGAGTATTGCAAAATAAAAATTCGCCTCCGAGTTAAAAGTCCAGAGAAAAAGGTGTATTATTGAATCTCTTGACATAAGGGAGAAACAAGTTAAAGAGCATTTTTAATTTTAAATCTACTCAAAGATACAATACTATCAATTAAGTCTTAATTCCTAACTGTTGACTTTTGGAATGTTCGTAAAATAAAATAAAAAAATAATTAATTGGTTTAATTTGAACTTGAATATTTAATTCAACAATGTTTTAAGGGAGTGAATAAGTTGTAACGATACTGTATTAAGGGAAGCGTAAAACTTGCATTCTTTTCAGAAAGTTAAGATTATAAGTCAAGAAGAGTATTATTTCGTTGATGTCGATGCTTTTAATATAATTATCCTCCGAGATGCTTCTCGGGCTTCATTAATTAATTAAAATTTCAGGAGCACAAAGAAAAAACAAATTATGTAAACTTTTCTATGCCAAAGGAAAACTTCAATATTAATTCATTGCATTCATTTCCAGAGTTATCTCTCCCTTGTATAGGACTGACTCTATTATGCTCTACTTTCTTACATTCAAGGAAATCTCAGAAACCAAGTATATTTTTAGACCAAATTCTAGTAATTTAAATAAAAGTATTACTTTCCCTAGGAAGGCATTCTGAAATAATGAGGATATTCTTAGCCAGCAGAACCAAAATATAAAGTCTTTCACGCAGAAACTGTGTAAACTAACCTGACTAAACTTTCCCACGTTCTGCTATGACACACAAGTGATCTCATGTCACCATATATTACCAATTACTAAGTGGAAATCCAATAAGAAGAATTAAGGGTTTATTGATTTCTGAAAACAAGAAAGTACGAATTAACTCGCTTAATATTTGAGTTGCGAAAAAAAGTAAAGAGCAACAATCGTAGAGCATCGATAGTTTAACAACGTCGGTTCTATAACAAAAAAATTCCTCATCGGAAATAAGTTATTGACTAGCATTCTCTTTAGCGTTGAATGAAACTGTTAAATTTCAAAGCTTAAAAGTATGGTATAGTAGATGCAATTTTAGAGAACAAACCGCAAAATGATACTAAATGGCATCATTTCCATCTCGCACAGTATAAGTTAAATGAAAACGATATTTTGTAAGTAAGCATCCAGATAGACATGATTGACTGACTTAATGTTGTAATATTACATGAATAGGTTTATCAGGGCTGGATACTAAAACATTCAAATATCTCAGATAATGTTCAAGCTAAAGAAGAAGTGATATAATATAGTTGCAATAATTCTACACAACATATCGAGTAGATGAATAACAACTGAAATATCTAGAATTTTTTAAATCCCCTCACTAATCATATATAATTGATTGGCAGAGTTGGGCAGTAATTAAATACTTTTGTAATTAACTACTTTTTCAACTAATAAATACTAGTTATGTAATTGCAACTACAGTTACAAAAATGTAGTTGGTAACTGTAGTTGCATTTTCTTGGTTTCCCAATTACAGTAATTGTAGTTGGTATTCATAAATCCAACTACTAATTGAAATAAAAAGTAGTTATAAAAATAAATACAATTAGTAGTTGTAATTGTAACTGTAGTTATTGAGTAATAACTACAACTACTTATAGATCAGCTGTTTTTCATGTTTCAAAGAGCGAATATATATTTACCACCTCTATATAAATATTTAAATTCGTGGTGGTGATGAATGGATCGATCATCTGAGATGAGCCATGTTCATTTCGTGCACATATGGCAAACAGAATATGTCAGAACAGAAAGAAGGTGGACGCTCCCATTACAGCACACTCTTGTTCCAGCGATCACCTCGCGCAGGGCACTCCAGTCTGTCTTCTATATCCGTCACCAGTCCTCGGCGACCAAAAGATTTTTGAAACTAATTACAATGAGTGGCAGAGAAAGTGATAGTGAGGACGAGAACTCCTTATTTTTTGGTGCAGAGCAGTAGAGAGATTAAAAGAGTCTTACACAAATTCTGAGTTAAGAGTAATTTTAATAGCTACCTTGTTTAAATTTTAAAGTTTAATAGTATTATTTAATTTCATTCGACTGTGGAAAATATCAAAAGAAATTTACATATTATTTTCGTTAGTTTTCATTTATTTGCATTAAAATTATTTTCAGTTATTATAACAATGTAGTATACGTAATATAATAAAGTTTTGATTATAAAAACATTGGATGCAGTTATTTCATAACAGCCTCAACTACTTCAGTCAGTGTTTCACTCAGTTTTTTAAAGTAACTACCCAAGTAACTGTAGTTGCAGCTACAACTACAGTTACAATTACTAACTGTAGTTGTGAAATTCAATAACAATTACTTTAGTTGAAAAATGTAGTTGCCCATTACCAATAACTAATTACATTAGTAGTTGTAATTGTAACTATATTTCAATTAGTCATAACTTGTAATTCTAATTACAATTTTGCCCAACTCTGTTGAGTGGTTGTTAGTACAAAGTTAAATTCAATTGCAAAATATTTTGCAGTATAACACGGAACAATTTATGTTACTATTTTGTTTTTTTCGAGTCAACATTTTTTTTTAATATAAGGAGCTCTCCTACTAAATCATATAAGACCCTATACGATCAAAAGTTTGTATTGCCCGTACCTGAGAAATCTGCTTAGTTTACGCAGCATCTGCGTGGCGGACGTGTTTCATTTCCTGGGAGGGATCGAGCAATACACTAGGTGTTCTCGCTTCTAGTGAAATCTGCTAAAAGCCTAACCACATAAGAAGAGCCTTGGAAGGGGTGAGGAACTGAGATGAATAGCTGACGTCAGGGAAGGGCGATAGCAGAGACCTAATCCCTGCCATCACTCGATACGATTCAGGAAGGTCCTTTTTCTAATAGATTATGATAATTAATATCCTTTGATTTAAAGAACCATTAATTCTAGCTGATGGATTTGGGAGAGATTCGTGCATTGAGCTGGCTCTCTATTAAACGGCTTAAGCCAGAAACCCCTAAATCCTGACTAAATTTATTCCGGGGAGCTATTCACTGGCTCAAACTTCACCCCCTCCCCTTCGACTAACCCAACTTCCCTCTAAATATTCTTACACCCACATGTGCTCACCAGCCTCAAAACTTCCACACTCTTGGGATATAAACCACGACCTGGGCTAAGTAAAACAAAAAAATTCAATATGAACCTCTATTCAAAGTCACAGGCGTTCTAACCATTTTATAAATGTAGATAATTCCATATATTTAGGAAGGAAGAAAATTGGCGCAGAAATGATTGGTACTATCTATTTAAGGAATTCGAACGTATAATAAAGAAAACGGAAAAAATCTGATAGCGTTGACCTAAATCTCACATGGTAAACCTAGAGTGGCGCGTTCGATTATCGCTTGGGCAAAGGAAACTATTTAGTGACGGAATTCATTGAATAACATCTCAAGTCCAACCCTGGATAAAAAAGGATGGTAACCCGTAGATAATCCGTCCCAATTAGCATTAGTTGCAAAAAGCAGACGTTAATAAATAATAATAATAAATCAAATATTAACTGTTTGTTTTCCGCCTGTATTTTACTCAATCACTCAAAAACGGCTACGAAGATTTTCTATATACTATAACATTTTAGGTTAACTATCTCAAGGTATAACAATCTATATGAAAAGATGATTTTTACCCATGGACGTTTAGTTTTATTGAGAAAATGGAAAGAACAATTTGTGTTTAGAACAACGATTCCATCCCAAAAGCGTTACACACATTTATTATGTCGTTGGACTTCCTACTTCAGGACGCCAACGACTATTCCGAAATAAATTGACAAGTTTTGTGTATATCATATTCTGGAGGCAAACTTAATATTCTCTAATGTCTTTCATCAGTTTCTTAATTTTGTATGTATCAAAAGAATGTAAAATTCATATTGCGTCAAAATTGTATTTCTCAGCTCTAAAAGTTGCTTCAATTTTACGAATTCTAAAATAATGACTTCGACATCCGGTCATAATAGTACTTATTAGTGTCCCAAGAACATACTAAGGTAATAGAATTGTCAAGTTTTTATAGTAATATGAGGGATCAGAAAATAGTCAATGTGCATTATTTTATACTTTACAACCATGGACAGGATTTGGGGTTTACTAGTATGTCAAAAACTTAGGATGGGCAATAGCTCCTTATTTATTGGCTTTAACGAAAAAAAAACCGTTAAGAACATAATGTGTTCGTTACTTAAATTCAATTATTTTAAAATTCTGATATCCGGATACAAAATTGAATTAATTAGTGTGTGAAAATGCCTCCAACTTTTTCCAATCATGCCTTTACTGGTGTGGACGGAATTTCCGTCACGATGACCCCCATTTCTCGATGGTCAGGATGCAGAAAGCAACGGGAAACCACTGCATGTCCTTGGGGGACCCTCTTATTCACTTGTTCGCTTCGAGGAATTCACCTGTTCAATTACCAGGTGAAGTCTGTAAATAGATTTATCTCAATCACTATAAATTTAGCAATCCAGTAACATAAGACTCAAGACGGAGGGGGTCATAAGAACGTGTGTGTGTGTGTGTGTATATATATATATGTATATATATATATCTATATATATATATATATATATATATATATATATATATATATATATATATATATATATATATATATATTCATTTTCTCCATCGGCTAGGTAGGACCAATAGACATTTCAGTAACTTTTTCGAAAATTGCGTCAAGAATACGACCTCAATAACTAAAGGGAAATCTGCTAAAATGCATTCATATCTTAGTATTATCCGAACAATAATAAATTTGAAACTTAGTTGATATTTAAAATTTAATATATATGTTATATATGTATATATATTTAAAACTCAATATTTGTTTCAAGTGCATTGGTTGTGCAGAGTAACAACATTGCACAGGATTAATTACACCGGCCTCCTATTATTTTAAATTATAATGAAACTAATTCTGTTATAAATAAATGAAACACCAGGAGTATGCTAAATGCGAGTAAATAGCTTGGTAAAGATGTTTAAATTTAAAAAAAAAAAAAAAAAAAAAAAAATATATTATCCAAATGTAAAGTATCCTGCCATTTTCAGAGGCAATTATCTGAAGTGGCGGAATTTCCGAAGAATTTTTTCTCCATTCCTCCCTTGGTCGTTCTCTCTTGTAAAACTAATTAGTGTTGCCTTAATTAAATCCATTTCGAAGGGGAAGATGAAGGCGCGGATGTTTAATTTTAGGCTTCATTTAAACTTATTGCCTTTCAGATTCTATTTGCTTGGTGATTGGTAAATCACCTACGTCCATTCTCTTCCCATGTTTCGTAATCAGTGTCATTCAACTTCTTTTCATTTGAACTAAAAAGGAACTTATTCTAATAGGGGAATAAGGAACTATATTCTAATAATAATAATAAGGAACTTATTCTAATAGAGAAGAACTCAGTATTAAATAAAATCTTTAGTCTCACCCTGGCTAATATAGGGTGGTGTCCTGTAGATAATCCCTCCCAATTAGCCTCAGAATCAAAAGTGGAGGTGTAAAAATAATTATATTGTAATACTCCAGTAGTACGAAAATGAAAAACGTAAAAATTAAAATATTGTTACGTTTGTTACAAAAATTATAAACGTTGTATATTAAAGATCATTTGCATTACAAAATTAAACACGCAAGCTTCATAACTGCAAAATATATTTGACAATGCACTGCAAAATTGGTAAATTATTCTTAACTACTGCTCACAGTATGCACTGCTAACTTCCCTTCTTAATGCACGGTACAAAAACTCACGATCACTGTGGCTGAAAAAATATGGAACTGCATTGATCTTCACAAAGAACATGGCACTGCACAGTTCTTTGCATAAATACGGCACTACAATGTTCTTTGAATAAACACGGATCAGCTCCGAAACTAAAATGCACTAAACTCTAGAGCGAGCTGGACAGCTTTTATAGACGGGAAGAATGATCGAAAGAGAACTGCCTAGACAAGCCTACATATCAGGCGGGTATCGCCGAGAACAGTCTTGGGCGCCAAACGTCCTAACCTTAGGGTGCTTTCTTTCATCTACTTCGTACTTCTTAAATAAATGATTAACTGTGTGCTTATTTTTAACAATATTTTACTAATTCCACATATTCTGCATAGGTCAGTGGATAGGGCCACTAACGTTTGTTTGAGACCGTTGTCACTAAACCATTTAAAAATAAATGAGAATATTGAAAAAAATTAATTTAAGTAATTTACACAAATGCTCAAACAAATCAATATTTGGTATTCGAATGACCAATTATGTTTCTTAGGGGCAATCACATGAGTATATATGAGGCAAGTAATTCCGAAACTGAAACTGAATGACAGTATTTTTTTTTGTGAAAATGAGGTGCATCCAAAAATAATTAAAGTCCGTCACGCAGGGGCTGCGTTAACTAAGATGATTTCCCACAAGAAGTTTTACAATAAAGAAATCTGCCTAATAACAACTGTAGTAGTAAGAAACCTCTAAACCTAAAACATTATTAAGGGCGTAATAACCCAGCAGTTTCTAGCCCCAAAAAACAGTTAACCTAACCTCTAAACCTATTCATGAGGGACGAATAGTTATAGAAACGGCCTCCAGAGCTCTCGGCGGAAAGTCCGAACATAGCCTACTGGTGACCACACGCAGAATACAAATGCAAATATCTCGGTTAATATTCAAGATACAGAATAAATGTATAGAACAATATTTATAGTAAATTTAATTTGCAATAAGATTTATTCTATATAATTTTTCGATCCGACGCATAATAACGGATATATTTTGAATTTTCAATTCAATGCGCCTTCCCCAGGCGAGAATCGAACTCGCCACTCTAGGTTTACCATGTGAGATTAAGGTCAGCTTTAACTCACATGGCTAACCTGAGCCCCATTTAAGCTTGTTAAATAAATTACCTTAATCATCTGTTCTTCCCTAGCATTAATTATTATTATTTATTGACGTCCGCTTTTAGCAGATTTCCCTTAAGGGTTAAGCTATTGAGGTTGTACTCATGACGGAATTTTCGAAATTTTTCTTCAAATGTCCATCGATCCTACCTAGTAGATGACGAAAATGAGGTCCGTTGAAAACTGTATATATATATATATATATATATATATATATATATATATATATATTTGTCTGTTACCACTCTAGCGGTAGCAATTTTTGTTTGATCGGTACCAAACTCGATATTTAGTAGTTTCATGTAAAAAGAAAGATCAAGTTCGTTAATGGCTGAAATCGGACCAGTGGAAGGGGGGGGTTTAGAGGGGAGGATTTTCTAAAATTCGATATATTTCCGATACTATACGTCGGGACGAAAAATTGTATATAATCAATCTTATTGCAAATTACATTTACTATAAATATTGTTATATTTGTTTATTCTCTATCTTGAATATTAACCTAGATATTTGCATTTTTATTAAGTGTGCTTGTCGGAATTTTTCGGATTAGTTCGGCTGTTTCCGTAGGTCGGCTCTTGTGTAACCTAACCTTTCTTGTCTTCTAACCTATTACTTTGTGAGATATATGCAAATACGTTTTCATTATACTGCACGAAAAGCATGATTTCAATATCCAGTTTGAGTACGCAAAGTAGCTATTTTCCGTCCTAGGACGCAAAGTAAAACAGATGTTATATTTTTCCGTCCTAGGCAGCAAAGTAAAACAGATGTTTTGGAAAACTTACTCTTGGTTATCTTATGTTATTGAGCGATTTAACCCAAGAACGGAAGCCAGCGAGTCAGTAAATTTACCCAAAAATTATCATAATGTTGCTGTTCAAGAAAATGAAGACTATTTCACGGTAGACGACCTTTTTAGAGATGATCCTGAATTTGTAGAATGTATGTATGGCAAACCGAACTTAATCAGGAATCGAAAAAACATTACCCAATAAATGTCTAAATATATCTAATAATAACAATTGTTCAATTAATATAAATTTTAATATGTAACAGCTGCCTAAATTTGATTTGTGTTACTTTATAAAAATGAATCAATTATAACTGAAATGGATATTTTATTTTTTACTATGTTTAAGCAGTATAATGAAAAGTAATTTTCATTACACGTACGAAAAGTGGCTTTCGGTGCTCGCAACGAATACGCCCACTTTGCGTCCTAGTAATGAAAATAACTATTTGTTGATGCCCCCCCCCTTGTTTATTTCTTGGACAACAATAGTTATTTTTCTTTCCTGTGTGAGGAAGGCAGATCTCTTTGTTTACATTTCAAACGCTTCCTGTCGGCAAGTTATTGAAATTGACTGAAACATTTCTTATTCCCGTTTGTATTTATTCACTTAATATTCACGGTGATGTTGTGTTAGCAGAATGTAGATTTATCAATTACTAAACTTCACGAGGTAATTTTCTAAGTAAAAGGTGATCACGATAACATATCATTTGATATTAGATACGCCTACTACCATGTGATCATTTATCTTCAGTATACTTTCAGGTTAAAAGTTTAGGGAGTGTTTATTTTTTATTATGAATCTTTTAAAACTTAATAAGTTGATCTATTCCGAAGAAAAAGCTTTTCAATATTTACAGAAGTATGGAGTACTTCACAGAAAGAGAAAGTGTAAAAAAGGACATTATATGAAGATTTATTTCAGCAAAACTAGATCGCCATTTTATCAATGCAATATGAGAAGTTGTAGGCAATACGTTGCTGCGCTTAATGGTACATGGTTTAAACATTGTAAAATTTCATTAAGGAAATGTTTACTATTCATATACGCATGGGCAAATGGATACGCAACTACAAAATTTTGTAAGAAACAAAAACGAATGTGGAACTAGAAGAACTTTGTTTGATTCATATCTTTGTGAATTTATATATAGGAGAAGATATGAAAATAGGGACATTTTTGAATGTATATTGGAATCAATGAGAAACTATTGGCCTCCACAATGAAAAATGTTATTAATTTCATTTATGGTTATATTCATGTTTACTAGAAACCTTGGTTATATTTAAATAAACAATTGTTAACAAAAAATCTTCACTGTTATTGATATAATAATGAGTGAAATCACTGGCATGTGTTAAGTAAAAAAGACCCAAATCTGCTTAGTTTACGCAGCCCCTGCATGACGGACTTCGGCTTTTCGAAACTAAGCCTACTTGGGAACGGTCATCTAAAGGTTAACATCCTTTCTAGCCAGGACTTAGGATGTTATTTAATGAATTTCGTCACTAAAAGATTTCCCTTCCCAAGGCGAGAATCGAACTCGCCACTCTAGGTTTGCCATCTGAGATTAAGGTCATCGCTTTAACTCGCAATGCTAACCTGAGGCCCATATGAATATTAACCGACTTATTTGGATCTTACAAGTTTTTAATCCCAATCCTACTTATGTCATTTTAACAATAAACGCTTTATCATGAACCACTATTAACTTATTATTAATATAATATTAATGATATTATTAATACCAAACATTCTTAGAATAGATTTATAATTCCTGTGATAATTATGCGAAATACATGGATAATCGTGGTGACGTCATGAATTAAGATTTTATGATCATACATCGAGAATTTTTAATTGATTTATATCATACTACATATTTAACAGTAATAGCCAATACTAAAGATCATATTTGTTATTGGCTGAATTCACAGGGTTCAGAGGGGATACGAAAATATTACTGTTATGATTCGGATAAATGAACGAGAACCAATCCTGCCAAAAAATAGATGATCAAAAATTGTTGATTTCGGCATTTTTTTCGTAGCTCAAACATTGTCACTCGTACTTTTTAGTTTCTAGTCTTACTAAAAGTCCCGTTCTTTATTTTATATAGAAATGGAGAATATGATAATAATATTAATAATTCAATAAACATGTTAGAGCTTTAATTTTCAACGTTCAAATTTACCTCACTATATAAAAAGTCCGTCACGCAGGGGCTGGGTAAACTAAGCAGATTTCCCACGTGAAGTTATCCAATATAGAAATCTCCATACGAGCCGAACAGTTACGGCAAGGGGCCGAAATAGCTTTTGGCGGGAAATTTAGTCATCCGTTATCGGCCCAAATTTTAAAAAAGGTCCGTCACGCAGGGGCTGCGTAAACTAAGTAGATTTCCCCCGTGAAGTTTTACAATAGAGAAATCTGCACACTGGAAACACAATACCACCGTGATTAGATAATGAGAAATCTTTCAGTTAATTAAAATAAATTCCCAACTGAAACGGCTTCTGAATTGTAAGAATAATTTATATTTTAATAACTCAAATTATAGTAGTCCAAAAACTAAAGAAGGGGGGGCGGATGAACGTATTTGCATAAATCTCACAAAGTAACGAAGGTAAGGTAAGCTTAAAAACGACAGGTAAGAAGAAGCTTCCGTCTGAGCCGAAAAATGACGAAGATGGCCGACGTAATCCAAACTATACCCGATCACAGAATTCATAAAAATGCAAATATCTCGGTTAATATTCAAGATAGAGAATAAACGTATATAACAATATTTATAGTACATTTAATTTGCAATAGGATTGGTTCTATACAATTTTTCGATCCGATGCATAATAACGGAGATATTTTGAATTTTCGAAAACCACAGGTGGGTAGAGGTCTACCCCCCCCCCTCACTCTGGTCCGATTTCAGCCATTAACGAACTTGATCTGTCTTTTTACATAAAACGGTTAAATATCGAGTTTCGTAACGATCAAACAAAAATTGAGACCGCTAGAGCGTTAACAGACAAATATATATATATATATATATATATATATATATATATATATATATATAATTTTGAACGGACCTCATTTTCATCATCTCCTGGGTAGGATCGATGGACATTTGAAGAAAATTTTCGAAAATCGCGTCATCAGTACGACCTCAATAGCTGATTTCCCTTAAGGGAAATCTGCTAAAATGCAAATATCTCGGTTTATATTCAAGATAGAGAAAAAAAGTATAGAACAATATTTATAATATTCGAAATTCCCCCCTCTCCCACTGGTCCGATTTCACAGCCATTAACGAACTTGGTCTGTCTTTTTGCACAAAACGTTTAAATATAGAGTTTGGTAACGATCAAACAAAAATTGCGACCGCTAGACAACAGACAAATAAATATATATATATATATAAAAAATTTTGAACGGACCTCATTTTCGTCATCTCCTAGGTAGGATCGATGGACATTTGAAGAAAATTGTCGAAAATCACATCAAGAGTACGACCTCAATAGCTGATTTCCCTTGAGGCAAATCTGCTAAAAGGGGCAGGTTAAAAATTTCAGAAAATACGTTAATAAACAAGATTGTTTATATAGAATTAAAAAAATCCGTCACGCAGGGGCTGCATTAACTAACCAGATTTCCTACGTGTGTCATTTATATACGTGTATCCCAAAACGTAAAAGGTCCATGAGAACAATATTTGGTATTTAGGTTTGAAAAAATAACAGCTTATTGTTAATATGACATGAGTAGGAGTAGGGGTTACTGAAAGCCGGAAACTAAAAAATGCATATATCTCTGTTAGTAATCAAGAGATTGAACAAACATTACAAATGTAATATGATTGGTTTTATGGAAAATTTCAGTGGGACGTATAACGGGGATATTTCGAATTTTCAAAATTACTTTCCTCCTAACCGGACCAATTTTAGCCGATTATGAAATTCATCTTTATTTTTATATAAAACGATTAAATATAGCTTGCCATAGACCAGAAAAAGAAATTGCGACCGCTAGAGCGTTGTATATATATATATATATATATATATATATATATATATATATATATATATATATACACGGGTGGGCCATAAAGTTGGACGGATTTCAAAAACGCATTACCCGTGACAGGAACGCGGGAGAGGGGTGCGGGTAGCGGGGATAGGTAGCTTGGTTCTCGGAAATTCAGTCGCCATGGAGCGTTTCACCGGTGAGCAACGTGCGTTCTGTGTAAAGGCGTATTACAAAAATGGCGATTCGTGCATTATTGCGCGGCGTCTATTTCGCTCGCATTTTAATTTACATGATTTAAACCAATGTCCAAGTGATAGAGCGATCAGATCGTGGGTAAGAAAGAATGAGTCTTCGGGTTCGACATTAAGTGAAAAACCTGCGGGACGTCCAAGGTCGGTAAGAACGGAGGAAAATGTAAGCGAAGTCGTGGCGTCCGTACGGCGTGATCCCCAACAGTCGTCCCGAAAGAGATCAGCTGAGCTCACCATATCAAGAACATCATTAAGGCGTATTTTGACTAAAGATCTTAAATTACACTCTTATAAGCTACAATTAGTCCAGGAATTGAAACCAAATGACCACCATTTACGTCGTGCATTTGCCGAAACAATGTTAGAGCGATTTCAAAGTTTGAACAATATTCTCTTCTCGGATGAAGCTCATTTCCACTTAAGTGGATTTGTCAATAAACAAAATTGTCGATATCGGGCCGAAGAAAATCCCCAATTAAAACATCAAAGACCTTTGCATTCGCTTAAAGTTACAGTTTGGGCAGCCATGTCGACTCAAGGAATCATCGGACACCATTTTTTTGATAATGAGCGAGGCCAGGCAATAACAGTAAATTCTGATCGATACACTGCAATGTTACGTAACTTTTTCTTTCCACAACTGCCTAATTTTGAAGGCTACAACAGCAGAACTTGGTTTCAACAAGATGGCGCGACATCCCATACTTCCAATGGAGTCTTTGGCAGTTGTTAACGAAGTGTTTAATGGAAAACTGATATCGCGTCGAGAGGACATTGCGTGGCCTCCCCGGAGCCCAGACCTCACGCCACTGGATTTTTTTCTCTGGGGGTACCTCAAGAGTCGCGTTTATGGCAATAAACCAACAACGATTGCCCAGCTCAAGGACAATATTCGCGAGAAAATGTCAGCTATCCCACGAGCGATATTAGTAGCTGATTTCTCTCAAAATCTACTAAAAGCAATAGCGAGAAAATACCTCATCTGCAGAATTGAAGTTTGTATGAGAGTTACTAATGTGATTTCGACAAATGTACTTCTGCATAAAAATACTGTCTTAATCACAAAATACTTAAAATGTACCTGAAGAAATGATTTTGCATTCACAACCATTTATGTTTCCATATGATACAGCAAGGTAAGTCACGAGAATACTAAAAAGCCCGTCACGCAGGAGCTTCGTAAACTAAGCATATTTCCCACGTAAAGTTATGCAATAGAAATCTCCATACGAGTGCCAAACAGTTACGGAAACGACCTAAATAACAAAAATAGAAGGGACAACAGCTCGTCCGTTACACTTAATAGAAATGCAAAAATCTCGGTTAATATTCAATATAGACAATAAATGTATATAACTATATTTATAGAAAAAGTTAATTTGCAATTGGTTTAATACGTATAGTAAGGGAGATATTTCGAAATACCCCTCCCCCCACCTCTAATTACGATTAAATGCCGAGTTTGGTGACGATTAAACAAAAATTATATATATATATATATATATATATATATATATATATATATATATATATATATATATACATATATATATACGAGGTGTGACAATTAAATAACGGGACTGATCTGAAAAACATACTTTATTGAACACTTATTACAAATAACTATTAATCCCCTTCAACATACTTCCCATCACTATCTATACACCGCTGCATACGAGTTTTCCACTGCTCAAAGCAGTACTGCATGTCATTCATTAAGTGTCAGCCTCTTCAGCAAGTCTGCCGTTTTTTGCTTGACATCTTCAACTGACTCAAAACGTGTTCCTTTCAATGAACTTTTTATTTTGGGAAAAAGGTAGAAGTCACAGGGAGCCAGATTTGGTGAATACGGCGGATGTTCAAGCACTGGAATTGACTTTTTCGCTAAAAACCGCTTCACCGAGAACGCATTTTGAATGAGTGCGTTGTCCTGGTGCAAAATCCATGAATTGTTTTTCCACATGTCTGGTCTTTTCTTCCTCACTCTTTCTCTCATTTTCTCCAGGACCTCAATGTAATATTTTTGGTTTACAGTTTGACCCTCTGGCACCCATTCAACCATAATGACACTCCTCACATCGAAAAAAACTATCAACATGGCCTTCAGTTTTGATTTGCTCATCGAGCTTTTTTCATTCTTGGTAATGATTGAGTCTTCCAGTGCATGGACTGTCTCTTTGTTTTGGGATCGTATTGGAAAATCCACGTTTCGTCACATGTGACTACTTTTTCCAGCAGCCCTGGATCTGCTGCCAATTGCTGCATGATGTCAATGCAGATGTTTTCTCGGTTCTCTTTTTGTTCAGGCGTCAGGTTTTTTGGCACCATTTTGGCACAAACTTTAGTCATTTTAAGATCTTCATCTCTCTGTCAATGTTTGATAAATCTGAAATCATTCGAAGACTCAAATGCCTGTCTTTCCACACGATTTCATCTTCTTAAAGTTTTCTTCAATTCTTGACGTCACAGGTCGTCCAGTCCATTCGTCATCTTCAACTTCTTCCCGGCCTTCAGAAAATCGTTTGTGCCATTCAAAAACTCTAGTACGTGACATGCAGTTGTCACCAAACACATTTTTCAATAACTGAAAACATTCACTTGGAGGTTTTCTCAATTTCACCAGAAATTTCAAATTAATATGCTGCTCGATTTTTAAACTGATCATTTTTCCGGCACGGCAATAACAACACGCCTTACTCAAACGAGATTTAAAACTAAACTAGACTAGATAGAGAGACGGGATCAAGTGGACTCTGTGCAGTTATAAACAGGATCAATCATGATCCATCCCCATTTCCCACACACAAGCCTGACATCTGCCGTACGCACAGTCCCGTTACTTAATTGTCACACCTCGTATATATATATATATATATATATATATATATATACTAGCTCAGATACCCGGCTTCGCACGGGAATTGATTTGAGGCTGAATGGTGTTGTATTTTTTTTGCAAGGCTTTACTTTGCACACTATTTTGACATATACCCTTCCCAGTGTTTAGGGTTTATACCCGTTGTAGGCATTTGTTAATAATAAAATTAATTTTTTATTTAAGACTTCACTGTCCTCCAAATTGTCATATTTCCCGTCTCCTGTGCATTATGCATAGATTTCAATTATTAAGGACAAAATATTAACATAGATTTCAGTTAATTTTTCCAGGTGAGGTACCTGGTAGTTGATGTAAAGAATTGTTGATATCAATATTTCTGTGCAAATTATTTGCTCCACACTTTGTTCCTGGGGAAATGTATAAAACAAAAGTTACTCTAAATAACAAAGTAAACAGCTTTTGTTATGTGCACGTTTTTCGAAAAACAAATAAAAAACCTTAATACCCCTATTTTTAAATTCAGGCCTCCCTTACAACCTGTACTCCTGCCCGTCCCTAGAAATGTTGGTGTGGCTTATTATAATGAAGGCCGGCCTTAGTGCTATACACATTTCGAGTTTTCTTTCGTAGGGTTGAGTCTATTGTGTCAAATAAAATTGTTCACTTCCGCTATAGGTTGTATATAACCTAAAGTCTAAGGTGAGTACAGTAGTAATATAGGTACAAAGTTTCATAATATTCGGTTCAGCCGTTTTTTGCGAGAAAAGGTAATAAACATACACGAAAGCATAACGTGAAATATCGAGAAAAAAAATGTACAGAAGTTGCAATTTTATATATACATACTCACACACACTTCTGGACGGACCTCATTTTCGTTATCTGTTATCTTCTCATTTGGATCTATGGACAATTGAAGAAAATATTCGAAAATCGCATCATGAGTACAACCTCAATATCTGATTTCCCTAAACATAAAGTAATATATATATATATATATATATATATATATATATATGTGTGTGTGTGTGTGTGTGTGTGTCTGTTAACACTCAAGCGGTCGAAATTTTTGTTTAATCGTCACCAAACTCGGCATTTAATCGTAATTAGAGGTGGGGGGAGGGGTATTTCGAAATATCTCCCTTACTATACGTATTAAACCAATTGCAAATTAAATTTTTCTATAAATATAGTTATATACATTTATTGTCTATATTGAATATTAACCGAGATTTTTGCATTTCTATTAAGTGTAACGGACGAGCTGTTGTCCCTTCTATTTTTGTTAGTTCGATCGTTTCCATAACTGTTTGGCACTCGTATGGAGATTTCTATTGCATAACTTTACGTGGGAAATATGCTTAGTTTACGAAGCTCCTGCGTGACGGGCTTTTTAGTATTCTCGTGACTTACCTTGCTGTATCATATGGAAACATAAATGGTTGTGAATGCAAAATCATTTCTTCAGGTACATTTTAAGTATTTTGTGATAAAGACAGTATTCTTATGCAGAAGTACATTTGTCGAAATCACATTAGTAACTCTCATACAAACTTCAATTCTGCAGATGAGGTATTTTCTCGCTATTGCTTTTAGTAGATTTTGAGAGAAATCAGCTACTGAGGTTGCATTCATAACGTGTGTGTGTGTATGCATATATATATATATATATATATATATATACAGGACGGTCTCGTTAATCCGAACCCCCGGTAATCCGAAACCCCCGCTAATCCGAACAAGGGAGGGAGTTATTATTATTATTATTATTGTTTATACAGGGAAATTTCTTTACATTCCTTTTATTTTTTATTTTAGATAAGTCATGGGAACGCGTTGAAGGCTTTTAATACTTGCTTGGAGTGGGCGAATGGATGCAATATCGGCTATGAAAGCCTGATACTTTTAAGGAATTTGCGAGACCAGGCGTATTCTTTGTCAAAAAAATCAGAAACTCAGACAACTTTATACAATTATTTTCAAAAACGTTAAAAGAACCAAAATTTTACTTTTTAATATACATATTTTCGTTATTTTGGATTTTTTTTTATTTATAAATTATACCTTTGTTAATCCGAACAATTTGATAATCCGATCAGGTCATGCAAACTACGTGTTCCGATTATCGAGACCGTCCTGTATATACAGGGTGGGCCATAAAGTTGGACGGATTATAAAAAAATATATAAAAAAACTACAAAGCTGCGGAAAGAAAAAGTATATTTATTGTAAAGTAAACAAATGGGAAATTTATTTTTTAAAAATAACGTCGCTTAGATGTTTGCCTTCTTGATGTACACACTCCTCCAATCTTTTCCTTAAATTTGTGAAGACTCGCTGGCACATCGCTCGTGGGATAGCTGACATTTCCTCGCGAATATTGTCCTTGAGCTGGGCAATCGTTGTTGGTTTATTGCCATAAACGCGACTCTTGAGGTACCCCCAGAGAAAAAAATCCAGTGGCGTGAGATCTGGGCTCCGGGGAGGCCACGCAATGTCCCCTCGACGCGATATCAGTTTTCCATTAAACACTTCGTTAACAACTGCCAAAGACTCATTGGAAGTATGGGATGTCGCGCCATCTTGTTGAAACCAAGTTCTGCTGTTGTAGCCTTCAAAATTAGGCAGTTGTGGAAAGAAAAAGTTACGTAACATTGCAGTGTATCGATCAGAATTTACTGTTATTGCCTGGCCTCGCTCATTATCAAAAAAAATGGGGTCCGATGATTCCTTGAGCCGACATGGCTGCCCAAACTGTAACTTTAAGCGAATGCAAAGGTCTTTGATGTTTTAATTGGGGATTTTCTTCGGCCCAATATCGACAATTTTGTTTATTGACAAATCCACATAAGTGGAAATGAGCTTCATCCGAGAAGAGAATATTGTTCAAACTTTGAAATCGCTCTAACATTGTTTCGGCAAATGCACGACGTAAATGGTGGTCATTTGGTTTCAATTCCTGGACTAATTGTAGCTTATAAGAGTGTAATTTAAGATCTTTAGTCAAAATACGCCTTAATGATGTTCTTGATATCGCGAGCTCAGCTGATCTCTTTCGGGACGACTGTTGGGGATCACGCCGTACGGACGCCACGACTTCGCTTACATTTTCCTCCGTTCTTACCGACCTTGGACGTCCCGCAGGTTTTTCAATTAATGTCGAACCCGAAGACTCATTCTTTCTTACCCACGATCTGATCGCTCTATCACTTGGACATTGGTTTAAATCATGTAAATTAAAATGCGAGCGAAATAGACGCCGCGCAATAATGCACGAATCGCCATTTTTGTAATACGCCTTTACACAGAACGCACGTTGCTCACCGGTGAAACGCTCCATGGCGACTGAATTTCCGAGAACCAAGCTACCCATCCCCGCTACCCGCACCCCTCTCCCGCGTTCTTGTCACGGGTAATGCGTTTTTGAAATCCGTCCAACTTTATGGCCCACCCGTATATATATATATATATATATATATATATATATATATATATATATATATATATCAACGCTCTAGCGGTCGCAATTTCTTTTTCTGGTCTATGGCAAGCTATATTTAATCGTTTAATATAAAAATAAAGATGAATTTCATAATCGGCTAAAATTGGTCCGGTTAGAGGAAAGTAATTTTGAAAATTCGAAATATCCCCGTTATACGTCCCATCAAAATTTTCCATAAAACCAATCAAATTACATTTGTAATGTTTGTTCAATCTCTTGATTACTAACAGAGATATATGCATTTTTTAGTTTTCGGCTTTCAGTAACCCCTACTCCTACTCATGTCATATTAACAATAAGCTGTTATTTTTTCAAACCTAAATACCAAATATTGTTCTCATGGAATTTTTACGTTTTGGGATACACGTATATAAATGGCACACGTAGGAAATCGGAGAAATGTATAAAACAAAAGTTAATCTAAATAACAAAGTAAACAACTTTTGTTATGTGCATGTTTGTCGAAAAACAAATAGACAATGAAATATCGCGAATTTTCATTTCAGGCCTCCCTTATAACCCCCACTCACGTTCTAATCTAAAAATGTTAATATAGCTTATAATCATGGAAAATTAATGATAATTGATATACCGAGTTTTTTAAGTTCAGTTTAATCGCGCCATTCCTGTTCGTTTCAGAGGATATAAATATAGCGTAAAGTCTAAGTTGGGTTAGTAGTAACATACATACCAAGTTTCATAAAATTCGGTTTAGCCGTTTTTGCGTGCAAAGGTAACAAACAAACAAACAAATTAACAAACACACACCAAAGAAACAAACTGCAGTTATGGTGTCTATGACATGTGAAACGAAAAGTTATTGTGAAAATTCGCGAAAAAAATCAACCTACAGACAGAGTTTACAAATTTTTTATATATATATATATATATATATATATATATATATATATATAAAGAAAGTTTTAGAAAATCACGTCATGAGTACGTCTTCAATAGCTGATTTCCCCTAAGGGAAATCTGCTAATACACCAAACGATGAAAGTTAGATCTCTTCCCTCCGTTACAAAAAAACAAAATCTGGGAAACTCAGAATACCTCTTCCACTATAAAAATGATCATAAATCATTTAGTTTAGTGCCCACATAATACTGTTCTCTTCTATGACAAAAACACTCAAATTTGCGTGACTAACACAAAATTAAACATGGAAATAGGCTTTCAAATCGTCCCAAAGACAACCATACTCAAGAATACCAAACAAGATCCCACGCTATATGATTTGGCTAATGATTATTGATTTTTTACTAATTCGGCTTTGTAAAGTGATAAAAAGTATATAGATTTTTTTTATTGCCACACTTTTTGTGGGTTAAAAATTAGCACAATATTAATAATAATTGCTAATAAGATGATTCAGGTTGAATTTTATTATTTACTGTAGTAATTCATGAGGAATATATGTCGCCGGGCAAGAAAAGCTAAGGTCAACTCACTAATATTGTACAGTAGGCGGCTAAGATGAAGTGACGACGTTTGTGATCCAGGTAGTACAGTAGTCTTTTCACGGAAACTGGCGGCTTGGGGAGGGGGGGGGAAGCCAGCAGGTCTCTTCCATTCCTGGCTGTAGTGTAGGTTTTAATGATAGATGTACGAACTTAAGAGACCAACTATTTTATCGGAATCGAGATAAAATGTAGGACATAAAATGATCCGATTTTTCTAGTAGATTTAAGTAAAATTGGTATCGTAGCTAATGGTAGAAATCGATGGTGAATGAATGAATATTAATTGTAGACGGCAGACCTGTACGGGCCATTGAAAGTATTACAAATTTGTAGTGAACCGCGCTATTTTGATAAATATAAGCATCTAACTAATAACTTGTTTCCTAAAACACTTCCATTAATTCATTTATCCAAGTAATTACTTATTCACTTGAACTTTACGAGTATGATTCAGGTGAATAATGTAATAATTTACAACGTGTAATTCACTGATATTTTTTTACAGCAAATTTCGCTTAAGGGAAATCAGCAATTGAGGTCGTTCTCATGAGGCGAAATTTGAAAAACTTCCTCAAATATCCATGGATCCTACCTAGGAGATGACAAAAATGAGGTCAGTTCAAACCTGTGGGAGAGTGTGTGTGTGTTTGATCGTTACCAAACTCGATATTTAATTATTTTATGTAAAAAGAAAGATCAAGTTTGTTAATGGCTGAAATCCGACCACTAGGACTGGGGGTTTTCCCCAAAATTCTTAATATCTCCGTTATTTTGTGTTGGATTGTATAGAAACATTCTTATGGCAAACGTGCTATAAATGTTATGTGTTTTATTCGAATATCTTAGCCCCAAGTGTAATGTGTAAAATCCAGAAGAATAGCTAGCTTAATATTTGGGTAACGAAAAAATGTATAAAACAATAATTTAGGAACATCAATAGTTGAACTATATTGCTTCTATATTTTCTAGTTCAATTCCAGTCATTAAAAGATAGGAGCATTAGTATGCTTTTAAATATAGAGTATCGCATAAATCAGATTTTATCACAAATGTTTATTACCGAAACATTTTCGTGTGAAGGCCAGTAATACTAAAGAGAAGACGTCATCACACTACATATTTCAATGTATCTCTCAGAATGACTATTGAAAACCATATTTGATATTTAAGCTTAGAATAAAGCGGTTCATGATATAACAGCTTATCATTAATATGACATGAGTAGCCCCGCCCCACTTCTACTTATGTCATATTAAGCTGTTGAGAAATGAGGAACTATATTTGAAGCTTAAAAAAAATGTATTCTCATTGAACTTTTACGTTTTTAGATAAATGCATATACGTGAAGCACGTGGAAAATCAGCTTAGTTAAAGCAGCACCTGTGTGACGGAATTTGTTAATAGAAAAGAATAGCAACGACCTTTTTAGGAACAAACACAGAACAATCAGCGACTTGGAAAACCAATTTCTCTCTCAAATTGCATATATATGGATTTTAGTAAACTTGAGTAAATTATTAAAAAATAATATAAATATGTATGGTATGGGTCAAGAAACATTATTCTTCTATTTGATGACAACACAAAACGTAGTAGGTTTTTTTTACTTTTGTCACACCCGTTACTTTTTAATATTATTAGTGATTTATTATATCGTTTTTTTAATAACATATGTCTATTTTAAAAGAAAAAAAAAGTATACAAGGAGTTTACCTGCCTATTGCCTTCTAGATTTTAAAGAACGTTGAAGTTGTTTCCTTTAACAATGAATCTGATACAACTGAATCGTGTTCTTAAATCTGAAGTTGCATTTCAAAGGTTCAAATAATGCATAAAACACGACACTTTATGAAGCTTACTTTTCACCATTTGGAAGAATTAACCCAAATCAATGGGTATTTAGAGGCGTGAGTGCACGTGTGCAACATCGGCTACATAACAGAATGTATTAAATATTCTTAAATACGCCATTTTTGGGGACTCAGGTAAGCCATGCGAGTTAAAGCGTTGACCTTTATCTCACTTGGTGGACCTAGAGTGGCGAGTTCGATTTCCGCATGGGCATTAGGAATTTATTTAGTGACGGAATTCATTTTAAAAAATCCTTAGTCCCACCCTGGCTAGAAAAGGGTGGTAACCTGTAGATAACCCGTGTCCGTTAGCCTCATTGCAAAAAGTGGACCTTAATAAATAAATTAAAATTAAATACGCCAAGGAACAACGATATTTTATGACTTGTGGAAATCATATCAAGGCCTCAGAAAAATTCTATTTAGGCATTACAGTCAACAATTCACATAATTTTGTTGATCATAATACAGACGCCCATACCCAAAGGATTGAGTCATTGAGGGCCAACGCTAAAAGAAAGAACAAAATTGAGTGTGGAACCAGAAGACCCCTTACCTTTATAAGTTTAATTACAGAAGGAGATAGAAGAACGAGGATATATTTGAAAGTATTTCAAGATCATTAAAAACATATTGGTCCCAAAATGAATAACTCAACGAATATTATCATTTTTGCTCACATTTATTATTATTATTTATTAACGTCCACTTTTTGCAACTAAAGCTATTTGGAACGGGTTATCTACAGGTTACCAGCATTTACTAGCCAGGGTGGGACTTCGGATGTTACTTAATGCATTTCGTCACTAAATAATTTCCTTTGCCCAGGAAAGAATCGAACTCGCCACTCTAGGTTTACCTTGTGAGATTAAGGCTTTAACTCACATGCTAACCTGAGCCCCTAACATTAATTTAATAATAAAATAAATCACTCTTTTAGAAATTAGTACCTGGTGTGGGTACAGTAAAAAAACCCATTGTATTTGTCCCACAGCAGACGAAATCTGCTACATTTATGTGAGTGTCATATTTACAATGTAATTCTGACGACAAACGCCGAGTGGAGTCAAAAGTTAGTAGTGAGACGGTGAGGGAAGATAAGAGTAATCTTGGTTGCTAGCTGAAAGGGAGAACTGACTTTGATATACGAGGGGAATTATTAAGGCTAGGATTGGCAAGGTTCATGCTTCAGTAGGTACTATTAGATCTCTTACAAGTCACTTGCTCAAGATGTCAGTCTCATCACTTGCTCCTCTATCTCTCTGGCCAAGGTACATATCAACGACTCGAGGGAAATCAGCTATTGGGGATATTCTCATGATGCAATTTAAGAAAAAAATTTTCAAATGTCCATCGATCCTACCTGTAAGATAACGAATATGAGGTCCATTCAAAACTATATGAACCACACACACACACACGCACGCACGCGCACACACATACACACACACACACACACACATATATATGCCTATTAGCGCTCTAGCGGTTGCAATTATTGTTTAATTGTTACTAAACTCAATATTTAGTCGATTTCTCTAAAAAGAAAGATCAAGATCGTTAACGGCTGAAATCGAACCAGAAGGTGTGTGGAGGAATTACGAAAATTTAAAATATCTGTTACTATTCGTCGATCGAAAAATTACATAGAAACATTCTAATTGCAAATTAAATTTACTATAAATATTATTATACACACATGCTCCGTATAATGAGTATTAACCGAGATATTTGGGTTATTTTTTTTAGTTTTACGCTTTCAGTAAACCCACACAGTGTCATATTAATAATAAGCTGTAATATCATGAACCACTTCATTACAAGGCTAAATAAACTAAATATTGTTTTCATTGAACTTTTATTAGATATATGCAAATACGTTCTGATGAACACCCTCCCACTCTTCTTTTGTTCTTGGAATACAAAAATCTGAGTGATTGAAACAGAAATTATGCCGATTCATTTCAAATTACTCCACTACCCATAGTAAATAGTTTTTAATAAAATAAATATGTTCTTTTCAAATACATATATATATATATATATATATATATATATATCATATATATCTGTCTATACAGCTCTAATGGGTTGGCTGGCCTCTATTGTAAACATTCGCGTGGGAAATCTGCTTAGTAACGCTGCACCTGTGTGACGGACGTTTTATACATACATAAGATGAATAATAGCAGAAATGTCAAATTATTAAAGAAAGCTACGAAATATTTGTAATAAAAATCTGCCAAAAAATATATCTAAATGAGTAAATGGTTTCTTGAAGGTCCGGGGTAACTTCCTCTTAATTTGTAAAGCATGTCATCTTTTAATAAAATTATGAATAATAAATAAGACGTCAATAAATTTATTTTATAGTTAATAAATTGATAGATTATATAAAATGTATCTATGTAATTTGAAATAAATTTATAATGAATAACTTATATAACTCTAAATACTATTTAATAATATAAAAAAAAAACAATTGAAAGTTTAATAGAAAACTAAAATATTTGGCAATCATATTAAGCTATGTTAACATTTAATAATTTTTTTAATATTATCATAATTGCATTCCGAAACAGAGACGATTGAGCATGTTCAGTATGTTCTTTTTTCCATATACATTCACAATTGGCTAATGATATAAATTATCGAAAATGTTTTAAGTAGTGAAATATGACATCTATGTACTAGGTACGGTCATGTAGCAAGTATGCGTAATTAATAATATCTGAGTTATGCGTCGGATCAAAACGCTGCTTATTGCGAATGTAATGTTCCATAAATGATGTTACTTATGTATTAGCAGATTTCCCCTAAGGAAAATCAGCTATTGAGGTCGTACTCATGACGCGAATTTCGAAAAATTTCTTCAAATGTTCATCGATCCTACCCAGGAGATGACGAAAATGAGGTCCGTTCAAAATTATATATATATTTGTCTGTTAACGCCCTAGCGGTCGTAATTTTTGTTTGACCGTTACGAAACTCGATATTTAACCGTTTTATGTAATAAGACAGACCAAGTTCGTTAATAGCTGAAATAGGACTAGAGGGAGGGGGAAGTTTAGAGGAGGGGATTTTCGAAAATTCAAAATATCTCCGTTATTATGCATCGGATCAAAAAATTGTATAGAACCAATCGTATTGCAAATTAGCGGAGGAAATTGCATTTTTATGAAGTCTGTGGTCGGGTATAGTTCAGATTAGGCCGGGCGTTTCCGTAACTCCTCGGGTCAGGTGGAAGCTTCTTCTAACCTCACCTGTCGTTTCTAACCTTACCTTACCTTCGTTACTTTTGTAAGATTTATGCAAATATGTTCTGTTCATCCGCCCCCTTCTTTAGTTCTTGGACTACTAAAACTTGAGAATATAAATTATTCTTACAATTCAGAAGCCGTTTCAGTTGGGAATTTATTTTAATTAACTGAACGATTTCTCATCACCATTTGTATTTAATCACGGTGGTTTTGTGTCAACAGTATGCAGATTTCTCTATTTAAATCTTCACATGGGAAATCTGCTTAGTTTACGCAGCCCCTGCGTGACGGACTTTTTTTTCTTTATCATGATTATTATACAGATATTTGCATTTCTTAGTTTTCGTGCTTCAGTTAATCCCAGTCCTACTTTAGTTTTACATCATACTCTTATGTATCGAGAATAGTATGGATAGGATATATGATTTATATATATATATATATATATATATATATATATATTCTAAACCAGTGCTGACCTTCTTCTGAAACTGTTTGAAAATGTAGCCATACTGGCCCAACTAACAAAAAATTTTATTAATTTTATGACTGTTACATCATACTATTATGGGTTTCTTTCAAAATTAAAATAAACAGAACTTATAGCAAGAGTCTAGATAGTAACCTCCTCCGTAAAAAGATAGCAAAGAGTAGATAGTGGACCTATTGTTTTGCAACCAATGCACGAGTAGTTTTAAGGAACGTTAGAAAGGTATAAGGTGTTATAACAGCTCCAGTATAATAATTATAATACAGTTCAGTTTACTATAGATATAAAAAACATGTGTAAGGGAGTGACCCTGCTATGTGTAAACAGACCAAGGGAGGTTATTGTAACCTTAGTCCTTACTGCAATAGTTATGTCCAACAGTTTTTAAGTATTTTTAGTCTTTGTAAGCAAAAATAGCATAAACACTCTCTGTTACACTCTAACTCTAGTTTAATAACAATGTGCAATAAAGAGAAAACAAATATTCTCGAAATATCGGGGATAAACTAGGATGTTTTCACCAACATTGAGCAAAACTCCAGAAAGAATAACACCATATATACCTGCATCAACACAATTATAGATATATATACATTTAATAAACTTACAAATAAAAGCTTGATGCACACTTAACACAGCGAACTTCCCATAAAGGGAAATCAAATAATGCACAAAATTACTTCTCAAGCCTTCCCCTGCTTAATCTCACAAAAATTCCGTCAAGCAGGGGCTGCTAAGCAGATTTCCCACGTGAAGTTATACAATAGAGAAATCTCCATACGAGAGCCCAACAGTTACGGCCGAACTAGCTTTTGGCGGGAAACTCACTCGCCAGTTACACTAATAAAATGCAAATATCTAGGTTATTATTCAAGATAGAGAACAAATGTATAGAAGAATATTTATAGTAAATTTAATTTGCAATAAGATTTGCTCTATACAATTTCTTGATCCGACGTATGGTAACGGAGATATTTCGAATTTTCGAAAATCCTCCCCTCCCACTGGTCCGATTTCAGCCATTAACGAACATGAAATGTCTTTTTGCATAAAACGTTTAAATATCGAGTTTGGTAACGATCAAACAAAAATTGCGACCGCTAGAGCGTTAACAGACAAATATATATATATATATATATATATATATATATATATATATATATATATATATATAATTTTGAACGGACCTCATTTTCGTCATCTCCTGGGTAGGATCGATGGACATTTGAAAACATTTTTCGAAAATCGCGTCCATGAGTACGACCTCAATAGCTGATTTCGCTTAAAGAAATCTGGTAATTAAAACGCAGTAAGCACAAAAAAGGTCCGTCCCGCAGGGGCTGCGTAAACTAAGCAGACTATCCCCGTGAAGTTTAACAAAATATAAATCTACATACTGGCAACACAATACCACCGTAAATATAAAGTGAATAAGTAAACGATAATAAGAAATCTTTAAGACAAATTTAATAACCTTCCAACGGGAAGCGTCTGAAATGTAAACAAACAAGTCTGCCAGCCTCGTGCCGGGTAGAAAAATAATTACTGAAATGTATCAGAATATAACACATTAATTTTATTGAAAACTATTTACTATAGTAGAGGTTAGGATCGATGGAAATTTGAAAAAATAATCCCAAAATCGAGTCATAAGTACGACCTCAATAGCTGATTTCCGTTAAGGGAAATGTGGTAATAAATCGGTCACGAAAGAACTACATAAACTAAGCTCAGGTCCCACGTGAAGAGACTTGATACCGATCTGGCACAACTCTATCATTTTTCCTGTTAACAGAACATGAAACACAACCAGAAAATATATGTTGAGTGGCTCAAGTGCTCGAAGTGAAAAAAAACATTAACATGTATATGTAGGGAGGCGGTTTACAGATGACCGAAAACTAACAAATAGAAATATCTCTGGAATTATTAGGGGTTGAAAAAAAAATTTTGTAGACAACTAAAATAACAACATAATTAATTATGAAGAACATTTTTAAGGGGCTCATAATGTCGGAGATAATTTGAATTTCTGAGCACAAACCTCCGCTCAAACCCCTTCCCCTCCTTGTACGAAAACATTTTTATAAAATACAAATATCTGTATTATTAGTGCTAGAGAAAAAATGTATTAAGCAAACTAAAGGAATAAATTTTCAGTAAGACTGGTTATAAATATATTGATCCCTCTCATAAAAATAAAAATTTTTATTACTCAAATGTGCATCTCTGATATATATTCTAAGCGAAACGTTTATAAAAATAATCCTGATGATTATGTAAACTTAATATAATAATAAATAATAATACTATATTATTATTAATTGATTAGCAGATATCCGTTAGGAAAACCAACTATTGGGGTTGAACACATGTCGCGATTTTCGAAAAATTTCTTCAAATTCCCTCGATGTAAGCGATGACGAAAAGGTCCGTTCAAAATTATATATATATATATATATATATATATATATATATATATATATATATATATATATATATAAACTGCTCAAAAGTGAATAGGGATATTGGCTGTTTTGTGGTATGTATGGCATTATAGCATATTTTTTTTTTTTAAATTATAAATATCAATAATATTTATTAGAAATTATTGTCTTTTTCCCCCATAAAAAAGAAATTTAATTTAGATCGATTTAATTAAAATTAATAGGATAAGAAAAAATAACCAATATCCCTATTCATTTTTGAGCAGTATATATATATATATATATATATATAAAATTCAGCGCTACGATGATCGCTGGCCTGTTTGCTTACAAATAACCGTTATAGGTGTTATTAACTTGTTAATTGACTATAAGATTTCTTCTTACTGTTTGTATTTATTCGCTTAACATTCACGGTGCAGTTACCAATATGTAGATGTATCTGTTGTAAACCTTCCCGTTGGAAATCTGCTTAGTTTACGCCCCTGCGTGCTGGACATTTTTCTATTGTCTCCAGACATTAACCCCTAAACCTATTAATAGAATTTTCAATTAAAACTTATTTATCATTAAATAGCTCATGCTTACATTATGTTTTAACCCTAGTATTACCGACCTCTCCCAGGTCGCATGGATTAC
Organism: Riptortus pedestris; assembly: GCA_019009955.1. NCBI lineage: Eukaryota > Metazoa > Arthropoda > Insecta > Hemiptera > Alydidae > Riptortus > Riptortus pedestris. The sequence continues at coordinate 18,775,774 of CM032230.1, read as the reverse complement.
CAGGGGGGGGGCTCCTCGAGCCCACAACCTTAAAAACCTTTTATTTTGGTTCTATAATTTTTTTAAAAATTTTATTTCTATTGGATTATGTTTAATGAACGTTTCTTATGACACATGTGAAAAAAAAAATTAAATACAAAAATTAAAATAAATTGAAAAAAAAAGTTCGGATGGGGAAAAAAGGATGACTTTAAATTAAATGTAAATTTATTCTACTGGAGGAACATATCTAAACCTTGTTAGAATAAAAAGTTATCTATATCTAAGTTATTATAACATTATAATAGAATAATAATTTAAGAAAATATAATTATCAGATTCGTAATGCAATTATCGGTGCTTTTGCACAATAATTTTTTTTTCCGAGTGTTTATCCAGGATGCAGCATGGAAAACTGTTCCCTTAGTTGGGAACAACCTAGAAAATCTTCTCTTTTCTAAAAAAGTACCTATCAGGAGCAATAATTATAACCATCTCAGTAATATATTTTTATATGAAAAAAAATTATTTGGGGAGAATATATATATTTCTTTTTGAGAAAAAAAAAAACTTGAGAAGGTTTGTGTATGTTAAAATTACATCAAAGTAATTATTATTTGAGCAATATAATTAATAATACTTGAATTACTAGTTAAAAGTAGTATTAAATATCAGTGGGCTCGAGGAGCCCCCCCCTTGGTACTTAAGTGTATAACTACCCCTTGCATTGCCAAGGGGGGGGGGCTCCTCGAGCCCACACGTCAAAAAAAATTTTTTTTCTCAACATAGAAATTTTTTTATTTAATTTTATTGTTATGCCCTCACTCTAGGATGTTTTTCTGAGGAATACATAAAATATCAAAAATATCCCATTAAAATTGGGTGATAGGGAACAAAAACAAAAAGTTGTGGGCTCGAGGAGCCCCCCCCCCCCTTGGTAGTTCTAGGGTTAATATGGAATTTAAAATTATATATTTCTAGAACAGGGAAATTAAGATACCACGTTCTCATGTGCTGGCATCACACGTGGGAATTCTTGCCTGTGGTAAATTTTCTCAATTTACTCCCACTAACATTTCAGAAAATCCCACCTGAAACAAAAATTGTTTGAGAATTCCACTGTGGCCCACACAGCATGAGTTTGGAAACACAAATTTTCATGTTATCTTCAGTCATGCAACACGATTTGTGAGAATTTGCAATACCAGGAATCAGATGACACCCAAACTGTAATGAGACAGCCGTTGTTTATCTCTAGAGTCATTCCCCATCAAGGAAACATTCCATGGGAATATGCCACGGTTCCCCGTTACCCTCTGCATGAGTCAATCCAACAATAAGGCACCTGGATGAGTGAAGAAAATTTATGTCCAGCACCACTGCATATGACAAGGAAATAAATTAAAAACAGAAACAGGATAAAACTCTGAAAACAGACTAGGCAGCACAAATTACAAAGGCCAGAAATTGCAAACCATCCTGGTAATAAAAAATCCAAATAGAAGATAGACAAATACCATCATTTACTAAAATTAGGTAAAACAATTAAATATATCAGTGCATTATCTATCTATACAAAAGGCAAGAAAGAGGCTGAGGCCACAAAGTGAAGTTTATATTGTTGATTGTTTAAAGCAGCACACGCGACGGAATTTGGTTATAAAAGTTAATTATGGAGATTTCACTCAAATATAACCAACGTTCAGAACTGAAGTTATTAATGACAAAATGGAAGCCATAATTTAATCGGATCGTTATATTGCAAAATAGTTAACTATATAACTAACTAACTATCATACACAGCAATTAAAAATCATACAAGACTTACAACTTCTTAAGAAGCTCGATATCTGGGGAATAATGAAAGAAATTACCTTACACAACGAATCAATATTTGTGATACACATTTCAAACGTAATGCAAACGACCTTTATTTGAAACAAATTACCACTGCTGATGAAAAATGGATTGTCTACAATAACATTGATCGTAAAAAGTCCGCCACGCAGGGGCTACGTAAACTAAGCAGATTTTCTCCCGAAATTTAAAAATAGATAGATCTACATACTGGTAAAACAACACCACCGTGAATATTAAGTGAATAAATAAACGGTAATAAGAAATTTATCAGTAAATAAAACATACAATAATTCCCCAATAGCTATAAATCCTAGAAGGTAACACAAACAAGTAAAGAAATCAAAAACAAATATCAAAATACATTTAGGTACACTATTTACGTGATATAATAAATTTTAAACATTTTCCCTGTTTTTCTATAAGAATTGATATTGAATTGAACTATTTTAAAATTACATACTTAATAACAATGTAATTTCTCCAAAACATTGAATATCGTGATAATTTAGTTTCTATTTAATATTTTCAATAAACGTCATTAGATTTATCTGTCACAAATTCGAAACCGATAAATCTAGTGAAACAAATTAGAGGATCAAGATCCAATTATTGAGGAAACTATTATTTTTTTAAGGTCCAAACTATTATCAACTCCTGAGTGACAGCTATGATTGTGACGTGAAAAATATTGTACGCCTGTACATTTATAATCCACAAATGTCTCAGCATACAAATTGCAGAACAGAGAAAAATAATGTTCTTGGAATATCGGAACAAAGAAAAAGCGAATATGTTAGAGCAAAAAACGTTCTACCTTACTATTTCCACAATCTGAACAATTCAAAAATCATTCTGGGAATAAAAACGTATGCTCGCAAAAAAAAAGACGTTCAATATATGCCATCGCTCTATACGAAATTAGCTTCACTAACATATGAGGCGTTTAGTTTCAAAACCAGGTACATCCTTTTTCAAAAAATTTTCAGGACTGATCAAAATAGATTTCATTTTTTAAAAAAGTCTGTTTAACACATTTTTTTCATTATCTGCCGGTATTGTTTTTGGAAGGATCTAGATAGTTTTAGAACAAACGCGTCCAATACATCATTTCCGGCATTAAAAACTTATGAAAAATTTAAAAAAAATGTTTTTGAAAAAACGGATGTACCTGGTTTTGAAACCAAACGCCTCATATATGAGATATAATTTCGTCATAAATTGTTGAATATTTTTAAAACCATTTTTTAACACGAAATTTACAGTAACTCTCAGTTCTACATTGACTTCGAACTATGTCCTCTTTAAAGGTTTCATGGTATAAATACTCAAAGAATCTCAGCAAATAAGATATTTAGGAAGGACCAGGAACAGATGTGGGGGGGGGAGGTATGAGAGAGGTTGAATAAGTGACCGACATACAAAGTTTTAAATTATGGGCGGAACCAAAAATTGTAAAGAAATTCCCAAATTTGATGGGAGTAATTTGAACTTTTAGCATTTCGGCCCTTAATACGCCCCACTTCTAAACATGAGTGCAGCGTACAAGTAAATTACATTCGTAGGTATGTGAGAGGGTCAATATGTTACCGACAAACAATGTTTTCAATAATGGTCTGAACCAAACATTGCTAAGAAATTCCCAAATTAAGGCTAATTGGGACAGGAGGTGAAAGAAAATGCAATAGCACTCGCAGGTAGGACAGTACTGTATCTGGATCATCATGATAAAAAATTGAAAGTTGCTTTAGCTTAGTAATTCTCTCACCAAAGGCACATGGGCTCCGCAAACTGATCTCCATTGCAGCTCTATAAGACTACTCAAGATTGGCTGGTGAATTAACCGATTCGTCTTGATTCACGACACATCGTATCATCAATTTATTTCATTGCTTTGATGTTGAATGATGCTTATGGATTGCTTCCTTATCTGCTAAAGAAAAATCATCATTTCATTTTCTCTTAAAGAGTAAAAACCGGGGGCGGTAGAAGGTTCATATCAATAGGAAAACACAAAAGCAGGAATCTCTTCCACAACCAATATATTTAACGGCGACAGAGGAGCTTTATCATTAATGCCCTGTAAAAACACAAACCACTTAAAAACTTCCTAAATCTTTCATTTTACATAAAACGATTATCGAGTTTGATGACGATCCAACACCCACACCCACAACATGGTATATATATATATATATATATATATATATATATATTATATATATATATATATATATATATATATATATATATATATATATACATACATACATACATACATAATTTTGAGCGGACTTCATTTGTGGTAACACCTGCGTAGGATCGATGAACATTTCAGGAAATTTTCGGAAAACCACGACATGAGTTAACAAATTATATTGCACGTGGTACAATTACCTTAATCTTCAAAAATGATAAAAAATGTCGATATCGTTAAAAAATATTAAATAGTTGGGTTATGTTAAATTATTAACATTCGAATTGCCTACCGAAGTCAATACTCTCTAAAACAACTCCTTCCAAGAACAAAGGATGCGATCAATCCATTGCATAGATCTGGTGGATACCGAATCGCTTGCCTTGCATGCGGAAGCTCCTGTGAAGAGCAAAGTGAAAAGAAGTTAAGGTGCAGAGTACCTTTCCATTAAATCATCGGAGCACGTCGTGAAAGAAGGCCGTGAATGCGGTGGTGCTCGACCATTTAAAAAAACGGAGAAACTCGTATTTGGTGAAACAAATCGGGATCAGGATGTAGAAGTTGCCTTGATAATTGAAGGGTTTGGTGGATGAAGGGGCTATGTTACATTTTTTGAAAAAACAATCTAATTCAATGGATGAAAGGGTTATGTGCAGATTATGTTATGTACCAAAATCTGAATATTTTAAAACAGCTAGAAACAAAAATATGAAGAAGATGAAGGAGCTATGTAACATTTTTCTGCTAAAACCATGGAGGGTGAAAGGGGTTTGTGCCCTTAACCCCTTCTTCCAATAGAGATTGAACTAATCATAGTAACATAGCCCCTTCATGCATTCAACAGGTGGGTGTTATGATAGTTCTGGGAGGTTACAATATTCTCATTCTCTTGTATTTTGCTTGGGTCAGTTATTTTGTTGACAAAGTTGTTTTACTTGTTAATGAAAAGTTTAAGAGAGAAAAAACCTCTCAACTTAGACCTGCAAAAGTATAAAAATAACAATGATTATTCAGTTCTTTTAAAAGAATCAACAAAAGATTCTTGTCTAAACAGAACAAGTAATCCCATGGGAGAAACTTCAGCTTCTCATCAAGAAATAAATATTGGTAAGTAAGTCTTACAGTACATGTAAATGCATTATTTTTAAAATATATTTTTTTTTTTAGAAATTATTTGTTTCCTATTTTTTTAGAGAATGGATCAGAAAGTGAAACCTCCAACAGCATCAACATTTTCAGTGATTATGATGAATCAAGGGACTTGTACGAACCAAATTATAGCGACCTGAGTGAGTTACCGCTAGGACTAAACCTCAGTGATATTAATATGGTTTCCTCAAATGATTTTGCTCACGAACAGGATGAAATGAGTCCCTCAAATTTTTCTAAAAATGAGTCAGGTCATGATCCCACACAGCTGGTAAGCCTTATAACTTCATCTAATAATGCACAAATAAAACAACAAAATTATATAATAACCTCAAGGAAACGGAAAAGAAATCCTGAAGAGTGGAAGAAGAAAAAGACGGCAATTAGAAGAGAAGCAGGTAAAAGCTACATTTCATATAAAGGAAATGTTATTCCTGCTAAAACTAATTAAGAGGGAATCTTATGTCACGATAAATGTTGTTTCGACTGTACAACTTTGACGAAGAAATACGGGAATCCATTCTAAAATCCATTTATGAATTAAATGTTGATGCTAAGAATGCATTACTTTTTAGTAATATTGAAAAGATCCCAATAAAGAGAATTAGAAAGGGTGCTGCAAATCATAAGTCGACTTCATACAACTACATGGTCACAACAGGAGGTGTCCGAACTATAGTGTGTAAAAAAGCTTTCGCAAACTTATACCAAATAAGTCTGAAAAAAATTGAAATCATACAAAATAAAAAAAAACTCTGGTACAAGTGCTCCTAAACCTGATAAAAGGGGTAGACATAATGTGAGACCCAATAAAACTAGTGAAGATGTCAAGGTTTCTGTTATGGAACATATTTCGAAATTTCCTGTCGAAGAATCACATTATTCTAGGCATTGTAATATGTATAAAAAATATTTTTCCCCCACTTTTATCTTTGTCAAAAATGCATAAATTATAAATCGATGAATGTAAAAACAATAAGCTTCCTGATCAATTTTGTAAGCAAAAGGAAAGTTATTACCGCCAAATTTTTGTTACGCATTATAATCTCTCTTTTGGACAACCTAAATCGGGCACTTGCAGCACATGTGATTCAGGTGGAAAAAATGAGGAGCATATCAAAAACGTCCAGGCTGCATGTGAAGCTATGAGGTCAGATAGAGAGCTGGCTAAATCAGATAGCAAATTTGCTTATTTAACGGTCGACCTCCAGCAAACCATGCCCCTTCCACGTCTTAGCACTTCTAAGGCATTTTATCTTCCCCAAGCCTGGTTTTACAACTTTGGCATACACATAACTACCAAAGAGGGTTCAAGAGCTATATTTTGTACCTGGACCGAGGATCAAGCAAAGAGAGGGAGTTCTGAGGTCTTAAGCTCATTACTCACTTCATTTGAACTCGATGAGCAGCTAAAAAGCAAACAACATATCATTATTTGGTCAGATTCTTGTTCAGGCCAAAATAAGAATTTTTTAATGATATGTTTCTATCAATATTTGATAAACAAAGGCATTTTTAAAACTATTGATCATAAATTTCCTGAGGTGGGGCACACTTACCTGGACAGTGATAGATACTTTGGCCGGATCGAAAAGGTATTGAGAAAACATCAAAGCATCTATTTACCCGAGCAATATCCGGATATTATTGGCAAATCATGTAAAAAAAAATATAGTTATAGATTTGGGTAATCATTTCCGTAAAACCGATGACTTCATGACAAAGTTGAAACTCTTCAATAGAAAAAAGGATATTTTAAAGGAAAGCGTGCGTTTTAGAGATGGTGTGAAATGGATTCGTGTTGATGAATATGGTTTCTATCATTTTAAAGAATCGTATGATCCCTACACTCCTTTTAAAAAAGTTAACATAAAGCGCTACTTGAATCAAGATACGAGCTTGAGGGACCATTTCCCGATTGTTTGAAAAGACTGGCAACTTATCAAATGAAAAAAAGGAAAATCTGAAAGACCAGCTACGATTTATCCCAAAGAATACAGATGGTACTACCATCTACTTATTGATGAAAGAAAATGCTATTGAGGCCAAATCAAATTATAATTTTTTGTTATTTTGATTTACCAGCTTAGATAAAACTGATAAAATATTTTCGATTTAGTCAAATATGCAAAGATATTTTGCTTTTGTTCTGAAATAGCCCAAATTAGTTCACATTGTATACCTTTTTTTAAAAAAAGAAATATAGAGCTTTGCAATGGTTGAACACTTTACATCTTGCCTTATTCATAGGTAAGATAATTTACAGATTTTATAAAAATGTTTGTGAATGAAGGGGTTATGTACACAAAATAAATAAAAATATGTATTATGGATACATGTAAGTAAATAAAACTTGGTACATTAAAAAATAGATGTCATGAGGTTAATTTCATATGCTCACTTGATGACAAAACCAGAAAACAAAAAAGCTGCAACAATAAAACTTTATATCTAAATTACTGTAAATTAGGGTTTTGTTACATAGCCCCTTCATCTCCCAAACCCTTCAATTACTATTAATATTGGGGGTGGGTGGCGTGCATAGAAATGTCCCGTCCTCAGCAGTAGCTGCACTTAGGCTATCTCGAAGTCCAGTGAATGCTATTGTATACGTAATTTGATATATATATATATATATATATATATACTAAAAAAATGAGTATTAGCTGCCGACTCAAAAAACTAAATATTATGTTCTATATTCCTTGCCATACCCTTAACCATTCAATCTGCTCTTCGCCTAAGGTGCTCGAATTCTGGATCCCTAACTTCAAAATATACTAGTCACTACAATTTGATGATTTTCTCCAGACCTCGTATTTCATATTTAAAAATTAGTCAAACAAGTCATTATGACTTGACATTTGCAAGCACCTATTGACCAATATTTTTATATTTTTTTTTAATAAGAATTAAAATTATGATTTTCTATAAATTGTAATGCAGCCTCAATATGTTAGTGGAGACATAAGCCTCCACATATTCCAGAATATTGCCAGTACCTTGTATTTTAAAAAAATTACAAAAGGATGAAACGTATATTTAGGAAATTACAATTTCCTGTTTTTTATGGCCTTTTCAGAATTTAGGATTAACAATAATATTGACAGCGACATGTATGATGTCTAGGTTAGATTGAATATTAAACAATAATATCGACTGTATATGCTCCTATCTTCAAAAGAGTACTGTAAAATACAGAGAATAAAAATAATGCTCCCAGCAGTTTCTCTTATCTCTAATACTAGCAATCTAATTGGGAAAATAACATGTGCATTTTTATATTATTAACATATTTTAATTTTAGTTTAGATTTGTAAACATGAAAATTAGTAATCTATTTTGTAGATTAAGGAAAAGTGAACCATATCACTTGATGCGTATTTCTTATATTGTTTGTGTGATGACAGGGCACTGGTAATGGAGCTCCTGCTCTGAAAGCGCTCTGTCGCTGTTAAATATACTGTTTGTGGAAGGAAGCCTGCATTTGCGTTTTTAGCAGATTTCCTTTACTGAAAATCAACTATTGAGTTCGTACTCATGACGCGATATTTTGAAAAATTCCCTCAAATGTCCATCGATCCTACCCAGATGATGAAAATGGTGAGTGTGTCTGTTAACGCTCTAGCGGTAGCAGTTTTTGTTTAATCGTAACTCAATTCGACATTTTATAGTTTTATGTAAAAAGGAAGATAAAGTTCGTTAATGTCTAAAATCGGACCAGTGAGTGGAAAGGGAGTTATGAGGGGGGGGGGGGGGGGATTATCGAAAATTCAAAATATTTCCGCTACTATACGACGGATCGAAAACTTGTATAGAACCAATTTAATTGCAAATTATATGATCTATAAATATTGTTCTATACATATTTTCTGTATCTTGAATATTAACCGAGATATTTGGGTTTTATAGATTTCCGCTTTCAATAAACCCCCACTCCTACTCATGTTATATTAATAATAAGCTGTTATATCATGAACCATGTTATTACACGGTTAAATATGGAAAATTGTTTTCATTAAACTTTTATTTTGTGAGATTATGCAAATACGTTCTGTTGATCCCTCTCCCCTTCTTTTGTTCTTGGATTTCTAAAATTTAAGTAATTGCGATTTAAATTATTCAAATTCATTACAAATTACAGCATTAGCATTCGTAATCATTTTTCAATAAAATTGATGTTATATTGAGGTAAATTTTATTAATGGTTTTTCTTCCCGGTCTAGAATTCAGGTTCCCTAGCCTATTGGTTTACTATGCAGTCGCTTTCCGTCGAGTTATTAACTTGTAATTGAAAGATTTCTCATTACAGTTTGTATTTACTCACTTAATATTTGCAGTGGTATGGATATTTATCTATTGTAAACCTTCGCTTGGGATATCTGCTTAGTTTACGTAGCCTCTGCGTAACGGACTTTCCTATAGGATCATCACTGTTGGACACCTTTGCTGATAATCAAATAGTTACATTAACTGCTCTTGGGAGAACCTTTACTCAAAGGAGAACCATTCATCATGCATTATATCAAAAAGTATTTTATGAACAGCAGGTATGCCTGTTGCATGTCCTCCAATGACTAAAACCATTACACAGAATTAGATAACCTATCATCAGGGTACGATAGTCGGGCAGAAATAGGAGCACCGTGTTGGCTAGCTGGAGGACCAGATTTGGGGAACTACAGAAGTTCTGCTGCCAATGAAGTGACAGACAGCGCGGAACTTCCAGCAATAACAACCCCAAAAGGACAGGCAACTCATCCCCTAACAGGGATGATATCACACCAGAGGAGAGGAATATATCCACCAGCGCCGAGATATGAAAGGTAGGATCGGCAATTATATAATGTCCAACTTTCTTCATATCACTGAGAGGGATGAGATGCCTGGGATTACCGTCTGTGATATTCCTTAAAATAGAAAAGGAATAGTTGGGAGTTACAACCTTGCCCTTGAGGTTGCTTACGAAAAGTGGGTGTTCACCTGCGTTGAGCAGAACCAAACCTGCTGATACACGACTCAGCAGCAAATCTCCAGGACAATTTAATGTTCAGTAACAAAATTAGAAACCAAGCATGAATCCAACAATGCTGGGTCTATTATAAATTGGGTCAGTGAAATCGGTAGTCCTACTAGCGCTGTGGGGAGGAGCATACCAGATTCCCGGGTAGACATTCCGGCAAACATGCTAGCTACATTACATGTGTTGGTAGAGAACTCATTAGGGAAATGCAATAATTAATTAATTAAGCCTCTGAACCACATGAATCATAAGGGTTGGCAATAGTGCAGTTATTACGCTTGCGCACTGGAAGGAGACATCTTGCACATAAAACCTTGGGCCTAACCTCTCAAAACGCCTACCATAGAAGACTAAACAAGGGAAAAAATATGCTCCATGGACGAACAAATATGACAACCTTTGACAACAGCACCTGCTAATATGAGGAATATGAGTTGTTAGATGGGGAACTATGAAATAAAACTTTGAATCTTAGATTTTCCACTTTCTTTGGAAAGTGCAGATACCTTCAGAGAAGCAGAAGAACCTGTCGAAAATCTGAACGTCTTTTCAAGAGAGGACGTCAAAATAGGCCACTGAACTTTTCAAATAAATCACTCAAACTCAAAGGGAATGTAGACCAAATAAAATGAATGCAAATTAAGTCCTACACAAGCCGTTTCAGGTTTCTTTTTTATAAAGTCCCCCATATATCCAACAATAATAGCCAATTTGATTAAAAATAAAAAATGTTATTCATTAACGTCCACTATGTGCTAATAACGCTAATTAGGGCGGGTTATCTACCAGAAAAGGTTACTTACCCTTTTTTAGTCAGAGTGGGACAAAGGATATTATTTAGTGAGTTCGGAACTGAATAAAAACATATTGCCCAGCAGAGAATCGAACACAGGACTGTATGTTTGCCAAATGAGTGACTAAAACAACTGAACTCACATGGTAAACTTGAGAGCCCCCACCTAAAAATGATTTCCATAGTTTAATTATAAAATACCTTAAAAAAGTAAAGTTAGATTACATTCAAATTTTAGGAAAAAACTGATTCATGACTGTGGGGATGCAGATGACATTATCAGTTCACTATTCTGTACTTCTTTCTAACTGCAATCAACTGAAATAATTAATTAACATATCGACACACTAGCTGTAATCCGCGCGCTTAGGGTCAAAGACATCGTCTACTAGAATTAGCCAGAAATAGACAAAAAATTATGTCCGATGACATTTTTCGATTCGGTGAATTGTAACGGAGACACGGTATACCATATTCAAATTAAATAATCAAAAGTTAAATAAGTGAGTAAAGAATACAAAATGAAGCCTTGATTTCGTCCAGATGGAGCCGTCGAAGCGAGAGGCTCGAAATGTCATTTCGTTTTATATGATCAATAAAACCAGAAAATAATTATCAGATTTCAAAACCTTCAGCGTCCTGGCAAGATAAGCCCCAGAGAAATATTTTATTCCATAGTCGGGCATAATCACTGCTCCACGAATGACTAACTCCCTAAGGGTATAGGTACGAACTTTTCATAACATCTCTCAAATAAATATTCCAAACAATGACATATTGAAATGAACATGGTAATGGAGCATTATGAATTATAATGTTAATAAGAAATGTAAAATAACTCAAGAGATAAATCAAATATTTCAATAACGTCAAAAAAAAAAAAAAAAAGTCCGTCACGCAGGGGTTGCGTAAACCTCTAAACCTAAAAAACATTATTTAGAGTGTAATAACCCAGTAGTTTTTAGCCCCAAAAAACAGTTAACCTAACCTCTAAACCTATTCACGAGGGACGATAGTTATGGAAACGGCCGCCAGAGCTCTCGGCGGAAACTCCGAACAGCCTACTGGTGACCACTCGCAGAATACAAATGCAAATATCTTGGTTAATATTCAAGATACAGAATAAATGTATATAACAATATTTATAGTAAATTTAATTTGCAATAAGATTGGTTATTTACAACCTTTCGATCCGACGTATAGTAACGGAGATATTTCGAATTTTCGAAAATCCTCCCCTCTAAACCCCCCCTCCCACTGGTCCGATTTCAGCCGTTAACGCACTTGATCTTTCTTTTTACATAAAACGCTTAAATATGAAGTTTGGTAAGGATCAAACAAAAATTGCGACCGCTAGAGCGGTAACAGACAACTATATATATATATATATATATATATATCTATATATATATATATATATATATATATATATATATATACAGTTTTGAACAGACCTCATTTTCGTCATCTACTAGGTAGGATCGATGGACATTTGAAGAAAAATGTCGAAAATTCCGTCATGAGTACAACCTCAATAGCTGATTTCCCTTAAGGGAAATCTGCTAAAAAAATCAAGGGTAAGGCCTCAGCCGAAATTGGTGATGCGGGATGGGTCACACAGTGATACTCTTACTTGGTAGTAATAGGTACGTCTGATGGTGGGAACTAGAAAATTTATTGTAAAAACTAAGAATTATGTGGTAGAGCCCAGTTCTGATTTTTTTTTTTCATTGTAGCACAGGATACACATTTTGTGCCGATAATGCAAGTAGACTGTGGGGACATATGGTAATTGGTTTAAATTAAATAGATAATAGAATTGATTTACTACCAATGGCTACTTCAGACTGTGAGGATATTCTGATTGGTTTACAGAATATGGTAATTGGTTTAAATTAAATAGATAATAGAATTGATTTACTACCAATGGCTACTTCAGACTGTGAGGATATTCTGATTGGTTTACATACATTGACTATTTCAGGTTGTGAGAACATATTCTAAAATGTTTACAATCTGTTGCGATCAGGCTGCAGCGATAAGCAGTGGAAACTGGAAGTGATGAAAAATCCCACAACCAAACCACTAACAAGAATTTAGGAAGGGCCAACAATCGACTCAAGTCAAAATTCAAATATATATAAATTTATTTAAAATAAAAATATTCACCAAAAATAATTATTATTTATCAAAATGAAAATGAAGAGGCACCTTAAAAAATATAATGGGGACACTTAATTCTACTTATAATATATATTACAATTAAAGACAGCTTTTTAATAGAAGTGCCGACTTAGTCGTGAGAGATAGTACAGGCGGGAAGTAGGCTGGCTCAGGCAGGCCCGATCTGGTAAAAGGATTAGGAAGGTGTCACCCACAATGGTCTCCCCTCCAGAGGATGCCGAATATGACTGATTATAATCCGTCGCGAGGGGTCCTTATATAGGCCTAGCCCAGCGGTGAACTTTGAACTGCCGATCGAAATACCTTTAAAAAGTGCATTTAACGGGAATTTATTATCGAAATTCATCCGTATTATTACTTAGTGTAGCGACGTTAAGAGCTGTGGATTTCATCAAAATCCATTGGCGTTATCTATGAAAATGCTAGAGCACATGGTGACTTCACTCCAAATTGGATATAATTCTTATTTAAAAGTAAAAACAATACATTTAAGCATTCATAAACTATAATCTTAATGTGCTCTGTGCTGGGAAAACTCAGAATATAAAATATATATTTATTTATAATGGGTTTATGAATGCAATGTCAATTTCATTTACAAATCAACAGATAATACACTTGGTATATCAATCTTTCTCAGACTGTAAGTATCCTAACTACTGTGAGTACTATATTCTGGTACACATCCAATTACTTTCACGGACTGTGAAGACAAATCTTATTGGTTTAAGTTAAATAGACAATACAATTGGTAAACATTCAATGCCTATTTCAGACTGCATATTCCAATAAATTAACAATCAATAGATAATACAATTAGTATATCAAAGGCTGTCTCAAACTGAAGACCTATATTCCTCCTAGTTGCTGAAGAATTGAAGCACTTCGTTCCCACAGCAATAATGTTTGCCCATAGAGAAATATAAATCAGCTAAAGAGCATGTGGTCAGAATGCGATTTTCGAAGCATTACTTCAAATGTCCACCAATGCTACCACTAAACCTTGACTTTTTATATATATAAATACATATAATGGGGGCAAATGGGCATAAATACAAATAATTTTTGTTCCCTCGTGCTATCATTAAATTAAATAAACAAATGCCTGGTAGCACTTCATTTAAAGTAATTTCATTTGATCTCCCTTTCGATGCGTCAGAACAAAACATAACATGAAATAATTTCGAGATCTTTTTATATCTTCTATATCTCTTTATGAAACGCATAACCGCTCTGAAATCTAAACGAAGGGGCTGAATAAACTAAGCAATCGAATTTTAGTAGTACAAAAAGACAGAGGGGGAAAAGGTCATCAGAATATATTTGCATTAACCTGTATAATAAAGATCTCTTGAAAACAATATTTGGTATTTAAGCCTCGAATAAAGAGGTTTATTATATTACGGAGTATTGTTTATTGTTACAAAGAATAAATGTATATAACAATATTTATAGTAAATTCAATTTGTAATACGATTGATTCTATACACTTTTTCAATCCGACGTATAGTAACGGAGATATTTCGAATTTTCAAAATTCTACAAAAGTAACTGTAGATACTATCCCAGCTGCAATATGCCTACAAGAGCAAGCAATTGAGAAAATGACATCCTTTAATATTTTAGAATGAAACTACAGAGGAGCAAAGAATAATGCAAACGACCTCAACATTTTGACATGACGGTATAAATACTTGAACAAAATATGTCTGTGTATATATAAAACTCCCTTAAACAGACACTATTATTTGAATATGCCAGGTAATAAAAAACATATTCAATCAATTCAATTAAGCTCTTGTGACTCCCCGAGTTGCTTATACGGACCAATAATTTCTACAAGTACTGCTTAGGAAGGAGATAAGGTATATTAATGTAAAAGCTATTGGAGCTGCTTATCCAGTGTTGTTGATTGAGACACAAGTTGCATCGGTGGCTACAGGCTGGAAAATTAGTGGCTGGCCTGCAACTCTCCGATATCAACCGCTATTCAACCAATCCCCCCACAAACCCCACTACTGATTGCTTTTAAATTGCTATCTCCTATCGACGAATCGCATTATTTGCGCTTCTCAGTTTGTCCCCACTCCGACCTTAATGCTTAAACACTTTGTGGAACAGGCCTGAAGAAATCCGTCACGCACATGCTCCGTTACCTAAGCAGATTTCCTACGCGCAGGAACGACACACCATCAATGTCATCTCCCATATATTCTAAATTTCAAGTTCAAGTTCAATTTGAGGGTTGAGAGGCTGAAAACAAGTTAGTACGAATACCTCATTTAATAACTTAGAAAAGAAAATCAATAGAACTGAAATTATAGGCAGACTCCATTCAATTTTTCATCATAACGGAGGTATTTCGAATATTCGAAATTTGGCCCCTCAATGGTCCAATCTGGCCAAGTCCGTGACAACGAACTCAAAGTTTCACACGAAACCCTTAAATATCGAGTTTTCTAACGATCAAACAATAATAGCGGCCCCTTCAGCGTTAAAAGACATTATATATATATATATATACATATATATATATATATATATATATATATATATATATATATATAATTTTCCACCGGATGACCCATATATCAATCATTGACAGAACTACCTCTTGACAACATGACTATCACGTTGTCCATTTAATTCAGCTATGCACCCTTGTAAATGAAAATCGGGGAAAAGTTCGAGGAATTTTAGAAGTCTTGATTTCTTTATTTAGCCATAGGAATACGTATCAATTAATTTAATTTCTTCAGTGCTTGTTTGCCAGCAATTTCTATATTACTCACCATGAACTAATAAATTATGGTAGTCAGCATTCTAGAAAATGCTAGTGCTGTTACTAAGTATTATACACAGTACGTCTATCTCAAATCAATAAGCATGATAATTTAAAATGAATTATCCCGGTTATCTTTCGAACATTTACAGAACGAATCCACTTTATAAAAACCCACTGAAAAACTTTTTCTTCAGTTACATTGGCGTTAGACGTGTGTCAAATTTGTTTATATAGTGGAAAGAATAATGTTTAATTAATTTATAGCCCAATATTTACATAATATAAAAACAGTGATTAAGTTAAATAGAATTATTCCATATAATATTTTGAAGTTAAAGTCCTTCTCGGCGAATGCTACACCCCCTTCTCGGCTAATTACTGTGTGTTCAGACTCTGCGTGCATTGTAGCCGGCAGCAGCGCATCTCTGGGCTCAGTTGTTCATTAGCAGTAACAGATTAAAGTGCGTACTATTGCATCATAGTCTCGTCAAGTACGGGCTATTTTAAGGTATAATTTTACGCGTGGTTTAAGCATAGATCAATGCTTAGATGAAATGAAACTCGCAGTGAATAATGATTGTCCACATAGTACTACTATATTCAGGTGGTACAGAGAATTTGAAATGGGCAATTCCAGTCTGGAGGACACTGAGAGAGAAGGAAGGCCACGGACGTCGGTAACAGAGGAAAACTTTTCGAATGAGAGGAAAATGCATAATGAAGACCGGCGAGTGACATATCAGCGGATAGAGGAGACCTTACACCTTCATGCACCAGCAATTCATCCGATTATGCGAGACCATTTAAAGGTAAAGAAACTTTGTTGTCTTTGGGTAATCCATAGTCTGACAGAAGATATAATCGAAAAATGGAAGAACCACCTATTATTATATCGTGGGACTTGCATATGTGAATAGCATCGTGACAGAGGACGGACGAAACTTGGTATACTATTATGATGTGCCGATCAAGGCTCAAAACAAAATTTGGGTCTTTGATGATGAGTATACACCTGTAAATGTCAGAAAATCTCGATCTGTAAAGAACAAAATGGTCGCTGTATTTTTCAGATCGAGTGGAATTTTAGAGTGTGTTGTTTTGGACAAACAGAAGACAGATACAGCTATTTGGTACACTGAGCAGTGCCTGCCTTAGGTCATAGGATCCCTGAAAAACCTGCGACCAAATTCAAGAATGGACACCCAGTACCTCATCATCATGACAACGCTTCAGCTCACCGTGCCAGAGCTTGTACCGAGTATTTGGCCACTACTGGACTGAAACTTCATGAGCACCCTCCTTCCAGTCCAGATCTTGCTCCCTGTGACTGCATGTGAAAATGAAGCTGAAAGGAAAACGTTTCTCTTCTGACTAAGACATTCTGAGTGTTTGGGACAACGAATGTGCCTCTCTCCAGGATGAAACTTGGCAGAGCTGGTTTTAAGGACTGGTTCCGACGAATGTATTGAATGTGGCGGAAATTATTTCAAGAAAATTAAATAAATAAAGCTGAATATCAAAACTATTGTTGTGACTTACGTACGTACGTACGTGTGTGTGTGTGTGTTTGTATAGTTAGTTCCATAGAGTTGTATTATATAGTTTTGAAGGGATCTTGTTTTCGACTAATGGGCATGGATTCATAGATATTTGGCGGAATTTTTCGAATATTTTTGAAAAAAATACAAATGTGGGTTTATATAGAAGATAAAGAAATAAATGAATTAATACATGAAACCTAAAAAATATAAATATCTCTAAATATTAAAAATAGAGAGAGCATGTATTCAACATTTATAGAACATGAAATAATATTGGTTCTATACAATTTATTGATTCAACGTATAACGGAGATATGAATTTTCTAATTACTCCATATAAACCACACCTCACACTGGTCCGATTTCAGTCGTTTACGAACTTGATCCTTAATTTTACATAAAACGTTTAAATAATGAATTTAGTACCTATCAAACAAAAATTGCGACCGCTAGAGTAGTAACAGACAAGAGTATATAATTTTGAAAGGACCTCATTTTTGTCATCTAGGCAGGATCGATGGACATTTATTTCCGTTTCTGTTTTTCGAAAATCGAGCCGGGTGAAATGCAGTTTAATCCCACCCTTGTTACGTCACCGTAGGCCATCTTGCTTTTTTATTTACTAACGTGTCTTCGCATTTCCAAAGTGCATTCATTTCATTTCCACTTTAACTATGGCTGAAGAAAGTGAATGTACAATGAAAGTTTTTTAGCAGATTTCCCTCAAGGGAAATCAGCTATTGAGGTCATACTCATGATGCGAGTTTCGAAAAATGTCTTCAAATGTCCATCGATCCTACCCAGGAGATGACGAAAATGAGGTCCGTTCAAAATTATATCTATATATATATATATATATATATATATAATTATTATTTATTAACGTCCACTTTTTGCAACTTAGGCTAATCGGGACGGGTTATCTACAGGTTACCACCCTATATATATATATATATATATTTGTCTGTTAACGCTCTAGCGGTCGCAATTTTTGTTTGATCGTTACGAAACTCGATATTTAACAGTTTTATGTAAAAAGACAGATCAAGTTCGTTAATGGCTGAAATCGGACCAGTGGGAGGGGGGGTTTAGAGGGGGGATTTTCGAAAATTCAAAATATCTCCGTTATTATGCATCGGTTCGAAAAATTGTATATACATTTGTTCTCTATCTTGAATATTAACCGAGATATTAGCATTTTTATGAAGTATGTGGTCGGGTACAGTTCGGATAAGGTCGGCCATTTTCGTAACTTCTCGGCTCAGGTGGAAGCTTCTTTTAACTTTAACTGTCGTTTCTAACATAACCTCACCTTCGTTACTTTGTGAGATTTATGCAAATACGTTCTGTTCATCCGCTCCTCCCTTCTTTAGTTCTTGGACTACTAAAATTTGAGATATTAAAATATAAATTATTCTTACAATTCAGAAGCCGTTTTAGGTGGGAATTTATTTTAATTAACTGAAAGAGTTTCTCATTACCGTTTGTATTTAATCACGGTGGTGTTGTGTTACCAGTATGGAGATTCCTCTCTTGTAAAATTTCACATGGGAAATCTGCTCAGTTTACGCAGCCCCTGGGTGACGTACTTTTTTTACTATTTTGGAAATAAAAGTAAAACTTGCCACTATTGAATGGTGCATGAAAATTAGATTGGTTGCATCCACATACAAATGGCCGAAGTGTGGGAAAAACATGGGCCTAGTCGACCGACGAAATTTCATTGATGGATTTCAATGGCGATTCAAAAAAAAAAAGTGAAAATCCTCATGATATTTGTCGGAGCGTGAGAAGTGTTTCGTGGTTTTATCACAGTCACCTAAGTATGTGTGATGTGTTACGTGTCACACGATTTTGGTTTGGGAGGTGTATGAACGATTTCATCATCAACGAAGTCAAAATACACAACCATACAGTTATAGATTGGAACATGTTCTGCCGAGAAGTGTGCATGATACGTAGATGTTATAGACGGCGGCTCTAAAACCGGAGGACCAGGAGTAATTGTGAAAGTGGACGAGTCGGCAAGATGAAATACGGAAGAGGTCGACCCGTAAAAGGAAGGTGGGTGTTTGGAGGCATCGAAAGAGGTACAAATAAATGTTTTGTTCGAGTGGTAAAGCAACGAAAAGGCAATCCTCACCCAAAATCCTTATCCTATCCTACATCACAGCCCGATATGTATGTATATCCCGTGTATATGCGTGTGTACATGAGGTACTTATTTTATTTTGCATGTTTGCACGTTTTTCTTTCGCTTAGTTTCTTCGCATGCCCTTCTTCTATGCGTGATTTTTCTTTTGGTCTTTCTTCTTTACTCAGGTGTAGGGGAAAAAAATAAATAAATAAAGCAACGAAAGAAACATGAACTTTTGTGTCTCATTCGTGAGTGGGTGTTCCAGGGTCCACGGTAATATCGGACTGTTGGAAAGCGTACGACTGCCTGTCGGACGAAGGCTTTGAGCACTTGAAAGTGAACCACAGTCTCACATTTAAGGATCCCGATACAGGTGCTCACGGAAGCAGAGGCCATTTGGTCAGGAATCAAACGCTTTTTGAGAAATAATACTAACCATGTGTAAGGCGATTTTGATTCCTACTTGGGCGAATACATGTGGCGAAGGCGCATGATCATTCTATGACCTATAACGTATTTCGGAAATTTTTGAATGCCATCACTAAAGTGTATCCCCCACAGTCTAAGGATCCACCAAATTAAGCGTGTTAAAAAAGATAAAGTTAGAAAAACAAAATGGCCGTGGTCACCATTTTGAAAAGTGCGCCACCTAGGGTGTGATTAAACTGCATTTTTACCAATCGAGTCATGAGTACGATCTCATTAGCTGCTTTCCCTGAAGGGAAATCTGCTTATATAATTCATATAATAATATATCTCACTGCCCCAAAAATGGAACAGAGACAAAATAATGCTCCTTTTTTTCTAAGTGATTTTATGCATTCAACACTGGTTTCCCGTTATATTGGAACCACTGAGAGTCGATTATTATGAATGATATATTGTAAACTTCTTCATGTGATTCACAGTTCTCAAGTGACTTCCAGTTAGCAGGTCGTGCAATAAAAAGTACTTCTTTCTTCAAGACCAGTAATTATGTGCTTTAGTTTTTTGAATATAAATTACTTTATAATGCCTGTAATTATGATTATTATTTTATTTATTTATTAACGTCCACAATACGCAACGGGTAATATACAGGTTACCACCCTATTCTAGTCAGGGTGGGACTAAGGATTTTATTTAAAGAGTTCGTCAGTAAATAAATTCCTATTTGCCCAGGCGGGAATCGAACTCGCCACTCTAGTTTACCATGTGAGATTAAGCCGCTTTAAACTCTCATGGCTAACCTGAGCAGAATTATTATTATTATTATTATTTATTAACGTCTACTTTTTGCAACTTAGGCTAATCGGGACAGGATATCTACAGGTTACCACCCTTTTCTAGCCAGGGTGGGATTTTAGAACGTTATTTAATGAATTTCGTCACTAAAAATTTCCTTTGCCCAGTCAAGAATCGAACTCGCCACTCTAGGTTTACCATGTGAAATAAAGGTCAACGCTTAAACTCGCATGGCTAACCTGAGCCCCATATGAATAGTTATATTACCTGAATTATGATTAGTTATACGAATTTTATCAAACGCCTGTAATTTATGGGGTTTTATTACAGGTTATATTAGATGCCCATTTTTTGGAGTATGGGCATGGCCATTTAAATAAACATTATTTTCGTACTTTATTATTCAAACATACACAGTTGAAGAAGCTGTTTCACTAATTGAACGTAGTGATGGAGCATTTAGAGCAGCAATATACACTGAGGGGCCCACCTCTTAATGAGTACACTGTACTGGGAGGAAAGTAAGGACACCCACAATGAGGCTATCACAAATTGGGTAAAATATTTTCACGTTTTTAATAATCTGGCGAGAGGGGATTGGTTTGCAAAGGTTAGGCCACTTTTCAGGCACTTAAATGATAAATGGTTGAACTTTTATTACCATGAGCCTGATTTGGAAGTGGTGCCTTATTTCGGTCAGCATGGGGCAAAGCAGAACATCTATGGAACACCCATTAGATTTCGGTATAACGTTCCATATGCGCCAGACTAGGTTACTTCGTTAGTGCGAACTATACCACAGTGCAAAAACCTGAAAACCCCAACCTCGTTTTAGGTCTAGGGTGGTCTGTAATTCTTGACTTACAGTGTCAGAAATGCAGTAAAATGTAATCTGTATTTCGATAACATCTTTACCTCTATAAAATTGTTAGACCATCTAAAAGTCATTGAACATTATGGTGCGGCAAAGGAGCCAACGAACTAAGCATGCCATACTAATCAAGGAGAAATGGCTAGGAAAAAAGAACCGAGGGTCATATGACCAAATAACTTAAAAAAAGAAAGATATGGCAACAATATGGCGACTATAGCTTCCACCAGCATGGTGCAGAACCCGTACAGTTAAAAACCATACTAAAAGACCATCCATACGGCGCGGTCCAGTACAATAAATGTATGGGCTAAGTGCATAGGTTAAATAAAAATATGTCTAAAGACACCAAACATCTAATAAAAAAAATGGTATACATTATTTTAGGGATGCAACGTCATAATGTGATGCAATTAAGTTTTATTCTAGAAATATTAAAGTACTATTAGTAGTTTGTGAATAGAAATAATTAAAAAATGTTTATTAATTTATAATGGACCACCATTATAGGTATCATGAAGGGGGAACCCCCCCCCCGAGGGTGTTTTTGAGTTGATACTTTGCACACACACTACTAATGGGCTAATTTCATTGTGCACAATGTTTAAATTTGAAATATTAATTTTTGAAAAGTTGGGATGAAATGGGTTAATAATTAAGATGTAAGCTTTACTCTCCTCCAGTTCCTCCTTCAGCTATTAACGAAGCTGATCTTCCAACGTTTAATACTTATCCTACTAAGCAATGCTCAAAAAAAAAAAGAGCGGCCGTTAATAGTATAAATAATAATAGTAAAAGTATTTACAAGGCCATGGAAAATAGGAGATTACATAAGGCACAAATATTTGATTTGATTTTAAAACAGTTATAGAAGAATGGGCTCACGAAATAGGGTGGCTTAGAAAGTTATTAAAATAAAGATTAACACATCTCGTGGGTTTTAGTTGTGATCATAAATATGAAACGTAAACAAAGGCTTACAAAAGATCCAAATAGTAACAACTTGAAGGCCCTAGCCTTAGTAGGATCATCAAACTATTTTGGCAGATTTCCCTTAAGGGAAGAGAGCTATTGGGGACGTACTCATGACGAGATATCATTTATTTATTTATCATCTATGAATGAATATATATGTACTTGTCTGTTAACACTCTAGTCTGATCGTAATTCTGGCTCACTCGCAACCAAATTCAGTCTAAAAAAGTTTCATGTAAAACTTATATACTGTTAATAGTCAAGTTCGTTAATAGCAGAAATCAAACAAATGGGAAGGAAGAGGGGTTTAGAGGCGAGGAATTTCGAAAATTCGAAATATCTGTTATTATGCGTCGGATCGAAAAATTGTATAGAACAAATCGAAATAATGAAATATTCTATAAATGCTGTTATGTGCGTGTTTTCATTATTTTGAATATTAACCAAGATATTTGCAGTTATTAGTTTTAGGCCTCTAGTAAACCCCCACTCCGACACATAATATTAACCATAATCTGCAATATTATTAAGCACTTTATTTAGAGTCTACATACCAAATATTGTTCTCATTGAACCTTTACACTTAGAAATAAATACAAATACGTGACAAACGTGGGTAATCTGCTTTTCTTTAAAATAGGGACAGTGAAAACTACTTGTTTCCCAGGATTAGGGACTCCTCTACAACTAGTATAAAATTAAACTTGTTAACTATTAAAATATGTTCATACACCGTTTTATTTTCACGTCATAAAAGGAGTTTTGTTGAGCTGAAAAGAATACTACTAGATTTTACCAAACTAAAATTTATTTGAAGGAGTTTTAGTTTAGGCTTATTAACAAACATCTTTTTCCTCACCTCAATCAGGTTCAGAAGTTTATTTTCAAAAAAGAAAGAAAAAAGTTTACGACACATATAACATCGTGAGCGGCAAAAGAGGAGCGAGAGATAGCGAAGCGAACGTGGCGGTGGCAGGAGGCGAACTGATCTTGGACACATTGACAACTCGGGAAAGTTCGGGCAGCTCCGGGCCCCAGAACCCAACATACATCCCCCAATCCCTCAATCCACGTCTCGAGCCATTCACCAGACCCTACTCCCTGCAATTTACGAGAGCTCCTCCAAATGAACACGGCCAAACAATTGTAGCTCTCATCTCTCTTAACTTTGTTTTAGAGTTCTTTAGAATGAGCGGTAAATCCTCTTCCAGAACACCACCACTCCGCTCCCCTTGATTATTATTCTCCTCTGCTCAGGCTGGGACAGCACCAGCCATTTATCGCCACCAAGAAAAATTTAGTTAGAGATTCAACCCAAGAGGCGTTTACTATCAAGCCAGGGCTCATCTGAAAAGAGCTTCACTTAATCAGACAGAAATTAACTTTTCAATTTACGTTACTCCAAATATTCAATTTCCCCTAAGGGAAAAGCTTCTATTCAGGATGTATACAAGACGATGACGCTATTTTTTTCTAAAGACCATTAGTTTTATCAACGATAGTCCTATGCATTCACTGGTTTACTTAAGGGGCCTGTTACTACTTTAAAATTACGTATATTCAATCACCTATTTCAGAAGTTAATGTCATATTACATATATATATATATATATATATATATATATATATATATATATATATATATTAGTATGCTAGCAATCAAATTGTTCTTAGTGCAGATTAAACCACCCTTCGTTTGACATCCCCCAGATGTAAACAACCAGACCCGGACTTAACCCTTTAATGCATGATTTCTTTATTTTTAGTAAAATATTTTTTTTTTACCCTGGTATCAAGAGCGTAGAAAAATTGATTAAAAAATATTTTTAACTTTTATAGTTTTAATTAGCTTTTTTTAGTATGTTGCTGATATGCAACATCATGCAAATAAGTGCCCGAAGATAGGATGAGGATGGGTTGCTTACAAAATTTATAAGTATAATAATCCAAATTTAATTGCTGAAGAGAAACATAAACAAATTACATGTTTATAAACAATCTTTATTTAATAATAGCTAAATGCTAAGTACATTTACATCAAAGGAACTTATAGAAATATAAATTTACCCTTCAAACTTTTTATGAAATAAAAGCAGTTTTTATCTTTATTAAAAGATAAATTTAAATTGCACTTTTTGCACTTCACATAAGTGAACCCATCGCATGCCAACATCTTGCATTGATTACGTTTACTGTCCCATTGAGGCCAGTGATTCGTTCCGTCTTTTCTTATATCGCCACTGGGCCTAGCAGATGCAGATATGTTTTCTTAGGTGCTCTTCTCTTTCCCCAGATGGTCGACCACTTTTCGGTGTTTCCGTCGCCCTGAAACTAAGGAAAATCTTTTGGCAATAAGCTGTCTCTCTTGAAATGTATCTCATCCTCTGTCAATTGCAATTGCTCTTTCTTTCAATAATAATTATATGGTTTTATCTTGCCCTTTGATATATTTTGTGGTATCTCACAAGATTCAAGCTCACTCTCTGAACTAAAAGGAGCTTGGTTTTTGACTGTTATCGCTTCTGGCACCCCAGTGTCAAAAGGGCATCAACTCGTTCCACCACATCATCGGGTAGAGGAACAAGTTTGTCGATTTTTTCCACTCTCAGGCGAAAACGTTCCCTCACTGCTGTTCGGTAAATTATTCATACTTATTACTTCATTTGGATTAACTCATGTTCTCCATCGTTTTCTAGAATAATAAATTCCTCAGACATCTAAAAATAAGTAAAAAAAAGACATTTGAAGAAATTTTTCGAAACTCGCGTCATGAGTACGACCTCGATAGCTGATTTCCCTTAAGGGAAATCTGCTAAAAGAAAATAGTTTCGATTCACATGATGTACCACATGTGCTACATAAATATAATTTGGGCTAACACTAATAATATTTTATAATTACTCTTATTGCTTTTGGGGCTCAGGTTAGCCATGCGAGTTAAAGCGTTGACATTTATCTCACATGGTAAACCTAGAGTTCGATTCTCGCCTGGGCAAAGAAAATTATTTAGTGACGAAATTCATTAAATAACGTCCTAAAATCCCACCCTTGCTAGAAAAGGGTGGTAACCTGAAGATAACCCGTCACAATTAGCCTAAGTTGCAAAAAGTGGACGTTAATAAATAAATAATAATTAATACATTGTACTTACTTCAATGATGAGAATATTTTTTTTTCAAACCGCAAAAATAACTCCAAATCAGAAAAAGTCCGTCACGCAGGGGCTGCGTAAACTAAGCAGATTTCCACTGTGAAGTTTTACAATAGAGAAATCTGCATACTGGTAACACAATACCACCGTGATTAGATATAGAGAAATCTTTCAGTTAATTAAAATAAATACCCAACTGAAACGGCTTCTGAATTGTAAGAATAATTTATATTTTAATCACTCAAATTTCAGTAGTCCAAGAACTAAAGAAGGGGGGGGGATGGCGGATGAACAAAACGTATTTGCATAAATCTCACAAAGTAACGAAGGTAAGGTAAGGTTAAAAACGCCAGGTTAGAAGAAGCTCCGCCTGAGCCGAGAAATGACGAAGATGGCCGACATAATCCGAACTATACCCCACCACAGACTTCATAAAAATGCAAATATCTCGGTTAATATTAAAGATAGAGAATAAATGTATATAACAATATTTATAGTAAATTTAATTTGCAATAAGATTGATTCTATACAATTTTTCGATCCGATGCATAATAACGGAGATATTTTGAATTTTCGAAAATCCCCCCTCCCTCTGGTCCGATTTCAGCCATTAACGAACTTGATCTGTCTTTTTACATAAAACGGTTAAATATCGAGTTTGGTAACGATAAAACAAAAATTGCGACCGCTAGAGCGTTAACAGATATATATATATATATATATATATATATATATATATATATATATATATAATTTTGAACGGACCTCATTTTCGTCATCTCCTGGGTAGGATCGATGGACATTTGAAGAAAATTTTAGAAAATCGCGTCATGAGTACGACCTCAATAGCTGATTTCCCTTAAGGGAAATCTGCTAAAAATACAAGTTCAATGTTGAACTGATAGCTAGACCTGAAATGAGATTCTGACACTTACCTGTTAGACCAACAAGAGCTCTATATGGTCATCAGTGAATGTTGTAGAACATCTATGACACAAGTTAGTTCGCTAATAATACAACAGATAGCACTAGCATTAATTTTAAGAATATGTTTGCAGATATGCAACACTATGCACTAAAGGGTTAAACACTTTTGACGGCTTAAATATTGTTTTCTCATCCATGTAAAGCACTTACCTCTAGTGGCTGCGGTCTCCATCCACAGTCAAATATGACAATAATATTTGATATTTACGTAAAAACGTATCTTCATTTTTTCAAATTGAAGGTAACGTCAAAAAAAGGAAATATTGAAAATTAAATGAAAAGGTTTTGAAGTTTACCTTATTCATTTTAAATCCAAGCAATGTATCTTTTGATATTGAAATACTTTATTTACATAGTTTAATATTTAATCCATAATGTTTTTGAATAGCGTTGTTTTTATAACATTTCATCAATTTATTTTTCTACTTCGGCTAGCATGCTAATCTTCGGGGTATACCATGAAATTCAGCAACCCAGTTGGGCTGAGTAGTCTTATATCAACTTTTTCTTAGGAAAAATCAGCTATTAAGGTTGTACTCATGACGCAATTTTCAAAACATTTCTTTGTGTCCATTGATACCATGACGAAATATTTATATATATTGTAACGTCTGTCTGTACATTGATTTTTTTCACGATAACTATTCGTTTCACATGTCATAGACACCATATCTGCATTTTGTTTCTTTCGTGTATGTTTGTTTATTTGTTTGATACCTTCTCACGCATTAACGGCTGAACCGAGTCATTGAGTTATTTAATGTAACTTTTCTTATATTCACTTTTGTCGTATAGCAGAATATAAACAAGATATACACTAAAACTATAGTGGGAGCAACCAATTGCATTAGTCCAAATTAATGTCTATTTTATAAGGCGTAATAATGTTTTTTTTGACTTAAATGGTAGTTCTATGTATAATTCGCATTAGACACGTTATAATCTCAAGCGGAAGGAAGTTGCTCAGAAGCTAACACAGTTAATTATGTTCACTTATTTCTTGTTAAATGTTGGCACTATTGGAATTTCTTTCCACTTACAACCGACTTATTCTAAACTATGTGTGCTCGGAGTGGGTTTGACAAACAATATATGCATTATAGATACTATTTAATTCCTTTATTAAGCTGCAAATAAAGTGGTTTATTATATAACAGAGCACTGTGTATGTAACATGAGTAGAAATTGGATTCGCTGATAGCTGAAAAATTCAAAAATCTCAGTTAATATTCAAGATACAGAATAAATGTACATTACAATTTTTATAGTACATTTAATTTGCAATAAGATTGATTTTATACACTTTTTCGATCCGACGTATAGTAACAGAGATAATTCGAATTTTTAAACTTCTCCCTCTCTCAACCCCCCCCCTCCTGTCCGATTTCAGCCGTTAACGAACTTGATCTACCTTTATACATTAAACGACTAAATACCGAGTTTAGTAATGATGAAACAATAATTCATAATAACGATATAATTTAATAGAACGAGTAGTTCTAAATCTTGACAAAGCCCTTGGAAAGAAACTAAAAAGTCCTCCTATGCCATTTTTCCACTGTAGTAGAAATGTATTGCGTTAATGCCAATATCAGAGGCATCGCAGGCGAGAGACAGTCTTCCTGAGTAGACGGATGTGCTAGCTTACATCTTCGGAATTCTTCCAGGCTTTCTTTAGTCCGGTGTACACGTCGTTAGTCGTACATTTTAATATTATGTAAGAACTGGTTCAAAGGCATTCAAGTCTTATAAAAAAAAAAAACCACCATCCCGAGGAATCTGGCAAATGGTGGTAACAGGAAACCAGTACACTTCCTTAGCTCTTCTTCATCCCGTGAAAGGAAGAGTTTCTTTGGCATCACAAATGAGATCAATATCATCTCCATATATGGGTAGCTGGATGACAATCGTTGAAATATTTGTAAAAATTCAAGTTATGTAAATGAAAAAAAAAAAAAATAAATAAGCTACCTTAGTGTAGGGTTACTTTAGAAAAGATGATAAACATCCAGATTTGAAAAGTCGTCTTAAGAGTACGACCTCAAAAGATTGTTGTTTTTTGGTTCATAGGAATTTAGGACGAAAAACTACCAGGTTATCATCGCCCTGTAATATCTATAACTCACATTTTGGTATCCTCATCCATATCAATGTGGGAAGGTCCGGTGCGTCCCAGTGCCATGAAACCAACTCAATCAACTCATGATGAGCGAACTCCCAATATGTGAAAAATATGAAAACTCAAAAGATTGCATTGAATGAGAAAATCTATTGAAATAAAAGACAGATTTTTTCATGAACTAAGATATAAGAAAATTCGGCATTAAAAGAAATGGTTCAAACACTAATATGATGAAACTCCACTATTGAATGTGAAACCCCAACTGAGGATTAATGCGTTGAAGGAAAGATCTCTAGCCCTCCGGGGTTGAGCATTGTTTTTAGCTGAGATAAAGGGATTAGTAAATCAGAATTTCAAATGACTTTCCATCGTATTGAATAGGCAGAAGTTTCAATGGAGTAGTACCTGGGTGCGAAACTCCATTTTATTCCCAATTCTCTCAGCAATGGGGGATTAATTATTTTCTCCTTTCTTCTCTAAGTTTTTACTTATGAACAACTAATTTTCTTTCCAATTGAAATGTTTGATCGCGCAAAAAAGGGACATTAGAAATTAAAATCTTGAACCAATTCAAGAAATTAAGCAAAACAAAGGTCCTATCTGAAGTATTGAAGAAACACTTCAAAACTAATTGGTATTTGTCTATTTTTCAAATTAGAAATTTTTAGATTTGTGAACCAAAATTAACTGCAAATTAAGGAGAATAGCCAATCCTTCCACACCAAGTATCACCGGAATTTTTTTTGTTAACATCAAATAACTTTATAATTTGCACTAATTGTAAGTTTCAAGTGTATTATATAGCACAGGTGACGAGACAAATAAGATACTCGTGAAGTGAATGTGAACATTTCTTTAAATACCTATCAAAAATTTTGTTCAACAATTACCAAATTTGGTTAACCCAATATTCGAACTTTGCATATGAAACTTAAAACAGAACAAAATCGAAAGTAGCTGCCATAAAATGCAGCATTTAAATATTATACAAGACCAGCCTTGTTGAGTATAAGGGAAATGTCTAATTTAGAATTCAAAACTCAACTATTGTGAACTTTACAGTAATTCCTTCAGGGAACCAAGGAAGGAGACGCTCTAACGTTCTTTGTAGATATCTACTCACTTTTCTATTCTTTGGGTTTTATTTAACTTGTCACATTCCACTGATAAACCTGTTTTTTTTTGTTTTTTTTATTCCTTTTAGCTTGTTTGTTTAATTGTCTTGGACATAATAGTTTTAGGTTTACGTGTTTTTTACATTATCGGTTTTAGTTGTTTTTTTTAAATTTCACATATAAAGTTTGAAAGATGTTCATTGTTTTTCAGTTGAAGTCTGAAAACTAAAAAGTCCCTCACGCAGAGGCTGCGTAAAAGTTATACAATAGAGAAATCTCCATACGAAAGTCGAACAGCTACGGCAAATGGCCGAACTAGCTTTTGGCGGGAAATTCATCGGCCCAAATTTAATAAAAATGCAATAACAAGTGTAGTAAGTAGTAAGGGATCACAAAACTTATACACGAGGGACGAATAGTTACGAAAACGGCGGCCAGAGCTCTCTTCGGAAAGTACCAAACAGCTCACTCCTGCTACCTGTACTAATGCAGAATACAAATGCGAATATCTCGGTTAACATTCAAGATACAGAATAAATGTATAGAACAATATATATAGTAAATTTAATTTGCACTAAGATTGATTCTATACAATTTTTCGATCCGACGCATAAGAACGGAGATATTTTGAATTTTCGAAAATCCCCCTCCCACTTGCCCTATTTCAGCCATTAACGAACTTGATCTACCTTTTAACATAAAACGATTAAATTCCGAGTTTGATCAAACTAAAATTGTGACAGCTAGAGCATTAACGGATATATATATACATATATATATATATATATATATATATATATATATATATATATATATATATATAAAATTTTGAACGGACCTCATTTTCGTCATCTCCTGGGTAGGATCGATGGACATTTGAAGAAATGTTTCGAAACTCGCGTCATGAGTACGACCACAATAGCTGATTTCCCTTAGGGGAAATCTGATAAAAAAACGGGAAAAAGATTGAAGTTTGCATGGGAACTTGTAAATAAACATTTTTTATTTTGGAAAAATGTGTTTTCCGATGAAAGAAAATGTTATATATTTTGGTTAGATGTAAGGAAATTCGTTTCGTGTCAAAAGAGGAAGTATTGGAGCCGATAAATCTACAACTATGAGTCACGGCGGAGGCAGTGTTATGATTTGGGGTTGCATCAATGCTAATCGGGTAGGTAAAATAGAAATTACTGATGTCATTATGAATGCTGAGAAGTATGTGAACGTAATGCCAAGTAATTCAAACAAGTGTTTGAATGGTAGGAATTGAAGGCAGTTATTTATTCCAACACGATGACATAAAACATTAAGGTAAGAAAAGAAAACAATGGTTGCTGTATAATGCTTGCCAAATTCACAACAATCACCTGATATTTTTGGCCAATTAACTAAGTATGAATAATTGTTATGCCTACTGTAAAATATCTTAAAGTACAGTTGCCATACCTGTAGGTGGGCACCGTTGTCACTGGTTGGGTAAGTTGGTTCGTGCATTTTAGTACAGGTCCTATTTTTGGCTGATCTCCCTCGAGGGAAATTAGCTTTCGAGATTGTACTCGTGAATCGATTTTCCAAAAATATCCTAAATACATCAATAGAGACAACATAGGAGAGGATGAAAGTGAGCCCAGTTCAATAATTAAATGTACAGAATATACAGGATGTCTTGAATATGTGAGCGACATTTGAAATATCCTTAACCGTTAAGAGATACCAAAAAATTTCAAAGGTTCAAAGATGTAACTCTCATCGAGACCTTTCAGTAATGAAAATTACTTAAACCCCCCAAAAAATAATTTTAACTATTAAGCGAGCACTCAAAAGTCGGCGTTTTCACCTTATCACTTATTTTGAATACACGATTAAATAAAGAAACACGTGTATTTTTGTTTTATTCAATATTTAGCGATAAAATGGTGGTCAAAGTGGTACTTAGTTTTAGTGTCCTATGCACAGACTTATGACATTTATTGCAGGGAACCTATTAGCACATTAAAGTTTGGCCCACATGTCTAAGGTTGCCCATTACCTGCCTAAATATATCCCGATTTTCTTCACCTTCTAGAGACTGTCGGGAATTCTTGATTGCTTGAGTGCATAAATGACCCTGGAGAGATTAATGCTAGTTGAGACTAATTAAATATTAATAATAATAAAAATAATTAACCATAAAGGTTTTATAACATATGTGCATGAGTGTTTTCGTTACTATTCTATCTGTATGGAATTTTAACGAATCCTAGTTTAGTAATCTCCTAGGTAGTATTCATAGACATTTGAAGAAAGTATTTTAAAATCACGTCATGAGTACATCGAAATTAACAAAGTAGAAAGAGGATTAGGACAAAATTTGGTTTCACATAGTAGTCTGCGTGCTACTGAAGGCATCAGAGGAGAGAGGCATACTCCTGAGTCTACTATTGTGCGTAATGGTAGGCGTTATCCAGCATATACAATCTACAATGAAACAAACTGTGGTGTACTTTTAAGTTAAATAGGGTGAAGATAAGCTATTCTAGTCAAGAGGGGATAGAGGAGTTAATTAATTTGAGGACAGCATTGACCGCAAATGACCGTTAAGATATTCAGAGGTTCAGGGGAGATTATAATCCTCTAGGGATTTAGGCTCAAGCTAACTAGCTTTGAACCCACACAACCATGGGGCTAACGACTAGAAAAATACATTTTAATACGGCAAAAAATCTCTCAATAACTGTTTTACTTCAGTGAGATTTAAACGGCTCAATCAGTAAAGTTTCGTTCTACTGTAATAACGATTTATTTAAATTGGAGAAAAAGTTTTATCATGGACGCGATTCGCGGGGTGGTAGCTACCTGGAAATCAGACAAATCAATTAATACATTACATTCCTCAAATTAAATAAAATAAAGAAAAAGTCCGTTAAGCAAGGCCTGCGTTAACTACGCTGATTTCCCACGTTTGCCTCATATTAGCATTTATCTCAATACAAATGTTCAATGAGGCGAATACATGGTATTTAAGCTTAGAATAAAGTAGTTCATGATATAATAAATAATTGTTAATATGACATTAGTAGGAGTGGAAGTTTATTGAAGCCTGAAAACTAAAAAATGCAAATATCTTGGCTAATATTCATGATAGAGAATTAATGTATAGAACAATATTTATAGTAAATTTAATTTGCAATAAGATTGGTTCTATACACTCTTTTGATCCGACGTATAGTAACGGAGATATTTCGATTTTTCAAAAATCCTCCCCTCTAAACCCCCCCTCCCACTGATCCGATTTCAGCCGTTAACGAACTTGATCTTTCTTTTCTTAAATATGAAGTTTGGTAAGGATCAAACAAAAATTGCGACCGCTAGAGCGGTAACAGACAAATATATAGATATATATATATATATATATATAGATATATATATACAGTAACGGACCTCATTTTCGTCATCTACTAGGTAGGATCGATGGACATTTGAAGAAAAATGTCGAAAATTCCGTCGTGAGTACAACCTCAATAGCTGATTTCCCTTAAGGGAAATCTGCTAAAAATGCAAATATCTTGGCTAATATTCATGATAGAGAAAATATTTATATAAGAAAATTTATAGGCAATTAAATTTTCAATAATATTGCTTCTGTACCTTTTTTTCGGTCCCACTAATAATATCTTAGATATTTCTAAATTTCTGCCCTCTAAAACCCCCTCCCCTCAGTCCGGTTTCAGCAGTTAATGAGCTTGGTCTCTGTTTTTCTAACGATAAAACAATTATGGCGACCGCTAGAGCTGTAACAGACCCACACACACACACACACACACGCACACACACACACACACACACACACACACACATATATATATGACTCTCAATGAGGGGATGTGTAGTCTCCCTGTATGTTTTTCCGTTGACTGACCTCTCACTAAAACTGTATGTATATACATACAATTTAGAAGGACCTGATTTTCGTCATCTCCTAGGTAGGGTCAATGGACATTTCAAATTTCTTTTTCGAAAATCACGTCATGAGTACGACCCCCCCCCTCTTTATCATATCACTACGTATTCTCTATTTATATGTACAAAACCGATGAGTAGAAGGGAGGGGGGCCACGGAAGGCAGAAAACAAGGAAATGAGAATAACGCCCTTAGTCCTTCAGTTCCCAAAAAATGCATATAACAACAATTGTAAAAAGTCCGTCACGCAGGGTCAGCGTAAACTAAGAAGATTTCCGACGTGAAGTTATACAATAGGAAAATCTCCATACGAGAGCTGAACAGTTGCGGCAAAGGGCCGAACTAGCTTTTGGCGGGAAATTTATCGGCCCAAATTTAATAAAAATGCAAATATCTCGGTTAATATTCAAGATAGAGAATAAATGTATAGAACAATATTTATAGTAAATTTAATTTGCAATAAGATTGGTTCTATACAATTGTTTCATCCGATGTATGGTAACGGAGATATTTCGAATTCTCGAAAATCCCTCCTCCCACTGGTCCGATTTTAGCCATTAACAAACTTGATCTGTCTTTTTGCATAAAACGTTTAAATATCGAGTTTGATAACGATCAAACAAAAATTGCGACCGCTAGATCGTTAACAGACAAATATATATATATATATATATATAAAAACACACACACACACACACACATATATATATATATATATATATATATATATATATATATATATATAATTTTGAACGGACCTCATTTTCGTCATCTCCTGGGTAGGATCGATGGACATTTGAAGAAAATTGTCAAAAATCCCGTCATGAGTACGACCTCAATAGCTGATTCCCTTAAGGGAAATCTTCTAAAAATCTTATGCTTTTAAAATAATGTTTAGCAAGATTGGTTTTACATTTTATGATCCGAATCATAATAACAGGAGATATTTTGAATTTTCTAATTTCCCACCTATCTTTAAACCGTCACTCTTCCAGGTACGTTTTCAGGCAATAACAAATATATCTTTAGTGTTCACTAAATTGGCTAAATATCGAGTAAAGCATTGCCCAAATTAACATTTCCGCGTTAAGCTCGAACATTCTTACACCTTGATCTTGAAAAAATCATCAAGACTTATCTGCATGTGTCTCAAAAAGTAATAGTTGAATGAAAATCTTTGAAGGATGTGGATTATCATATAACAGCTTATAGTTAATATGACATGAGGAGTGGTGGGTGGTTTACTGATGGTCTAAAACTAAAATATGGAAATATCTCTTTTAATAGTCGATATAAAGAAAACATGTACATATATAACAAAATATATGGAAAATTCGATTTGTAATATGATTATCTAAACTTTTTTTTTTTTTTTTTTTTTTTTTTTTTTTTTTTTTTTTTGGGGGGGGGGGCTTAGATAAGCCATGTGAGTTAAAGCGTAGGTCATTAACATTTATAGAACATTATATATGCAACAAGATTGTTTTATACATTTTTTGGATCTAATGCTTAACAATGGAGATATTTTGAAATTTCGAAATTCTCCCACTCCAACCGCCCCCCCCCTCCCTTCCACTGGTCCGATGTTTGCCATTAACGTAGTTATTTTTTTTCCCTTATATTAAGTTTAGTAACGCTCAAAAAAAATTGCGACCAAAACCAGCTAACAAATATATAAATATAAAATATATATATATAAAATTGTAACCTCTGTCTGTACATTGATTTTTTTCGCGAAATTTCACGATAACTTTTCGTTTCACATGTCATAGATACCATAACTGCATTTTGTTTCTTTGGTGTCTGTTTGTTTGTTTGTTTGTTTATTTGTTTGTTTGTTTGTTACCTTTTCACGCATAAACGGCTTAACCGAATTTTATGAAACTTGGTATGTATATTACTACTAACCCAACTTCACTTTAGGCTATATTAATATCCTCTGAGACGAACAGGAGTGGGGGTTATAAGGGAAGCCTGAAATTAAAAATTGCTATATTTCGTTTCCTATTGGTTTTTCGGCAATTATGCACATGTCAAAAGTTGTTTATTTTGTTGTTTAGAGTAACTTTTGTTATATACCTTTTTTTCGTACACCGAATTATAAACGAGATATACTCTAAAACCTATAGCGGAAGTGGACAATTTTATTTGGGACAACCGACCCAACCGAATTAAATAAAATTCCGTATGTGAATTAACACTAACTCCTTCATGATAATAAGCTGTACCATTATTTCTAGAGACGAGCAGGAGTGGGGGTTGTAGGGGAGGCATGACATTAAAAATAGCAATATTTCGTTTCCTATAGAATTTTAGGCAATTATGCACATAACAAAAGTTGTTTATTTTGTTATTTGGAGTAACTTTTATTATATTCACTTTTGTCGTATACCGAATTATAAACGAGATATACGCTAAAACCTATAGCGGAAGTGAACAATTTTATTTGGGACAAAAGACCCAACCGAATTATGACTGAACTACCAGGTACAGCACCTGGAAAAATTAAAAAACTTAATTTTAATGTATGTTAATATTTTGTCCTTAATAACTCAAATCTAAGCACAATGCACAGGAAACGGGAAATATGACAATATGGAGGACAGTGAAGTCTTACATAAAAAATTAATTTTATTATTAACAAATCCACAGAAACGACGGGTATTAACCCGTATAACACTGGGACGGGAAAATGTCAAAATATTGTGCAAAGTAAAGCCTTGCCAAAAAAATATCATCACCATTCAGCCTCATATGAATTTCCGGGCGAAGCCGGGTATCTGAGCTAGTATATATATATATATGTGTATATACTAGCTCAGATACCCGGGTTCGCCCGGGAATTCATTTGACGCTGAATGGTGTTGGTATTTTTTTGGCAAGGCTTTACTTTGCAAACTATTTTGACATATACCCATCCCAGTTTTAAGGGTTTATACCAGTTGTTGCCATTTTTTAATACTAAAATTAATTTTTTATGTAAGCCTTCACTGTTCAAACCATAATCATGGGTAGCATTTATTACAATTAAATATCACCTATAATGAACATCTTTCAAAAGCCAATCCGAGCTCGCATAGTATAGGCAAAGTTTTGCACGTAAGATTATATTTGTAATAGTGAATCTCACTGGAAATCGCTTCCAGGAATGCCAGACGGGAAATAAGTAAACTCAATTAACTGGTCCCGTCATCTTCCGCTCCCGCATGAGACTTCTCAACATTCTTCTACTTATATTATTGATATTATTGATGCAAAACATTATTTTATAATTTATCTACCGGATGGAATTAAGTAATAGTGGTACCCTGAAAATATATCGAGTTTAAACGCATATTGTTTTTTGTCATAATGACATTACCATTAACGTTTAATTGTTATTATATTAGATATTTGTTTCAATAACTTCAAGGTACATTATAGAAATTAAATAATGGAAAAGCTGTTATAGTTTATATTTCTATTGGAAATAAATAACAAAGTTATTTTCTAGGAAACATAAATAAATGAGGAGGGGATGACGAAGATTTATAACCTCACTAATCCGAATCATACTTTGAACTATCACATAAGACGAAAACGTAATATAATATGTCATAATATTCATTTATTAAAACCCCTTAAATAAGTACTAATATAATTATTGACTCCCGTTTAGCGAATATCCCGTGTTTACCTCATTTTACGACAAAAGTGAATTCACACAAAAGTTACTCTAAATAACAAAGTAAACAATTTTTGTTATGTGCACGTTTGCCGAAAAACAAATAGAAAATAAAAAAAGCGAGTTTTTCATTTCAGCCTCTCTTATAATCCCCACTCCCCTTTAAACCTAAAATTTTTAATATAGCTTATAATCATAGAAGAATTAATGCTAATTCACTCACCGAGTTCTGCTAAGTTCGGTTGAATCGTTAGTGCCCAACAAAATTGTTGGCTCCCGCTTTAGATTTTATGGATATCTCGTTTATACTTTTCTATACGACAAAAGTGAATATAACAAAAGTTACTGAAAATAACAAAATAAACAACTGTTGTCATGTGCATGTTTGTCGAAAAACCAATAGGAAACAAAATATCACTACTGTTAATTTCAGGCCTCCCTTACAAACCCCCACTTCTGCTCATCCATAGAAATGTTTGTAGGGCTTATGATAATTAAGGCGTCAACACTAATAAACATACCGAGTTATATTTAGTTCGGTTGAGTCTTTTGAGCCCAATAAAATTAATGACTCCCGCTATAGTTTTTACCTTATAACTCACTTATACTTCGGCTTACGACAAAAGTGTATATAACAAAAGTTACTCTAAATATCAAAATAAACAACTTTTGTTATGTTCATATTTGCCGAAAACCCAACAGGAAACGAAATATCTCTATTTTTAATTTCAGGCCTCCCTTATAACCCCCACTCTTGTTCGTCTCAGAGGATATTAATATAGCCTAAAGTCTAAGTTGAGTTAGTAGTAATATACATACCAAGTTTCATAAAATTCGGTTCAGCCGTTTATGCGTGAAAAGGTAACAAACAAACAAACAAACAAACAGTCACCAAAGAAACAAAATGCAGTTATGGTGTCTATGACATGTGAAACGTATCGTGAAATTTCGCGAAAAAAATCAATGTACAGACAGAGTTTACAATTTTTTATATACATAGATATATAGATATACTATGATTAAAGGCGTGGCCATGTAGTTACCACTATTGTGTTCTATCGGAAGCAGCTCTTTTCATATTACTATACTCCCTGAAATCCGTAAGATGATCTCTTTATATATTATACTAGCTAAGGTACCCGGCTTCGCTCGGGAAATCATTTGAGGCTAAATGATGATAGTATTTTTTTTGGGCAAGGCTTCAATGTTTACAACTACACTTCCCTTCTGGGCGCATTGTTTTCCCGTGAGGGTCAGGCAGTCGACTTATAGATGAGAAATTTTACTGTTGAAGAATAAATAAAAATGTGTTCCTAATCTATTCCTTTCCACTTTTTAACTCACCCTTTTGAATACTTCAAACCATAATCATGGATAGCATTTATTACAATTAAATATATAATGAAACTTATTTCCTGTCAAAAACCAATCCGAGCACATATAGTTTAAGCATAGTTTTTTTTTACATTGGATAGTATTCGTAATCTGTCTTCCAAACCATGTAT
This sequence comes from Riptortus pedestris, assembly GCA_019009955.1. Classification (NCBI taxonomy): domain Eukaryota; kingdom Metazoa; phylum Arthropoda; class Insecta; order Hemiptera; family Alydidae; genus Riptortus; species Riptortus pedestris. Next base: position 18,736,575 of record CM032230.1, on the reverse strand, counting down.
GAATTAAAGTTACTTTCCGTTGCTGCGGTCCAAAGCTTAATGGTGACAGCTGTTTTAGATACATCATAACAGAAAACAAATAGAAAATGAAATATCTCAAATTTTTATTTCAGGCACCCCTTATAACCTCCACTCCCGTTTGGACCTATTCATTTTAATATAGCTTATAATCATGGAAGAATTAATGGTAATTCACATACCGAGTTTTGTTAAATTCGGTTCAACCGTTAGTGCCCAATAAAATAGTTGACTCACACTTAAGTTTTTGGTGTATATCTCGTTTATAATTTGTTATACGGCAAAAGTCAATATAACAAAAGTTACTCTAAATAACAGAATAAACAATTTTTATCATGAGCGTATCTTCCGAAAAACCAATAAGAAACGAAATATTGCTATTTTTAATTTCAGGCCTCTCATACAACCCCCACTCCTACTCGCCCCTTGAAATGTTGGTACAGCTTATTCTCATGTTGGAGTTACCACTAATTCAAGTACCGAGTTTTGTTTAACTCGTTTGAGTCTTTTGCGGCAAATACAATTGTTGACTACCGCTATAGTTTTTAGCGTATAACTCATTTATACTTATGTATAAGACAAAAGTGTACATAACAAAAGCTACTCAAAATAACAAAGTAAACAACTTTTGTTATATGCATATTTACCGAAAAATCAATGGGAAACGAAATATCACTATTTTTAATTTCAGGCCTCCCTTATAACCCCTACTCCTGTTTGAACCTAAAATTTTGAATAAAGCTTATTATCTTAGAAAAATTAATGCTAATTCACATACAGAGTTTTGTTAAATTCGGTTCAACCGTTAGTGCCCAATATAATAGTCATATGATATTGAATTACAAAACCTTAATACTTTACACCTCATTAAATTGCATTGTAATCTAGCAATTTACTTACGGACCTTGAAGGAAGATTCGAAAAATTGGAGTCCAAAATAAATAATCCAAATATCAAAGGAAACTCATCACTTGAAGAACCTTGCCAGTCCTTGAAACCTGAAGAGCTTCCTCTGATCAATGAAAAGTTGGAAGATGAAAATAAAATCATTCCAGATCAAATAATTGAAATTATAGAACATTTGGATAAAAGGATTTCGGGATTAGAAACTAAATTACTTAACACAGGAACGAAAAGGACACCTAGAAAGAAGACTGTCTCAACCGGAGTTTGAAAATATCACTAAAGATAAACAAACCAAATGGGAAAATCTTCTATTACAAATGATAACAGTCTAAACACTAATGAAAAATCTGACGAATTTTCCAATTTGGGTAAAAGTCGCGGACTAGATATATATTATTTTACTCCTTTTCTAAATCATCATCATCACTGGCGCTACATCCCGCGAGGGGACAGGGCCTCTTGCAGCTTTGACCACCAGTCATCTCTGTCCTGCGCCGCCATCTTCCAATCCCGAATCCCCAGCATGGATCGGGCATCCTCACCCACGCCATCTATCCACCGCAACCTTGGCCTCCCTCTCCTTCTTGTGCACTCCTTTTCTAAAACTAAATATTAACTTATCTAGACTCAATACCAATCTTTTACTAACCAGCATCCAATTTTTTAATATTAATTTTACTCATTAAATCCAATACATGCATTGATATACTTCAATGGAATATGAACGGCTTAGGGCGACACTTGGGTGAACTAAAACTCCTTGGAGATTCACATTTCGATATTGTTGCACTCCAGGAAACTCATACACCCCCTAATAAAGAGATTTCTATTCCTGGATACTCATGTCATTTCATTATACGCTCGGAGCAAAAGCTTATGGCGGAGTTAAAATCTTTGTCAAGGAAAATCACCGCTTATATCCCATATAAAGCATCTATTTGTAATATTTATTTATCACCTAATGACCCATTTGACACAACACTTCTAGAAGACTTAATTTCCCAACTTCCCTCTCCCATTATAATACTTGGAGACTTGAATTGCCGAAATGCAGCATGGGCGTTTCCATTTAATGACACAAAGGGCACACAGCTACTAAGTTCAATAGAATTCAACCCATATATGTCCAAGCACAGGCTCTCAATCAAATATTGATATACCATTCTGCTCTCCCTTCCTTCATTTACAATTCGATTGGGATGTGCTCAAAGACACTTGTGGCAGTGACCATTATCCAATATATATTATGCCAAACGTAAAACCACAATCCTTTATAACTACTCCACGATTTAATATAAAAAAAGCTGACTGGACTAAATTCAGAAATATCATTTATGATAATATAGACCTAAATTCCGTACCAACAATAACCCAATTCAATGAGCTACTTACGAGAGCTGCCAACTATGCTATTCCTAAAACGGTCCCACAAAAGCAAAAACGACAAGTACCCTGGTGGAAAGCTGATTTCCAAAAAGCTGTCAAAGATAGAAAGAAAGCCTTAAAAGCATTTACAAGAACTCCAAGTACTAAATTACTCGAAGAATATAACCGAGCCAAAGGGAAAGCAAATGGTATTATACATAGGGTCAAACAACAACACTGGATTGAATATATATCTACGATAAACGTAAATACGCCCTTAAAACATATATGGAACACTATAAGAAAAATTCAACACAAAAAATACTCCACCCATTTCTGGTCTCAAAAATAACAACCAAATTCTGACAGATCCATATCAAATTTGTAACTCCTTAGGAAAACATTTTGAAAGCATCTATAACTCTCAAAACTACTCCAAAAAATTGTTGAAGTACAAAACTTATAAAGAAACTATTCCCTTAATGTAATACCTAATGCAGCAAACCCTCTTAACGATTCGTTTACCATTTCTGAAATGCAAAATGCATTAAAATTATGCAACTCCTCATCCCCGGGAAACGATGGTATATGCTTACTCTATGATAAAGAATCTTCCACTCTCAAGTTTATCGATCCTCTTGCAAATTTTTAATGGAATATATGACAGTGGAGATATACCTGAATATTGGAAAGAATCAATCATTATACCGATCTTGAAGCCTAATAATGATAAATCCCAACCAACCAGCTATAGACCGATATCCCTTACCAGCTGTCATTCAAAGCTTTTTGAAAGAATGCTTAATAAACGGCTCGTATGGTTTCCTGAATCTAATAAACTACTCTCTAAAAGCCAATGTGGATTCAGGCCAAAACACTCCACTATGGATCTTATTGTAAAATTAGAGACGGATATCCTAGAAGCATTCTCAAACAAAAAATCAGTACTAGCTGTTTCTTTTGACATAGAAAAGGCCTTTGATACGGTCTGGAAAAGGGTCATTATCTCAAAACTGATAGAATGGGATATTCAAGGAATTCTCATCTTCATCAAAAACTTTCTTTCGGCTAGAACATTTAAAGTAAAACAGGGTACTGCTTATTCCAAACCATTTAGCCAAGAAAACGACGTTCCACAAGGATGTGTCTTGAGCACGACCCTTTTTAATATAGCAATTGACACCATTTGTGATTACATTCCTATTATGTTCAATACTGCCTATTCGTTGACGACCTAATTTATGGTATCTCAATGTCAATAGATATACTAATAACACGCAGCCAAGACACTATCCACAGTTTAGAACAGTGGAGTATGGACCATGGGCTGAAATTTTCTACTCAGAAAACAAAAGCCATACTTTTTACTATAAAACGTGTAAACACCCCTACCCTATACCTCTACTTAAATGAAATTCCAAAAGCTGTATCTATAAAGTTTCTAGGAATTGTTTTTGATAAAAACCATTTGGGTACCCCACATTAAATCAGTAGCTAATAAAGCAAAACACAAACTGAATCTCCTAAGAGTTCTAGCTAACACAAATTGGGGTGCAGATAGAAAATCAATGCTTATGATTTATCGAAATTTCATACGGTCACAAATAGACTATGGAAGCATGGCATTCTCCTCTGGTAACCCTAACATTTTGAAAATGCTAGAAACCATTGAACACAATGCCTCCGAGTTTCAACTGGTACATTTAAGTCAACATCAATTGCAGCCCTATATGCCGAAACAGGAGAAATACCACCACATAGACACTCTATCAACATTATAAAACATGGACTCGAAATACAATTCCTCAATACTTCATCACCTTACTACCATTTAATGTATAACAATGAAAACAAACAGATATTACATCAACGAGAAGTTGAAGAGGCCTTTTTAGCAGATTTCCCTTACTGGAAATCAGCTATTGAGGTTGTACTCTTGACGGAATTTTCGAATTTTTTCTTCAAATGTCCATCGATCCTAGCCAGTAGATGACGAAAATGAGGTCCGATCAAAACTATATATATATATATATATATATATATATATATATATATATATATATATATTTTCTGTTAACGCTCTAGCGGTCGCAATTTTTGTTTGATTGTTACCAAACTTCATATTTAAGCATTTTACGTAAAAAGAGAGATCTAGTTCGTTAATGGCTGAAATCGGACCAGTGGGAGGGGGGATTTAGAGGGGGGGATTTTTGAAAATTCAAAATATCTCCGTTATTATGCGTCGGATTGAAAAATTGTATATCAATCTTATTGTACATTAAATGTACTATAAATATTGTTCTATACATTTATTCTGTCTCTTGAATATTAACCGAGATATTTGCATTTGTATTGTGTGTGAGGTCTACGGAACCCCGCCATGTTCCGCCGAGAGCACTGGTGGCCGTTTCCAGAACTATTCGTCCCTCGTGAATAGGTTTAGAGATCCCTTCCTACTACAGTTGTTATTAGGCGGATTTCCCTATTGTAAAACTTCTCGTGGGAAATCTGCTTAGTTTACGCAGCCCCTGCGTGACGGATTTTTTTTCTGTTTTAATAGTTTTTTTTTTTTCTATTAGTTCCTACTTTATTTTATTTTTGCACTATTGTTATCGCCGAGCAGCAACAATAAATTTAATAACTAGATTGAATAATTTGGAGAAATTTTACCATTTGGTTGTGTGATAAAGGATGTAAAATCGCTAAACTTGCGTGACACCAAAAAAAACAAAACAAATAAAAAAACAAATTATTTAAAACTTAAATACTAAATATTGATTTCAAGAAGAATTTATTATGCGAGATACATGCAAATATGTACTGGTGACCCCCTCCCCTTCTTAAGTTTTTGGGCTCCTTTATTTGATTGATTGGGATAAAAATTATTCTGATTCATTATACATTACAGTATTAGATATAGTAAATAGTTTTCAATCAAATTAATACGTTCTATTCAGGTATATTACAGTAATTGTTTTTCTTTCCGGGAAGAAGTTGGCAGAACTGTTTACGTTTCAGACACTTTCCGTCGGTAGGTTTCTTATTATCGTTTGTATATATGCACATAATATTCACGGTGGTGTTGCGTTACCGGTATGTAGATTTATCTATTGTTAAATTTCACGCGGAAAATCTGCTTAGTTTACGCAGTCCCTGAATGACGGACTTTTCATTATGTTCCAAGTAGAATCGACGTACATTTGAAAATCATTTTTGAAAACCGTGTCAAGAGTTCAATCTGAATAGCTGATTCACCTCACTGAAAATTTGCTATAGTAGTCCTTTGTTTTCAATATCTCGTTATTTAAAAATCCATACAAGATCCTCATTTCAGGAAAATGTAATTTTTAATTTTTTTTTATTTTACTGCCCACTTTTTGCAAGAAAGGCTAATTGGGACGGTTTATCCACAGGTTAGCATCCTTTTCTAGCCAGGTTGAGACTAAGGATTTTATTTAACGAAGTCCGTCACTAAAAATCCTTTGCCTAGGCGGAAATCGAACTCGCCACTCTAGGGTTTACTATGCAAGATGATTATTATTATTATTTATGAACGTCCACTTAGGCTAATCGGGACGGTTTATCTACAGGTTACCACCCTTTTCTAGCCAGGGTGGGATTGTATGACGTTATTTAATGAATTTTGTCACTAAATAATTTCCTTTGCCCAGGCAAGAATCGAACTCGCCACTCTAGGTTTACCATGTGAGATAAAGGTCAACGCTTTAACTCGCATGGCTAACCTGAGCCCCCCCCCCTTTGCAAGATTAAGGCCAATCCTTTAACTCGTATGGCTAATCCGAGCCCCTAGTAATTAAAATTCAATGAGAATAAAAACAGTGCATGACAAGATTTTATTACAGGAGAAACAATAAGGGCACAAAAATATATTGGATAGTTGAATGTGCCAAAGCTGTGGCTTGTGATCGACTACCTGGGTACCTACGCTTTTTGGGTTTACTATTTATAACACTGTTTATCCAGCCGGCGTATTTGTGAACAGACATCCAGTAAGTTACGGTGTTTCTTTGACCACAATCGAGACCTTCACCTGTACAACTTTGAGTGCCAATAGCATGAGCTACTCCCACTTGCATCCCATCGCAGACCAGTGGGCCCCCTGAATCACCGCCGCAGAGACTAGTCAAGTCCGACCCTGTATTAAAACATAATGTCGTCCTCTTCCTGTCACAACGGCACACACTCGCCACTACCAAATGGATGTACATCAAGTCCAAGTCGAGGTCTTCAGAAGCTTCCATGTCGGGATGCTGGTTTCCGTACCCAGCCGCAACGCATTCCTTAGAGCTTCTCCACTCATTTGGGGAAAATTTGATAACGGCAACATCGGAGTTTAATTCGAAAGGTTTTCTCAGCTGAACAAGTGCAATATCGTCGGCTCCTAAAATCTCGGGAATATATCCCTTATGAACAATGATCCGCTTACTTTGTCTTTGTTCTCCTTTATCTTCGAGGAAATTTAGAGTATTAGCAATAATTATAATATCATTAGCCTTCATAACACAATGTGCTGCCGTGAGAATCCATTCTTTTGTTAAAATAGAACCCGTGCATTTGGAAGTACCCTCTTTGCTGGTCGATAAGAGAAATACCACATACGGGAACATACTATGATTAGCCTTTTCCCCTCCAACAATCCTTGGATCCATACAACTCGATCCGACAAAACCAACATACAAGAGTAATAATTTAAATAACAGCATAATTTTGAATAGAAATAACTGCACTGCTTAGTAATGAACAAGAACTAGAATCACATGGATGCTGTTCATATATTTATTAATAACAGCAGTTTGATTTAAATTAAAGTAAACTAGAGAGGCGAATTCGATTCCGACCCTGGGCATTAGGGGTTTATTTAGTGACGGAATTCACTAAATGAAATCCTTAGTCCCACATTCTATAGAAAAGGTTGGAAACCTGTAGATAACCCGTCTCATCGTTGCATTCATAGTGGACGTTAATAAATAATTTAATTTTTTTTTACATTAAAGTGTTCTAAATGACTAAGAGGCTAGTATAAATATGCTAACGCTAGAAAAGCTAGTTAGGTCGCTAAAGGGCAATCAAGAATCGTGAGATCGTTTTTTACCTAGGCATTGGAGATATATACGTTTTAGGAATAGCATAGTTGGCAGCTCTCGTAAGTAGCTCGTTGATTGGGTTATTGTTGGTACTGAATTAGGTCAATAATATAGTAAATGAAATTTCTGAATTTAGTCTAGTCAGCTTTTTTTATATTAAATCGTGGAGTAGTTATAAAAGATTGTTGTTTTACGTTTGGCATAATATATATTGGATAATGGTCACTGCCACAAGTGTCTGTGAGTACATCCCAACCGAATTGTAAATGAAGGAAGGGAGAGCAGAATGATATATCAATATTTGATTGAGAGCCTGTGCTTGGACATATATGGGTTTTTATTATTCATAGGAATTAAGTCATACTTCTCTATTCTACTTAGTAGTTGTGTCATTAAATGGAGAACCCCATGCTGCATTTCGGCAATTGAAGTCTCCAAGTATTATAATAGGAGTGGGAAGTTGGGAAATTAAGTCTTCTAGAAGTGTCGTGTCAAATAGATCATTAGGTGATAAATAAATATTACAAATAGTTACTTTATATGGGCTATAAATATAAGCGGTGATTGCTACTGCCTGTAACAAGGTCCGTAAAGTTAACGGTTCAAAGTAAATATTTTCCTTGACAAAGATATAAACTCAGCCATAAGCTTTTGCTCCGAGCGTATAATGAAATGACATGAGTATCCAGGAATAGAAATCTCTTTATTAGGGAGTGTATGAGTTTCCTGGAGAGCAACAATATCGAAATGTGAATCTCCAAGGAGTTTTAGTTCACCCAAGTGTCGCCCTAAGCCGTTCATATTCCATTGAAGTATATCAATGCATGTATTGGATTTAATGAGTAAAATTAATATTAAAAAATTGGATGCTGGTTAGTAAAAGATTGGTATTGAGTCTAGATAAGTTAATATTTAGTCTTAGAAAAGGAGTAAAATAATATATATCTAGTCCGCGAGCAATGTAGAATTTGTTATTTTCCCTTGTTCTACCCAAATTGGAAAATTCGTCAGATTTTTCATTAGTGTATAGACTTATCATTTGTAATAGGAGATTTTACCATTTTGTTTGTTTGATCTTTAGTGATATTCTCCGTATTTGGGAAGTACGGAGATCATAGGGGCCACCATATGGTAGGAGCGGGACCTCGGCAATCCCAGCCCATATGTCGAATTCCGCTTTGTTGTCCGACAAGCTATAAAAGGCCAACCCCCGCCAGTTTAGTTTTGTTCTCAAGTGATCAACAGTGCGTTCAGTGCACCTTTGTGAACAGTGCGTCTTAATAGCAGTTTTTTGTGAAGAACAGTGTAATGCCGTGTTTAAGTTAAAGACAGTGCAGTCCGGTCATCTTCACGAAGATCAGTGCAGTGTCGTGTTTTTGTGAAATTCAGTGATCCTGAGTTAGTTATTGGACTGTGTAATAACAAGAACAGTGAAGCTATCAGTGCACACTTTGAGTAGTAGTTAAGAATAATTAACCAAGTGTGTAGTGCATTGTTAAATAAATTGTGCAGTGATAAAAATCCAAAAGATCTCTAATAAACAACTAATTTTGTAATAAACGAAACAATATTATCAGATAGCTTAAATTAGTTTATTTAGTTAATTTACTTCACTCTTATTAAGACTCACTCCTCTTGAAGAATGAATGTATAAAGTATGTCTATTTCATTTCTATGATGTATGTCTCCGAAAGTTCTTTTTTATTCCTAGTTAAATCCGGATATTTTTATATTGTTTAGTGCGACATAGGACAAAGAATGTTTAAATATTATTTTACTTTCTCTTTTGAGTACTGGATGTAATATAATTTAAGGAGCTCCCTAGTTTTCTTTATTTAGTTATTTGTAGCTAATTTCTTATTCATTTATTTATATTTTAAAAAGAATTAACATATTAAATACTTAATTTTATTTTCAAAGTTTATTTCCAATATAATTTATTCCTATCCTGATTGACTTATTGTATTGTAGCGGCGACGCACGTACTCGTGAGTCGTTCGCTATCAAATATGATAACCACGCGGTATAAAAAATACCAGATGGTTTTAAAATATGTTCAGTTAGTGAAAATAGTTAACCGGATTGCGAGCGAAAAAGTTAGAAGTGCGAAAATATCTAGTGTCTCGCGCTAGCTGGAACTTTATTATATTGAGTTTACTGAGACAGTGTTGTGTCCGTCGAAAAAGTGCGAAGTGCAAATACTCTGAATAGACTTGTTTTGTGTAAATATTACATCCTCATGATGAAGAAGTTATGTTGTGATCGTTCTTAATATACAATTTGAAAAGCGAACAGAACTATTTATTTCACCCCACTCAGTCCACTAAAGTATTATTATTTATTTATCCTGATTGAATTATTGTATTATTATTATTTATTTATTAACGTCCACTTTTTGCAACATAGGCTAATCGGGACGGGTTGTCTACAGGTACGTCTTTTAGCAGATTTCCCCTATATATATATATATATATATATATATATATATATATATATTATTTGTCTGTTACCGCTCTAGCGGTCGCAATTTTTGTTTGATCTTAACCAAACTCGATATTTAGTCGTTTTTTGTACAAAGAAAGATCAAGTTCGTTATCGGCTGAAATCGGACCAGGGAAGGGGGAGAATTTTTAAAATTCGAAATATGTCCGTTACTATAAGTCGGATCGAAAAAGTGTATAGAATCAATCTTATTGCAAATTCAATTTACTATTAATGTTGTTCATATATTTATTCCCATCTTGAATATTAACCGAGATATTAATTTTTTTCAGTTTTCAGCCTTCAGTAAACCCCCACTTCTACTAGTGTTACATAAACAATGCTCTAGTATATAATAAAACATATTAATTGAAGTCTAAATACAAAATATTGTTTTCATTGAACATTTAGTTTGTAAGATATATGCAAATACGTTCTGTTGACCCCCCCCCCTCCCTTCTTTTGTATTTGGATTACTAAAATTTGTGTGATTGAGATTAAAATGATTCTGATTCATTACGAATAACTGCTCTAGCTCTCAATTTTCTGTGCTCCATTTTGTCAATTAAGCCCATTGATGAAAACTTTGTTTCAATTGGTAAGGTTGATAATATCGATAGCTCAAATAGTTAAAATAATAATGTTGCAGAAATGAGACAATACTGTTATCCAAAGCCGTAATTTTCTAAAAATTTTAAGCACTTGTCATTCTATGAATTTTATGCGAATCTATAGTGGACAACTTGGAAAAACATCAACTCAACCAATTTACAAAAATTTGTTAATCTCAGATTATGCGTCTGGTACTGAGTCCTATCTTGAAAAGATTATTTTATTCTTCATTGAAAGTTCATGCATAAAAAAATTCAATCGAGTATTAGAATTTTGTTGAAAAAATTCCCAGGATGAAATAAAAATGCACAAGCCCTATTTATGTTTTTTACTTGTCAGATGACCCTGCATAATAGCGATTCAAAAATTTTCTTATCATTTAAAAAGGGCTGTTTGAGGGAAATCTCAAAAACAGTAATATGAGGCGATTCAACATCAATTAGAATTGTGATAGCTTTGCGAGGAAGTGGAAAGTTGAATCAAATTTCTTAGAATATTTAAACGTGGTAATACTTATATAACTTTAAAATATGGTAGTAGTTGAAGGCTAATTCGTTTAGTAAGGAGTTTGCCCCAAGACTGGTGGAGGACAAAAAAATATGGTATAAGTTAATATAATTGAAATGGATATTCTCATTAAAGAGACAGAAAATATTTGACTAAATACTTTTTCACAGATTTGTTTTGTTATTTACCCAATTGTAACTAATAACACAGCATAATTAAATATACCTTTTGTTACTTAAAGTTACCATAGGACTGTACAAAACGGTTTAGAAATCAAATCTTAATAAAATGTCTGTAACCAAAGGGAAAATAGACTGATGAAGGGAATGCAAATCAAAACAACTACGTCTCACGTGAGGTCATAAATTACATCATTAACTTTAATACAATTACCTAAATTGCTTATCTATTACAACTAATTGTAAGGGTAATAAATGTCTCAAATATAAATTACTGTGGACTGCAGCGGAATCCATGACAAAAGAAAAAGTCCGTTACGCAGGGGCAGCTTAAACTAAGCAGATTTCACATGTATGCCACGTATTTGCATTTACCTCAAAAAGTGAAAGTTTACTGTGAACGATATTTGGTATTTATGCACTATTTGAAATGTGTTTTATAATATAACAGCACATTGTTAAAATGATTACTGAAGGCCAAAAACTATAAAAGTCCGTCACGCAGGGGCTGCGTAAACTAAGCAGATTTCCCACGTAAAGTTATACAATAGAGAAATCTCCATACGAGTACCGAACAGTTACGGAAACGGCCGAACTAGCTTTCGGCGGGAACGAATAGAAGTGAACATAGCTTGTCCGTTACACTTTATAAAAATGCAAATATCTCGGTAATATTCAAGACAGAGAATAAATGTATATAACAATATTTATAGTAAATTTAATTTGCAATAAGATTGGTTCTGTACATACGACGTAGAGTAACGGAGATATTTGGAATTTCCCCCTCTCATCTGATCTTACTAACTAGGGTGACTCCCTGGATTTTTATACATTTTATTTCTTATTTTTATTCCCACTTCTGAACGTTTTAGAATACATGAGTTCATATTGCCTGAAAATGTGTTGTTCATTTGTATAGAGATTATGAAAAATAGAATATTACATTATAATAAAACTCTCAAACTAATACGTTAAAAGGGTTAGGGTTAACAAAATAAAAGTTTTGAATTTTGTGGACTTTTTTTACTATTTGTTAATTAAGATTGGAATCGACAAAAGATGTTTTTTTAGAATGCTACCATCAAAGGGAATTAACTTAACATGGAGATGAAAATTATCTAAAGAGTATAGAAGGAAAATTAGTAAAGGAAAAGTAAATAACTAATCCATCAATGACAGAAGGAATCTACTTCTAAAAGAACAGAGCATTCTAGCTTATATCATATTAATGCGGTTTCTAAAAGCTTTTTCAAATAATTCTTTTTTAAGCATCCCCAACTGTCTAGACTACATTAATCATAGTCTGTCAAGAAAAAAACAGACCCTGCGAGAACCATTTAACGTGCGGGAGTAAAAAACAGTAGGCACAGAAAGCTATTCCTTGGGCATTTTAGCTCTCATCTTCTTCGAAGATTACGAAACCTTACAATGATGGACTGGAGAGTTTTCAAATTGAGGCCCTTATGAGTTTATCGCCAAAGACCGGCCTGCGAAGTTAAAGCAGCAAGAACGAGCACCGAACTTCATTGAGTTGAAATGACTAGTCGCCCAAGATACCAGCCAACTTGAGTCAACATCACCAACCCGATTCAATGCAATAGTCTCCATATCGAAATTTATTAACATACGAACATATATATCTGTATTTAGCTTACCCTATAATTTTATTTCAAACTATCGAGTCAGAATTCTATATCATAATGATTCTCAAATTTATCATGTGAATTAAATTTCACATAATTATATTAAACATAGGATAATCGCATTTACCATCTGAGTGAGGCTTTAAGTAAACCTTGAGTCACGGGTTCAATTACCTCTTAGGAATTTAGTGACGAAACGAAATCAAGAATTAGACACCTGGGAATATAACCCATTAGCCTAACAGGGAACAGAACCAATTAGGGTAGGTTTTAAACTGGAAAAATAATTTTTTAATTTAAAAAAGTAGAATTAAATTATTTATTAACGTCCACTTTTTGCAACTAAGGCTAATTGGGACGGGTTTCTACAGGCTACCACCCTATTGTTAATTTAAGAAAAATATTTATTGCTCTTAATAAGATTTTAACAAAATAAACAACCTAATGTTTTTAGTATACATGCACTTAATAATAAATAAACGTTTGATAGACGCACAATATAAAAAGAGGGCTATTTACGATAATAAAAAAATATACCTTACAAACCAAAAGAATCAAGTCCTCCATATTTCGCATTCATTGTTGACGATTTTTTTTTGTAAAAGATTCCAATTCTACTATGGCAGCGTGGTGTCCTCGGTAGTATTCAAGCTCTTTACACTGTGTGTTCCAAAGGACTGGCAACATTTTTAATGAATTAAATTTTAATTATTTATTAATATGAAAAACTCATTAAATAAAATCCTTAGTCCGACCCTGGCTAGAAAAGGGTGGTAACCCGTAGATAACCCGTTCCAGTTGGCCATTGTAGCAAAAAGTGGACGTTAATAAATAATTTAGGCCTTATGATTCTCAAATTTACCAAACCTTGAGGCACGGGATCGATTCCCTCTTAGGAATCTATTGAGGCGAAATGAGGCCGAGAATTACAGGTTTTATTGGGGATATAACCTATTAACCTCAGAGAGGAGAGAACCGATTATGGTACGTTTAAAACAGGTAAAAAACAATTGCAAATTTAAGAAAAGTATTTATTGCTCATAATAAGATTTTGACAAAATAAACAACCTAAACATTTTAGTATAAATACACAATAATAAATACTGTACATTCGATAGGTGTGACTTTATATATATATATATATATATATATATATATATATATATATAAGTGGGATATTTAATTTATTAATAAAAAAATATACCATACAAACAATAAGAAAAAAATATACATTAACAGAAAGAATTTACGAGATTAAAAAAAAAAATAATAAGAAAAATGTATATGTACCAGTTGACAAAATTATTTGTCAAGTAATTCTTCTAAACAAAAAAAAATATATCTTATTAATGCTCATTGTATCTCAATGGAAATGTAACAATTTGATTTTATAACTCATTTAATATTTACATTATTTGTACTATAGTAGGGATAACGCAAGTGACGATTAGTACGAAATAAATGTAGTTACAATGGAAGACAGACTGAACTTATGCACCGTATATATCGCACACAGATGATGGGAGAAACAATCAAGAGGTTGCTTTATTTGAAATTGGGGAAAATAAACACACCTCTGAGTTTACTCTAAAGCATTGCGATCACTTGACAAGTCGATAAGAAAAATCAGCAGATACATTAATTCATTACATGCGAACTCTGAGAGACTGTACATAAAGGAAGTTGAAGCTAATTCATTTGACTGAGTATTTAATTGCTCAAATGGAGATTCAGTTTTGAAATAGCTAATTGAAAGAGTAAATTCATGATGAGAAAAACAAAATATAGGATAACATTCAAACAATGAATAACATAAAAAACAAAGCATGTTAAAACACCTAAAGTGAGAAATTTAAAAAAAAAAAAATCATTTTTCTAATATGTACAGATTGCGACGTTTCTTCCTGCAGTGATGTCTCTAATGGATGAGAGTAAAATGGGCAAGCAGTGGATTCCCGGTCCCATCTGCATGTTACTAACAAAAAATGGTGTGATTCTTCTGATACACTATTTGAATTATTTGAAAATTAACTAATTAAAATATGTGTAGGGTTAGTATGTATTTTATATTAAAAATATTCTTTCTTTTTTTACTAGCACGGCACTAGTACGTTAATATGTACACAAATACTCAACAAACTGTAATCACGTACTTAATTGATTCTGTAAAAATGCACAATATTGAAAATGATAAAACTATATTAATAACTGAAAGCAGCTTATTAGTCGATTTTATAATAAATACTTTTAAAAGAGGATCTACCATTTTATTCACTGAATCTAAATGCACCGACACCCAATCTAATAGGGAGTGTGTCAGGGAAGGAATATAAAATTAAATAATCATGAAATTATTTAGTTTTATGCAGTAAAGTTTTGGAGGGAAATTCCGAATCTACTTTTCGAGTAGGGGATCTGGTCTAACCCATGCGGCTATTCTCGGCGAAGAGCACAAAACAGAGCACAAAAAGGAGTTTTGTGCGTACTATATATATATAAAATTTATTTTAATAATAAATATTACCATTCTAGTATGTCTAGGAAGAGTATTTGTTGGAATTTAATCTGTTGGGGCAAATAACAACCAGCCGCAGATGGACAACTAAATACCATCTTTCTTTGTACCCGTATGAGTAAATAACAGTTTACAATTTAATTTTATATTAGAAGTGTTAACTATCAATTTACATGTTCTTCATATTTTCACGGCAAGGGCCACCAATAAAAAACATTTTTTTCAGCGTGAACTTTCTAGATACTGCCCTACATGTTTTGTGGCTTTCCTGCCACCTCTTCAGGGGCTATCCATTTCTGAATTGCTCGATTCCCTCGTAAGAGGGATTTACGTTCGTTGCGACTGCTTTTTATTGGTGACCGACCCTTGCCGTGAAAATATGAAGAACATAATTATGACTTTAATTATTTAGAATGTATTGAATTTAAGTTTAATGTGTTAGAGTACGTTATATATTAAATTGAATGAAATGGGAATAAAAGTGGCTGTGAAATCTGGATACTAAGATCGCATAGTACAGCGGTTGTGAGGGCGATGGAATTCATTTAAAAATATTCCATTGATATACTAAGCGAAATAATTCAAAATATATGTGGCTAAGCCATCTCATTGTGTCAGGATGAGAGTAAACCAGCTTAAAATAATGGGACAGAACTAATAAGAAGATATGTTGACTTGGGTTGCCACGAGAGTTGAATAGGTGCTGTTCACTTAACATTTGAAATCTTATAGGACAGAATACGGGTATACCTAATGAGTATTTGTGATACAGTATGAAATTGAAATACATCAGAATTTATGTGGCTGTCATTTGATTAAAACGGGATAAATGAGCATAGATGTGAATAACAGCCAGAGCTTAGGAGTAGATGTCGACTTAGGTTGTCACTTGAATCAAATTACATCGGTGATTATGAGGCCGGAATATACCAACGAAATATTTGATTAAGTTCTAAGTGCACAATAAGTTGAAATTCATTTCAATATATGTGACAGTCACTGACAACGGCTCAGTGAGCAAAAAAATGTACACGTCGAATCAGAGTTTAGCTGCAGAGATGTTGACTTAATTGGGCTTCCTGAGAAGAATACGTGGTCACTTGCATCCCTCTGTAAAATTGGTCGAGATGTGGGGTGTTGTGGACGGTGAAGGATATCACATGCCCGCGTACTGCTTCAACATTTTGTTCCATTCCTTGGGGTAGTTGCGCTGGATGTGAGAGAGAACCTGTTGGATCTGCCGCACTTCCTGAGGGGTACACCTTGGGCAATTGCCACGTAGGACCAGTGGCGCATAGGCTGCAAAAGAAGAAATTATTATAACAAAGTAGACCACATAATGAAAAGACAATAATTGAGGTCTATGTAAAAAGGGCAGCCCTTTTTGCGGACATGACATTTTTAGATTCCTTGTGGTCTCTTTTATATCCGTACGAAATTTCGTGTTTATATACCTTTTACCGCCTGTTTGAAACAGCGGAGTGTAAATTGTGAGGCTGTTTTTTGGTAGTTTTGTTTGTTGCTGTCCTTTTTAAAAATGAGCAATTTGGGAAAAGTTATTAGAGATGAACGTATTTTCAAAACTTCGAAGAAAAAAAGGAAAAATAAATCTTCTCAAGATCGCAAAAAATAATAAAAATATTTGGGTGAACAGTTCACTTCAACAAAAGGTAGGATGGATAGTAAGAACTTTATCTCAATATTGAACTGTTGTAAACAAACCTGTCGAATTAGTTACTGCAAATGAGCAAGAGAATTTGTTTGATTAATTTTATGGTTGTGATAAAGTATAAGACACACTTCTTGCGGGATACCTTATAGTGCTTCCTCTTGTACCAGCACAAAAACACACTGTGCAACTGTTCAGTAAAATGTAGCGGAACTCCTATTAACGTTTGTCTCAAATTTTTACTGTCTTTACCACATTTCTGAGAAATGCTTCCGTGTCATTCAGGGAAAAATACTTTTTGGTAGTAATTTCACTCAGAAAAGAGGATCCCATTCAGTAAAGTTTCGAATACAGTACTATTTTATTTTTAAAAAAAACTAGTTAGTTACACATATACATATAGCTGTAAATGTTTTTTTTTTTTTTTATTTTTTTATTTTAGTTCTTATTCATTATTATCAGATATTGCAATGTCTATGCAATCAGCGCGTATGAAAACACATCTATGTAACATGGGCTTATGAAAAACATAACTGCCAGCCATCTCCCAAAAAAGGGCGTATGTAACGTAATATTTAAAAGGAGTTTATTAAATATTTCTAACGAATTTTGTATTGATTTCGGTATAAATTAGATCACCAAAATTGAACTTAATTTCATTACTGGAAGTTCAAGTTCCAGGTTAAACGATATATACAAGTGAAATTTTTTACTCACAATATCTCAATACCAGGTTTTCAGTTATCAGTCCTTTTTAAATAGACCTCAATTCATAGACAAACCATAAAAGAAAATCGAAGAATCTAAAGGAGGGGTAGCTTATAATAAACTGGTCCTTCAAGAAGATTGATCTTACAAAAGCAGTTCACGTTTTAATGGAAGGGTTTTTATGAAGTACATAAACAAAACTTGAAAGTAATAAGTCCACTATAAATTATATAAAAAAAATTTATAACTGGTCGAAAAATAAAGGATTGAAGGACACAAAATACAATAAATATTAACAAAAGGTCATATAATAAATAATGACAAACGGTTCGAAGCCGAGTTCACACAAACACAACAGAACACTAGTAAACAACTGCAAGGGTACGCTATTAATTTTCACACTGAACTAAAAGTTAACTGTGAGGTAGCTCGCAGTGTACCCACTTTAAAATTATTTAAGTTCAAATAGTTTATGGCAAAACTGTCACTGAGACCATGTGGCAGCTAGAAGCGGTTAGGTGAGGCGTTGTATTGAGCCATCCCAGCTGCTACGTCAATCAAATGCAATGTTCACTGTACAGGCGACACATGGTTGCTCCCAAGAAAACGAGAAAATAAAATACCGTTACCACAAAGACATACAAAAAAAGTATAAATCAACAGTTGTAGAGCACCAATAGATTGGTTCTTTGTGAACATTTTGTGATAAGACTCAAAACAGGAAATTTTGAGCTTTCAAAATTCCCACCTCTACCCTCCCCCATCCGTATTCCACCCCAGATTTATGGCGTAAACTAATAGGACCTTAAGTGACTAATGAAATAGCTAAATTTCGAGAATAATATTTTCGATTAAGTCCGTAAAATCTCAATTGAGACATCATTACGTATTTATATTCATCTCAAACAGAAACGTTTAAAGAAAATCATATTTGGTATTAAAGTTTGCAATAAAGTGGTTCACGATATGAAAGCTTATTAGCAGACTTCCCTTAGAGGAAATCAGCTATTGAGGTACTCATCTGGGGATTTTCGAAAATTTTCTTCAAATGTCCATCCATCCTCCCCAGGAAATAACGAAAATGAGGTCCATTCAAAATTTATATATTTAACGTTAACGCTCTAAGGGTCACAAGTTTTGTCTGTTCGTTACTAACTCGATATTTAAACGACTTAAGGGAAATCAGCTATTGAGGTCGTACTCATGACGCGAATGAGGTCCGT
This sequence comes from Riptortus pedestris, assembly GCA_019009955.1. Classification (NCBI taxonomy): domain Eukaryota; kingdom Metazoa; phylum Arthropoda; class Insecta; order Hemiptera; family Alydidae; genus Riptortus; species Riptortus pedestris. The sequence goes on along the minus strand of CM032230.1, from coordinate 18,717,644 downwards.
TAAAAATTATATATATATATATATATATGTCTGTTAACACTTTAGCGGTCGCAATTTTTGTTTAATCGTCACCAAACTCGGTATTTAATCGTTTTATGTTAAAAGGAAGATCAAGTTCGTTAACGGCTGAAATCAGACCAGTGGGAGAGGGAATTTAGAGGGGAGATTTTCGCAAATTTCAAATATCTCCGTTACTATACGTCTGATAGAAAAATTGTATAAAATCAACCTTATTGCAAATTAAATTAACTATAAATATTGTTATATACTTTTATTCTATATCTTAAGTATTAACAGAGATATTTGCATTTTTATTAAGTGTAATGGACGAGCTATGGTTCCCGCCGAAAGCTAGTTCGGCCGTTTCCGTAACTCATCGGCACTCGTATGGAGATTTCTTCATTGTATAACTACGTGGGAAATTTGCCTAGTTTACGCAGCCCCTGCGTGACGGACTTTTTTTCATAGGGATAGAGAATATGTGGTGAGATCAGCGTGGTATACCTTAAATGGGGGGAAAAAATGAGACCCCTGGAGTCTAACCGAATTTCGAAATCATAAGTATGACCTTAATAGTTGACTCCCCATAAGGGAAATCTGCTAAAATCCACATTTCTTGGTTAATAATCTAGAGTGTAAAAACAAATATGCATTTACACAACATTAAATTGTCAATAAAATTGCTTATATTCACCAATTCCAAGCCCTCCCTCAAACTGGTCTAAAGGGAAATCTAAAATAGGCTCCATACATTCTAAAGGACTCCATAATGAAGTAGGTAAGACAAAAACGATAAAAAGGTCATTTATTTATACCAAGGCTTACAAATGGACTGCGGTTATAACATTATCCGTGAACTGTTTTTGTTAAAGCTGAAAATAATAGGCTCCACTAAATGTTTAGTGTCATTGCGTAGGGCAGGAAACAATTTAAAGCAATTTTTGACCTGACCTAAGGAGGCAGAATTGTACCCCGAGAAATAAGCCTACAGTTAAGTAGGTCAGGTCACAAATTACACTGGCACCACTTGAGAAGTCATTTGACAATTAACAATGCAAGACACGTCAGAGACCGACATCAGCCTATTTCTTAACAGCTTTCACCCTTCAAAGGATAAGAGAGATGAGACCAGCAGAACAATTGCATCCCAGTTCAAAAGGAATGCTAATTCACAGGCCTCTTGACACACAATTATACACTCATTTCTTCCCTTCAGCAAAATCAGCTATTGAGGTCGTAACGCATGATACTTTGGAAAATGTCTTCACACGTCCATGGATTCTACTAAAGAAATGGCTAAAAATGAGGGCTGATCAATATATATATATATATACATATGTGTGTGTGTGTGTGTCTCAGTCAACAATTTTATATATCAGTTAACGCTCTACCGATTGCAATTTTGATTGATACCAAACTTGGCATTTAAACGTTTTATGTAAAAATGAACATCAAGTTCGTTAACAGCTAAAATGCCTGGCGTGAGGGCCTGCTATCATAATCTTTTTATTCCAATTTTTATTGTACTTATAGAAAAATCCTTAAATGGCACAAGTTCCCCCAATTTACCTCGTGTGTGTGTGTTCGTGCAATATCCCGGTTAGAATCTATGGACAACATTTGAGGAAATCATAGGAAAATCGCATCATGCGTACATTTGTCAATTGCAGACATGTATTTCTTAGCTGGAAAACAACTTAAACCCACCCAGTACATGGGGTCTTCCGAGGACCCCAGTTCTCGCAATTTTCACGAAAACTTTATGAAAAACTTGACCAATCGAATTGCTACTTTGTGACTTTTCCTTTGAAACGGTTTTGTATCAAATTGTATTAACAGTTTTTATAGATTCTACTAGATAAACCATTAATAATTTATTTATTTCTAAAAAAACTTGGTTTGGGGTCCTTGCGAGACTCCAGGTACCTACACGTATAACTTTTTCAATACATACCTATTACAATTTTATTAATTATATGAAATTTATTTATTAAAAGAAATTAAAAGTACAAAATAAAATCAATCTATTCACAATTTTTACATTTAATTACTATTTGCTCTTTACGATGAGTTTTACATACAAAATTATTGCAAAAATGACACTTTATATTCACTTTGGCGTCCTTACTTCTCGGGCACATGGGGCATCGTCCACGCTTACTTGCAGAAGTCGTTGGTGCCGTCATCGCATCCGCTGTTGTATCTGACGACGATTGTGTTAGTGATTGTAAACTCTTGGACATCGTATTCAAACTGGCTGTTGATTAGTTTTTTGTATCGATGGGTCGTTTGCACGCCTTCTTATCATGGGTTCAACGAGCTTTTTCGCAAGTTCCAAAAAAAATAGACGTCTTGATGAGTCAAATCAGTGAACCAAGACAATAAACGAAGGATTTTGTTTCTTAATCAATAATTTTTTTACAATCAATAAATTCTTTTAATAAATATATTTCATACAATCAATAAAATTGTAATAAGTATGTATTAATTGTAGTCATTTTTCATATTCCTAACTAATAAACCCAAATGGAGTATGTTTTTATATGAAAAACGTCATAAAAAAGAATGGGGTCCCGCAAGGACCCACGCGGTAGTCTGTGATGGTCCGGACCCGTGGTATTGAGAGGGTTAATATAATGACTTACATTTGAGCTTCCTGCCTACAGGATCACAGGCACCTTCCCCTAGGGCACACTTGAGCTGTCTAGCTAAATATCTCTTGTCCTTGAGAGCAGCTTCCAATGCTTCGTCTGTGACTGTTACATCCGCACACATTCCTCCCTCAATAAAAGCCACTAGCAAAACCTGAAAGTAAATAAAAAAAATATAAAATACGATATGACCCCATGAATAGGACTGACAACAAAATTTAATTCATGAATAAAATGATTATGAAGAAGTTCCTGATATAGAATTCACGTCTGTCACACAAGGGCTGCGTTGACTAAGCTGATTTCCCAGTTGAAAACATTGTTCTCATTGAAGAAACTATATTTGGTTTTTAGGTTTAAATGGTGCTTCATAAATAACACCTTATTGTTAACATAAGAGTAGGATTGGGGGGTTTACTGAAAGCTGATAACTAAAAAATGCAAATATCTCGGTTAATAATCAAGATAGTAGGGGGAAAAAAATACATAACATTTAGAGAACATTACATTTGCAATAAGATTGGTTCGATACAATATTTCGATCCGAAGCATAATAGCTGACATATTTAATTTTCGAAATTCTCCTCTAAACCCGCCTCTTGATCTTTCATTTTACATAAAACGATTAAAAATCAACTTAGGTAAAGAAAAAACAAGAATTATATATATATATATATATATATATATATATATATATATATATCAAAATTTTTCTTCAAATGTCACCCGCACACCCTCATTTTCGTCATCTAGGTAGGGTCAATGGGCATTTGAAAAAAAAAATCGAAAATCGCGTCATGAGTACGACCTCAATACCTGATTTCCTTTAGAGGAAATCTGGTAAAATTCACATTTTTGGTATATAATCTTGATAGTGTAAATATGCATTACAGGGCATTAACAAGTCAATAAAGTTCACCAATTCGATCCGTCGTATAACAACGGACATATTTCAAATTCTCGAAATTCCCCACTAAAAGTCTTCCCTTACACTGGTCTAAGTTCAGGCATAAACAAACTTGATCTTTATATTTACATAAAACGTTTAAATGTCGAGTTTTCTAATAGTTTGAAACAGGGCTTATTTTCGTCATCTCTGGTAAATCTGCTGGTCCCTTAAGGGAAACCTGCTAAAAACCATCTTTCTTTGCCCAGCTTTTGGGGTGATGTCTGTATCTACATATCTCGCACAACTTCAAAATTACAAATGAATCAATTTAAAATACAGTTCAGCAAATCGTTATACACATTTATTTTAATAGGGGTACAAGAAAGTCATTTAACAGGGGAACAAGAAAACAGGCTGCGTGGTTTTTGGGAGATTAATGAAATAAGTTATTTTATTTTTTAGTAATTATAATTTGTTTAAATTTAATATTATTATTTATTAACGTCCACTTTTTGCATCTAAGGCTAATTGGGACGGGTTATCTACAGGTTACCACCCATTTCTAGCCAGGGTGGGACTTAGGATTTTATTTAATGAATTTCGTCACTAAATAAATTCCCTTGCCCAGGCGGGAATCGAACTCGCCACTCTAGGATTACCATGTGAGATTAAAGGCAACGCTTTAACTTGCATGGCTAACCTGAGCCCCATTAAATTTAATATTAACTAAGAATCTTGAAAAACGCGATGGCAGCCAACGGGACAAACATGCCAAATCGGATGAGAACAGTTAAAATAAAAAAAAGGGGTTCAAAAATATTACATTTTAACACTAATTAGTAATGGGCATCGCATGCTCTCCTCACAGTAACTTATAATTATATCTTAAGTTTCCACAGAGACACTGAATAATTCTTCATCGCTTACAGAAAAATACAAATACCCTAATCTCAAAGTTGGGATGAATATATTACCTAATTCAACTCTGTGAAATATAAGGGGCTTTTTTACTTCAGCCACACTAGTTACTTTTTGATATTATTAGCGGTTTATCTAGCCGTTCTTTAACATATGTCTAGTTTAAAAGAAAACAAATATACATGAAGGAGGGTAACGTTTCATAAACGTTGAAGTTGTTTTTGTTAATAATAAATCTGATACAGCCGAATTTCGATCATAAATCAAAAGAAAAGGTATTTCAGACATTTCAAAGGTTCGGAATATTGCATATTACTCGGATATGTAGAGGACACTTTATGAAACTTGCTTTTCACCGAATAAGATCGCCAGCATTAAATGCAACAATTTGATAAGTTGCACAGAGGAAATCGGTGGTTATAAAGGTACCCGGTTCAACTGGTGCCATTAGTCATTGAGGAAGTGTATTTTATTTATTTATACCCGGGCCAAAGGCTATGCAACCACGTAATTTTGCGATTATGTCATAACTGACTGGAAGAATATGCTAAGAGGAGGCGAGGGCCTTTGTGTAAAAATGGAGTTTGTTTACAGAAGAAGATACAAGAATATATATGATTGTGTTTTAAAATCATAAGCGTATTTGCCCCCTAAATGAATAAAAAACTGTTTTCACATAAGTAAATGGTGTGGGTAAAGTAAAAAAGACCCAAATATAATCTCAACAAAACAAGAAATATGGACTATGAAACTGCTAGTACATAACATAATAGGCTAGAAAAAATAGAATGAAAAGTATCACCATAACTCAGAGGCCATATAACGGGGCGAAAAAACTCAACATGTTTTGAGTTAGTACAGGAAGCAATAAATAGTAGGAGTAGCCATTCTGGAGGCAGAAGTGTACAATAAACCACAGAACAGATTTCGGCTCCTCATAAATTCAAAACTGACCTGATTTGGGCATTTTTATATTTTATCACTAACACCTCAAACACGATTATTAACACTTTGTAACATGTAGCGGTGAGGTACTCGCGAACTTGATGAATAACCTTGACAGTTAGTCTTCGAATTGTTGTGTTCACGAGAATCTTGTTGCTACAGAGAAGGATTCGCATAGGGGTTTAAGAACAGTCTTTAACTACGGCATTCGGGTTATGTGCCACATTTTTGATTACAGTGCGTATTTATAAACTGACAATCGGAATCTGAAGTGCGGCCCCGTACAGTTGATTAATGTAAATGGCGTTTTCATAAGTTATTTTAGTGAATATATTTGATTAAGTTAAAATGACCTTGGCGAAAGCACAGTGGGTCAAAAAAAGCGTAAGAAGCAACGTTGGGTAGATTTTGTATCAAGTATTAACAGACACTTCCATAACTGAAACCCAAGTTAATAAAAAAGAAAAATTCACCTCCAGTGACAGGACTAGAAAACAATAACAAAATTATTACCGACCAATATATTATAATACATACCGATATCTAATATTTTCGGAATTCACTTCAGTAAGATATTCAGCAACCATAACTACACTTCATCATTCGTTAACACAAAACCCGTGCTGAACAGACATACAAATGATTGACAATTACGTACATCCATAAATGACCCATTTACTTTAGATGAACCTAAATATTCTTTACGCAATGCACGTAAGACCTCACCAGGACTAGACATCATCACTTATGACATGCTTCAAAACCTACCTGAAAACGGCCTTACTGTCTTTCTTGACCATCTTAACAAGATGTATGAAAGTAGTTCTATCCTCATTCATGGAAAGAAGCTATAGCCATTCGAGAAAATGAATCCGAACTTGGTCTACATTTTTACAAAAAAAGTTAAATACCGAGTTTGGTAACGATCAGACAAAAATTGTGACCGCAAGAAAAGTAAAAGGCAAACACACACAACGTGAGTGGGTGTGTATATACTCAGGCTTCCTTAAGTAACTACAAGTGCATTATAAAATTGTTACTTATTTATTTATTTACGTCCACTTTATGCTACTATGGCTAATTGAGACGAGTTATCTACAGGTTACCACCCTTTTATAGGCAAGTTGGAAATAAGGAGTTTATTTAATAAGTCCGTCAATAAATAAATATCCACTGCCCATGGCGGGAATCGAACATGAGATTAAGACCAACGCCTTAACTCACGGCCAACCCGAGCCCAAATCAAATGTGCCATAGTAGTTAAGTGTTTTTCGTCAGGCCCTGGGAAAATGAAATATAATTCTCAAAATACTGGCATACGCAAAACATCATTCACTGACATTGACTACGAACTTCAACAAGCAACAATGAAAGGAGATATATATATATATATATATATATATATATATATATATATATATATATACATATATATATATAAAATTCTATTGTACGTGTGTACGTCCTGAACTCCTAAAAGGCTGTACCGATTTAAATGACTTTTTTTTTATGCGTTTGGGTGACGCCCTGGATGGTTTAGATTCAAAAACCCTGCAGATATGGAGCAGGAATGGGGGTTGTAAAGAAGGCCTAAAATTAAAAATAACGATATTTCGTTTCCTATTGGTTTTTAGGCAAATATGCTCAACAACAGTTGTGTATTATTTTATTTAGAGTAACTTTTGTTTATTTACTTTTGTCGTATAAAAAAATATAAACGAGATATAGTAAAGTAGCTTTTGTTTTAAACATATTAACCCCTTCAGACCCACTATCCAATATATTGGACATGCCTTTTTCAATGCTATAATTGATGTTCTTTGGCAGAAAAATTGATTTTAATAATGATTTTAGGTATTAACCTTTCAATTGTGAGCCTTTTTTTGTGTTTATACCTGTTGAAGTGGCATTTCTAGCGCTTTGAACATCCAATTTTTGATATTGCTATTTCACCTATTAAAACCATGAGTAAATAAATGTCTCACAGATTTAATTATGCATGTATATAAGTGAAAAAATTATTTTTAAGTAGCCAGAAGCCTCTAGAAGTCGTGTTTGTTAAGAAAAAAATATTTTCCCCTGGTTATTGTATTTTCTAATAAATATGGATTGTCCAACATATTGGACATCGGGTCTCAAGTGTTGCATTTCACTAATACCTCTATTCTATGGAGGAATTTACTTATTGACTTTTATGATTATTATTTTGATGTGATAAACAATATTTTAGATCTTTTAAATTTTAAAATGCAAATTGCTGAAAGTTTTACCTCAGAAATAGAAAGAAAAAAAAAAGAGAAAGACCTAGTCTTGAAGAATCCAGTAGTGAAGAACCTCTCGCAAAGAAAGCAAGAGCTGAAGTGAGACCAAATTCTGATGTTAGGAATGATGGTTATTTTAACATTTTCCAGATATTGATGATAAAAAAGATGCAAGTAGATGCAAAATGAAAGGTTGCACAAAAAAAAAATAAATTTTTTTGTGTTAAATGCAAATGCCACTTGTGCATTACAAAAATAAGGATTTGTTTTATATTATTTCACAGTTAAATTTTGTTCAATATTTATTATTTGTAACTTTCTATGATGTAAATTTGTTTATTATCACTTAAAAAAATATAACTGAAGTGTACTTTATTTATTTATCCAAATCCTTATCTGTAGAATAATTTGTAAAAAATATGCCTGTTGAGAACCGATATCCAATATATTGGACACAATTTAAAATTGTCAATAAAATTACAATTAGGAAATTAGGATTTTTTTCTCTATTTTTCCCATGTTTCTGTAAACATATAGAACATGAAAAAAAATTTTTAGTCAAAATATTTGAGTTGGGTCTGAAGGGGTTAAATTTAAAACCCTCATCGCTTATATTATCATGCGGGCCAACGTCTATCGGGGCCGCTAGTATGTATATAACCTGGTCTAAAACATCTAAACATTTATATATACGTATATATCAAATTCCTAATTTTCGTCATCAGGTAGGATGGATGGATATTAAGATATCTTTCGAAAATACCGCCAAGAGTACAACGTTAATATTAGATTTCCCAAAGGTAAATTTGCTAAAATGTGAAGGTATCTACAACAACAAAAATGTGATTATGCGTTTAAAAACCAAACTAAAAACTCGTTTGTACTTGGAATATATAAAATTATCAGAAAACCTTTTCAAATATTTGATCTTGTGTATGCGTGTGTGTGTGTGTGTGTGTATATATATATATATATATATATATATATATATATATATATATATATATATATATATATATTTCCAATTATGTCCCTATTGAAGTGCGGGCTATAATACAGAGCAATCAGAGAGTAATGAGAGAGCGTGCTGAAAAGAGTCGGCCAATAGAAATTGATTAAAGCCAACTCAGTAATGGGGCAATCTCTGCCGCTGCTACTCCCAATGCAGGGGAATCCTCGCTAATAATCCCCACCTCGGCTTATACTCTTCCCTATTCACTAACTTAATACTCGAGAACAAAAAAGTTCGCGACGCAGGGGGCACAGTTGACTAAGCAGATTTTCTACGATAAGGTTTACAATTGATAAATCACCACCACCTAAATAAATGAAGAGAATATATATTAGCAGATTTCCCTTAAGGGAAATCAGATTGGAGGTATTGAGGTCGCGATATTCATAATTTTTCTTTAAATCGATCCTACCAAGATGAAAAAAAACGTCCGTCACGCAGGGGCTGCGTAAATTAAGCAGATTTTCCACGTGAAGTTTTACAATAGAGAAATGTTGAGAGCCGGACAGTTAAGGAAACGGCGATCTAGCTTTTGGCGGGAAGATCACTCATCCATTATCCGCCCAGATTTAATAAAAATGCAAATATCTCGGTTAATATTCAAGATAGAGATTAAATGTATATAACAATATTTATAATTCATTCAATTTAGAATAAGATTGATTCTATACAATTTTTCGATCCGACGTATAGTAACGGACATAATTCAAGTTTTCGAAAATCCTCCCTTCGAGTCCCCCCCCCCCCCAACCGGTCTGATTACAGTCGTTAACGAACTTGATCTTTCTTTTTATATAAAACGACTAAATATCGAGTTTGGTAACTATAAAACAAATATTTGGACGGCTAGAGCGGTAACAGACAAATACAAATACAAATACACACACACACACACACAGTTTTGAACGGACCTCATTTTCGTCATCTACTAGGTAGGATCGGTGGACATTTGAAGACTTTTTTCGAAGATTCTGTTATGAGTACAACAAGGGAAATCTGCTAAAATGAGGTCCGTTCAAAATTGTGTATATATATATATATATATATATATATATATATATATATATATATATATATATATGTCTGTTAACACTTTAGCGGTCGCAATTTTTATTTAATCGTCAGCAAACTCGGTGCTTAATCGTTTTATGTATAATGAAAGGTCAAGTTCGTTAACGGCGGAAATCGGACTAGTGGGAGAGGGAATTTAGAGGGGAGATTTTCGCAAATTTCAAATATCTCCGTTACTATACGACTGATAGAAAAATTGTTTATTGTTTACTATAAATTGTAAAAATTTATTTTACTATTTTTATATTATATTATACTATTATATTACTATACTATACTATTATATACTTACTATACTATTATATATTTACTATATTATACTATTATATTACTATACTATTACTATTATATTTTTATTTTAAAAAATAAAAAATTGTTTATTGTTTACTATAAATATTGATATATACATATATTCTATATCTTAAGTATTAACGGACGGAGACATATTTGCATTTTTATTAAGTGTAATGGACGAGCTATGGTTCCCGCCGAAAGCTAGTTCGGCCGTTTCCGTAACTCATCGGCACTCGTATGGAGATTTCTTCATTGTATAACTACGTGGGAAATTTGCCTAGTTTACGCAGCCCCTGCGTGACGGACTTTTTTACATAGGGATAGAGAATATGTGGTGAGATCAGCGTGGTATACCTTAAATGGGGGGAAAAAATGAGACCCCTGGAGTCTAACAAATTTCGAAATCATAAGTATGACCTTAATAGTTGACTCCCCATAAGGGAAATCTGCTAAAATCCACATTTCTTGGTTAATAATCTAGAGTGTAAAAACAAATATATACACACAGTTTTGAACGGACCTCATTTTCGTCATCTACTAGGTAGGATCGGTGGACATTTGAAGACTTTTTTCGAAGATTCTGTTATGAGTACAACAAGGGAAATCTGCTAGAATGAGGTCCGTTCAAAATTGCATATATATATATATATATATATATATATATATATATATATAATATATCTTTTACAGCTCTAACTGTTGCAATCATTTTTTAATCGTCACCAAACTCGATATTTAAACGGTTTATGTAAAAATAAATATCAAGTTCGTTAATTGCTGAAAACGGAACATTGGGAGGAGGGGGGGGGGACTAGAAGGGAGGATTTTCGAAAAATTTAAATATATCCGTTACTATGCGTCGGACCGAAAAATATTATAGAACCAATCTTATTCCCAATTGAATGAATTATAAATATTGTTATATACATTTAATCTCTATCTTGAATATTAACCGAGATATTTGCAGCAAACCCCCACTTCTACTCATGTCATATTAACAATAAGCTGTCATATCATGAGCCACTTCATTATAAGGTTAAATACTAAATATTGTTTTCATTGAACTTTTACATATTTAGATATGTGCAAATATGTTCTGTTGAGCCCCCCTCCCGCTCTTGGATTACTAAGTAAAGGAATTATTGTCTGGTAATAAGAAAATTTTCAGTCAAATTACAAGTTAATTATCTCTATAACGGAGAGCGTGTGAATTGTAAACAAACAGGCCTGCTAACAGCTAAGAGCTAAACAGATTGATAGAAATATTCTTCACCGGAAAGTAAAACGATCAATGAAATATATCTGAATATAACTTAAATTTTATTGAAAACTATTTACTATAGCTATTACTGTAATTTTTAATGAATCAGAATAATTTTGAAAACAATCACTCAGAAAACAATTTTAGAAGTGAGTAGTTTTTACTACTAGTAGACGGCTTAGTATAATTCACGATAGACCACGCCTAAGTAGGAAAGTAGTATTGGGGGTTTCCTGAAATCTGAAAAATAAAAATTCCAAATCTCTCACTTAATATTTATATTACAGAAAATACCTATATAACATTAGAGACAATTAAATTTACAATAGGATTATATCTAGATTAGATCATGGCAGGCCAAACTGTATTTTTTTCAGGTAATTTCCATATGACTAAGGATTTTATTTAATGAGTTTATCAGTAAGTGTGAATCGAACTAACCGCTCTAGCAAAAATATGACCAATTTATCTTCAGTTAACCAATCTATGGCGGATAGTCGACAAAAATGAAAAACCTCAAATGACTATTCGAATAATTTTTATTTCTCGGCTAGTAACGCGCATACTTGTCGCTACATCAGGAGAAAATATAATGCAACCAGTTAACTGAACTATGGGCTACGCCGTTATAAAAGACATTTTACTAGCCGTGTCGGTCAGAGAATGGCTCTACTAGTCGAGGTTTATTAATTTTTGTTGACCTTATACCACTCCAGGTTTAACCATGTGAGATTAAGACTGCCTTAACTCAAACGGCTAATTTGAGCCTCGCGTATATTTTGGATACAGATAACCTACTCCCCCGAGTCATTCTTAATAACAGTAGGGTAAACACTTTCGAATTCCTGTGGATAATTAGTTCATGACCGCAAGACAGGAAAGGTATCCAAAACTGTCAAAATATCCTTTTTGATTAGAATTTTTTGTAGCCAATGCCTGACTATTCTAAACATCAACAAAGGCTAATAACTAATTTCCTCTACTTTGTACACTGGTGTAACTAAACACATTAATTAATGTACCACAAAAATAATATTTAAAGTCACTTTTTGGGACAAATCCAAACAAAAGTCTTCAGTTGCCAGGGAAATTAGGAAAGAGGTTCTCCCAGACATAAAACTCATTTTTATAATCTAGATTAAATAAGATTTTCTTTTAAGAAAGGATTTCTACACATACTCATGAGAGGAATTCAGTGGAATAGTTAGTAGTTTTAATTCATTCTGAGAGAATCATTGAAAACACATAAATAACAATCACAATCTAGTAGAGATAGAGCTGGGTATCTACCACAAATACAACAGGGATGATAAAGCGCAAGTCTATCTTCTTATCAGGTAATGGAAGATCTCATGAACCATTCAGTTTACGAATATGGATTAATAGAATTTTAGAAATTTTCCAATTAAATAGCTGTAAATGAAAACCGAAGGTATGCAAAAAGTGGACGTTTACTTGTATATTTGGGTTTAAAATACATTTCAAAAAATAGAATAATAAAATACTAATAACAATAATATAAGTCCCCTAACCTATAATACTTTATAAAAGACACAACTAATAAGGGGGTCCCTAACCCCTTGGATGTCCATAATAATAAATATTCATTCACCAAAGGGCAAGGCTATCTATAATTCTTTATAACCACTTATCTCCATGAACTTCTTTAGACCATGAGCGGAAAATAAAATGTATTCCTGGTTCTACAATTATTACAATTCTCTACAGGGAGGGGCAATGATAAAAGTCCGTCACACAGTAACTGGCACTAGTGAACTTCCTAAAATAACGCAGAAATTTTTGAATATCAGCGAAGATGTGAAATTTATAATTTCCTATCTCAATAAACACCCCCTACTCCTTGACCGATAAAATAGAAAATGAAATATGGCGAATTTTTTATTCAGGCCTCTCTTATAACCCCCACTCCCGTTTGAACCTAAACAATTTAATATAGCTTGTAATCATAGAAGAATTAATGCTAATTTACATATAGAGTTTTGATAAGTTCGTTTCAATCATTGGTGTACAATAAAATACTTGGCTCCAACTTTAATTTTTTAGTGTATATCTCGTTTATACTTTGCTATAAGACAAAAGTGAATATAACAAAGGTTACTCTAAATGACAACATTAACAACTTTTTTCCCGTTCATATTTGCCGAAAAAGCAATAGGAAACAAAATACGGCTATTTTTAATTTTAGGCCTCGCTCACGACCCCCATTCCTGCCGGGCTGATCTGCGGGGCGTCACCCAAATGCGTATTTAAAAATTTATTCAAATCTGTCTGGCCGTCTAGGAGTTCAGTGACATATACACGTACAATAGAATATTATATATATATATAGTTTGAAACGAACCTCATTTAGCAGATTTCCCTTAAGGGAAATCAGCTATTGAGGTTGTACTCATGACGGACTTTTCGAAATTTTCCTTCAAATGTCCATCGATCTTACCTAGTGGATGACGAAAATGTGGTCCGTTCAAAACTGTCTATATATATATATATATATATATATATATATATATATATATATATATATATATACATATATATCTATCTATATATTTGTCTGTTACCGCTCTAGTGGTCGCAATTTTTGTTTGATCGTTACCAAACTCGATATGTAGTCGTTTTATGTAAAAAGAAAGACCAAGTTCGTTAACGGCTGAAATCGGACCAGTGGGAGGGGGAGTTTAGAGGGGAGGATTTTCGAAAATTCGAAATATCTCTGTTACTATACATCGGATCGAAAAACTGTATAGAATCAATCTTATTGCAAATTACATTTACTATAAATATTCTTATACACATTTATTCTCTATCTTGAATATTAACCGAGATATTTGCATTTTTATTATATCTGGGCGGATAACGGATGAGAGTGAGTTTCCCTCCAAAAGCTAGGTCGGCCGTTTCCTTAACTGTTCGGCTCTCGTGAAATTTGTCTATTGTAAAACTTCACGTGGGAAATCTGCTTAGTTTACGCAGCCCCTGCGTGATGGACTTTTTAACCTTACCATATCTTTGTTACTTTGTGAGATTTATGCAAATACGTTCTGTTTATCCGCCCTTCCTCCTTCTTTAGTTTTTGTACTACTAAAATTTGAGTTATTAAAATATAAATTATTCTTACAATTCAGAAGCCGTTTCAGTTGGGAATTTATTTTAATTAACTCAAAGATTTCTCATTATCTAATCACGGTGGTATTGTGTTACCAGTGTACAGATTTCTCTATTGTAAAACTTCATTGGGGAAATCTGCTTAGTTTATGCAGCCCCTGCGGACGGACGTTTTTCGTGATCTCCTGGGTAGGATCGATGGACATTTGAGATAAATGTTTCGAAAATCGCGGCATGAGTACAACAGCCTGATGGAAATCTGCTAAAATGGAGAGGGATAGTGAATGGGGAGGTTAAATGGGTCGACAGGGATGACGCACGACGATGGAGGCTATTCAATGTCGCCAGCTTACGAAGCACGGAATGAGGTCTTTTTGAATCAGTTGCGTAATGTTGTAAAACATCTTACGAAACCAAATGCCCCAGCTACAGCCAACTCGATATCTACCAGGCTCCAATCGATAAATAGACGACCTTTGTCAAGCATTTTATATATATATATATATATATATATATATATATATATATATATATATATATATATATATATATATAAAACTGTAGCATCTGTCTGCACAATGCTTTTTTTCTGAAAATTTCAAGCTTTGGTGTCTGTTCATTTGTTTGATGCATTTTCACGCCCTAACTACTGAACCGATTTTTCTGTAACTTGGTATATATATTACTACTAACCCAAATTAGACAATATGCTATACTAATATTCTCTGAGACGAACAGTAGTGGGGTTTAACGGAGGTCTGCAATTTTAAAGTGTGATATTTCCTTTCCTATTGGTTTTTTATGCCCATACCCTGTTCCTATTGGCAAATATGCTCATAACCAAAGTTGTTTATTTTGTTATTCAAAGTAACTTTAGATATATGTATTTTTATCATATACCGAAGTATAAACAAGATATAAGCATAAACTATAGCGGGCGTGAACAATTTTAAATGGTTGAAGACAAAACCTAACTCAATATGGGCTAGTATTAATGCCTCTTTCAATATAAGGTATATTAGTATTTTTATGAACGAACTACTAGTGGTGGTTATAATGTAAGGCTGAAACGAAAAATCGTGATAAGCTTTTCGACAAACATGCACATAACAAAAGGTGTTTAAGTTGTTTTTTAGAGTAACTTTTGTCGTATCCCGTAGTATATACCCAAGATATACACTATGAACTATAACGGAAGTAAACAATTTTATTAACCGATACTACCACCAGGCTCGTCGTGTGAGATTTAAGACAACGCTTAAGCTGGCTAACATGGGTCTTTTAAATATTTTGTGCTATCTACAGGTTGCCACCCTTTTACAACCAGGCTTTACTATAAGTCCTATAGTAAGCCACACCCTGGTTGGCTTGGCCTTGGAATAGCGTACATATTTATTATTCAGTTTAAATATAAACCCTAAACACTGAAATGGGAAAATGTAAAAAAGTCTGTCGCGCAGGGGATGCGATAAATAAGCACGTGCGCCAAGTGTTTGCATTTATCTTAAAACGTATGTATAAGTTCAATGAGAACAATATTCGGTATTTAGGCTTAAAATAATGTGCTTCATTATTAATACCTTACTGTCAATACATGAGTAGGAGTGGGGGGGGGGATACTGAAGACCGAAGAAAGCAAATATCTCGGTTAATAATCAAGGTACAGAAAACGTACATCAAATTTATCGAACATAACATTTGCAATAAGATTGGTTTTATACGATTTTTCAATCCAATGTGTAGAAACGGAGATATTTCGAATTTTGGAAATTCCCCCCTATAAACCACCCCATACCACTGTCCGATTTAAGCCATTAACAAACTTGGATCTTTTTAGAGAATCCTAGAGAGTTAACTGACAAATATATATATAATTGTGTTAGTGTTTTTGACCAAGTTATATTTATATATGGTGGTATTCTTTTTGGAGTTTTGGTCAATGTTGGTGAAAAAAATCTTAGTTTATGCCGATATTTCGAGAATCTTTATTTTCTCTTCTTTAGGGCAAGACTAAAGATACTTAAAAACTATTACACAAACTATTGCACTTAGGACTACCAACATTGACCAAAACTCCAAAAAAAATAACACCATATATATAGTTTTGAACAGACATCATTTTTATCAACTCCTGGGTAGGATCGATTGAAATTTGAAGAAACTTTTCGAAATCGCGTCATGACGAACGAGCACAATGGCTGATTTCACTCAAGGGAAATCTGCTAATGTATTGTATACAGTAAAGTCTTGCCAAAAAAAATTCTGCAATCACTCAGGCTCTAATGGTTTCCCGACTCAAGCTAGTGATAAATAACTTTAGGGTATCGTACAAAGTATATCTTAGTGCATATATATATTAAGGACACTAACTCCGTCTGAATGTGTTCATAACAGCAACACTTCCACCGTAGAATTAAAAGGAACGACGCAAGCACTTAATTAATTTAAGTTGAAATAAATGGGATTTGTCTGGAGAAGGCTTAATAAAAGCTGAACAGGTGCGTTCAAAAGGGAAAAGTGAAAAAGAACATACCTAAATAAGAACCACTCCTATACTCTAATTTAGCACTTTAGTAAGTGCGTTCATTCGTGTGTGAATTAGAGAAGTACGTCAACAATTAGTATTATATAAATATTTTTATTCATCAATTGTAGTTTCATAAACCTTGAAAACTACATAAACTTTTATTAAAAAACATTTTTTTTATTACTGTTTCATCTAATAATTAGTTATTACAATTGCATTTTCGTTGGGTTCTGTGTTTTTGTTTAATATTGTTCTGTAAGTGCAGTTTTATAGACTATTTTGTTGTAATTTATGTTCTACCCGTTGAGTTTCTTTTTCTTCTCTTAGTAGTAACATTTTTTCTTATGCTTTTCAAATTTAAATGTCTAAAAAAACGTCCGTCATGTAGGGGCTAACGCCGCCCCTGCATGACGGACGCTTTGTTGTAATTTTTAATTGTTAACAGGAATATATATATTCCTCACTTCAATTCAAGGAAAATAATAGTTGTACCTTACTAAAAGATCAAAGTCAACAGGGGAGATAGTAGAATTTAAATATAAGGTCAAGTACCTGGGAATAATGCTTGACAAAAACTATACTGGAAGGAGCATTTGAATTTTACTACTAACAAAAGATTGTGGGTGCCCTTTTGATCTCTAGGAGATTGTCAGGAAAGACTGGGGAATGAAGACCTACACGCCCCATTGGATGTACACAACAGGCGGATACTTTGATATATGGATGTGTGTATGTGGTGGCACAAATTGAATGTTGATGCGAACATCGGAATGCTCACGATGTGCAGAGGATTGACCGCCTGCTTATCACAGGAGTAATGAGCACAACGCCCATTATAACGATGGAGATATTCTTGGATCTGTTGCCAATGGATATCTTCATTAAGACAAAGACAATGATCAGAATGGAGAGAACGAGGATTAATAGCCAGGCGGAATGGCTTCCTGAGGATTTTTGAAAACAGTGGGAAGATAACAGACTATAATATGCTATCGGAATGGCTTCCTGAGGATTTTGGAAAACAGTGGGAAGAAAGCAGACTTTAATATGCTATCGGATATAATAGATCAGAATAGAGAGACCGAAGGTTAATAGCCAGGCGGAATAGCTTCCTGAGGATTTTGGAAAACAGTGGGAAGATAACAGACTATAATATGCTATCGGAATGGCTTCCTGAGGATTTTGGAAAACAGTGGGAAGACTATAATATGCTATCGGAATGGCTTCCTGAGGATTTTGGAAAACAGTGGGAAGAAAGCAGACTTTAATATGCTATCGGATATAATAGATCAGAATAGAGAGACCGAAGGTTAATAGCCAGGCGGAATAGCTTCCTGAGGATTTTGGAAAACATTGGGAAGACAGCAGACTTTAATATGCTATCGGATATAATAGATCAGAATAGAGAGAACGAAGGTAAATAATAGGCAGATGGAATGGCTTCCTGAGGATTTTGGAAAACATTGGGAAGACAGCAGACTTTAATATGCTATCGATATAATAGATCAGAATGGAGAAAACGAAGGGTAATAGCCAGGCGGAATGGCTTCCTGAGGATTTTAAAAAACATTAGGAAGATAGCAGACTTTAATATGCTATCGGATGGGAGAAACTCCCATTTTGAGAAAAGGATTAAGGTGGAGATATTTGGGTTCTGCCAATTGAAAATGGACAGATTTAAACAGCCATATGAACTGAATATTTACAAGAATTGCTCCAAGACGAAAGAGCTGATCAGGGCAGGGAAGTGGTGGAAGGCGAGCGGAAAAATTCTAAACGAATGGATTGCCTTAAGACCCACTACAGCTTTCAAGCCAAAATCATTGAATTTTGACATCAGCTCATCAATTAGTTGAACTTCAAGTGGTGAGAAAGATAATTATTTCGAATGCGTCAGGCAGGCTGAAGGGACTAGCAAGACCAGCAATAATTTGCAGGATTTTGGAGGAGTCTGTTATGAGGGTGGAACAATTACCAAAGATTAACGAAAAGGTGACAATAAATGGGTATTAGGACACAAGAGTATCCCAAGAAATGAAAATGCGGATAAATTGGCAAGGAGGTGGTATAGTGTAACCCTCATTGGAACAGTACCCTTTCTTTGTCGGAGTATCTTCCTATTGCTTAAAAACTCCATGAAGAAGGTAGCTTGGAAGGAATTAAAAAAACTATGGGAAAGAAACAAGATTACCCATACGAAGACACCCATCGGGTTTGAGGAGAGCGGAAACGCAAATTTACCTCAGACTGCATAGGAAGGAACTCAGAAATGTAGTGGGAGAGGTGGACTCGGGACACTGGAAGATGAATAAGCATATGTTTAACCCTATGTTTGCATGATTCCTATGATATCTATATCATTATTTCAATAAATTAAAATGCTATTGTAATGACGTGTATTACGTGATTTATGACGGAAATAATGATTGTAATGATTTTATAACCTTATATATATATTTTTTTTATTTGAAGTGATATTTTAATAATTTACCTTTTTTTTTAATTTGAAGTTATATTTTAATTATTTACCAATATACAATAGCAGGTAGAAGAGGGGTGGGTTGGGTTTCCCTCTTTGGAAAACCCAAAGATTCCACAGTTACGGGATCGGTACAAATATTTCCCCAATAGACACCCCTGCAGCCTAGCGGCCGCTAGAAATATTTATTAACTCTCCGAGGATCCCCTAGAATGTACCACAGTCGGGACGAGTTATATTGTATGGAGCAGGGAGCAGTAAAACAGTGGGAAAACGGTGACGAGATATCTCGTCCTGCGCGAGGGGGTAGCGGGCAGGCGGGGACGAGTCTCGTCTGGAGCTGGTGGGCTTCGTTTGCCTCCGACGAGATAACTCGTCTGGAGCTGTTAAAGGGTTAACATCAAACTCAGTGAAACACCAATTTGTAGATGCTGTGGAGGAGCCTCCTAAGCACGTTGTGCTTGAGTGCGGAATGCTGGAGAATTTTAGATTCAGGCTACTTTGCACATCGAGAAGTAAGGATAGGACCTCAAGGACCTCATTGTCCCCATTGCGATCGCTAGAGCTTAAATTAACGAATATATATATATATATATATATATATATATATATATATATATATATATATATACATGCATGCATGTATTTGTAAGCCCATTTTACAGGTGTTTTAACCTGAATGGCTCCCCAATGGTCTAACTTCCTGTGTGGACCAGCCATATTGGAAAGAGAGAGGGCCCTCTCTCTACTCTAACTCACAACCGTTGACTTCAAAGTCCAGCGCACTAACCACAAGGCCACCTGGTATAAGTGTATATTATAATATATAGACAGATAGATACTTTTTGGACGGACTTGAATTTCGTCATCTCGGTTGGATTGATGGAAATTGGAAGAAAATGTTTCAAAATTCGCGTCACAGGAAATCTGCTAAAAGTCCTAGCAATTGATAGAAGTATTGCGTTTTTTTAACTTAAAAGCCGACTGAATTAGTTTGTTCAAACGTTGTTTGCTATGTCATATAAATGTGAAAAGGCAAAACTCTAAAGAGGTTTAAGAAGGTTTAAGTAGAAAGGATTTGTAGATGAACGTAAGCAAGATTTCTTAAGAATCGAGTGGTATTGACACAACTATAACTGGAAGATTTTCGGTAATTGTTCAAGCAGTAGGAAGTGGTTTGCAGGCGGAAATTGAAAATTTTGAATATGATGCAATGACCACTGTATATAATGTCAGTCTTCATATATATATATATATATATATATATATATATATATAAACTCTTAGCAACGTTTGTTTGATCGTTACTAACCTTGGTACATAATCGTTTATGAAAAAAGAAAGATCAAGTTAGTAAATAGCTGAAATCATACCAGTGGGAGGACAGGTTTAGAGAGGAGCAGTTCATGAAAATCGAAATATATCCGTTACTATACGTCGGATAGAAAAATTGTATAAAACAAATCTTAATGAAAATTGAATGATCTATAAAGAGGTTGTTCTATACACTTTTTCCGTATAATGAGGATTAGCCGAGGGATTTAATTTTTGTTGGATAATTCTATTTATTCAGAGCTACGATGTTGGGTGCCCTGTTTGTCTACAATTCAGGCGCTTTCCGTTGTTGATATTACTTGTAAATTGACTGAAAGATGTCTTACTACAGTTTGTATTTATTCGCTTAAAATTCACGGCTGTATTACCAGTATGTAGATTTATCTGTTGTAAACCTTCCCGAGGGAATTATGCATAGTTTACGCAGCCCCTGCTTGACAGACCTTTTTTTTACACAAGACGTTTAAAGATTGGTAATGATAAAAAAATAAATTCCACGGCTTGAGCGTTATAAAGTTTTGAACGGCCTCATCTGCTGGGTTGGATAGATATACATTTAAAGAAATGTTATATAAATTGCGTCACGACTACGACCTCAATAGCTGCTTTCCATTTAGAGAAATCTGCTAAAAATATGAACGATTTAGAAGTACCAGCTGAGCAGGTTATTGAGCAGTTATGACAAGGAAATAATGATTCCTAGCTAAGAGAAGACTGAAGGTATAGGTTTCCAACTGGGAATACCCACAGCCACTTTCATCCCTTTCACAATAACTAATCCTTACCCTGAAGTCATTACAGTTTCTTTTCCAGCAGCTAAACCATTAGTACCACTTTCAGGGGCTTGACATGCTATTGCACCAATGAACCACTAAAAATAAATAGTTCAGCACGCAATTTGTACAAATAGAAAACTCCATCACGAAGGGGCTGCGTAAACTAAGCAGATTTCCCACTTGAAGTTTCACAATAGACAAATCTGCCTACTAATAACGGTAGTAGTAACGAATCTCTAAACCAATTCACGTCCGACAAACAGCAGTTAGGGAACCGGCCGAACTAGCTTTCGGCGGAAAGTCCCGAATATAGCCGACTTCTCCCGACCACACCCACAATACAAATGCTAATATTTCGGTTAATATTCAAAGTAGAGAATAAATGTATAGAGCAATATTTATAGTAAATTTAAATTGCAATAAGATTGATTCTATACAATTGTTCGGTTCGACGCATAATAACGGAGATATTTCGAATTTTCAAATATCCCCCTCTAAACCCCACTGGCCCGATTTCAGACACTAACGATCTTATTTTAATGTTTACATAAAACGATTAAATTTCGAGTTTGGGTTAACAGAAGAAATATATATATACATATAGAACATATTCCATACAATGCAGTTCTATGTCACAAAAATATACAGAAATAACTAATTGACCGAATTCCTAACATTAATGCAAAATAAATGTGTGTGTGTTGTGTCACAATTTTGCATGGACCTTAACGTCATCGATTAGGTACGACAGATCGTCTGAGGAAAATTGAAAATCACGTCATAAATAGTTCATATTCATCAAGAGTAATGGGGGAGTTATTCATGAAGCATCAGCATATACCTCACCGAAACAGATGCCTATAAGTGTACTCATTTACAGTCCTAAAAAAGAGAAAGAGTCCGTCACGCAGGGGCTGCGTAAACGTAAATATATAGAAAAATATTTATATTGAATTTAATTTTCAATAAGATTGATTCAATATATTAGTTTTCGATCCGACGTATAGTAATGGATATATTTCGAATTTTCGAAAATCCCCCTCTAACCCCCTCCCAACTGGTCAAATTTTTATGGTTATGATAAAACAAAAATTGCGACCGCCGCTCTAGCGTTAACAGATATATATACATATGGTGTTATTCTTTTTGTAAATTAAGAATAAAATCTTAGTTTATGCCGATATTTCGAGAATCTTTATTTTCTCTTCTTCAGGGCAGTAAAATTACAGGTACTACATTATAATATTGCACATTGTTATTAAACTAGAGTGTAAAAGGGGGTGTTTTTTTCTATCATTACTTACCAAGACTAAATATGTTTAAAAATTATTACACATAACTATTGCACTTAGGACTAGGGTTATAGTAACCTCCCTTGTTTTGTTTACACAGCAGGGTTACAGCCTTATGTTTTGTATATCTATAGTCTATTGTCTTTTGTTTGTTGAACTATATTATAATTATTATAGTGCAGCTGTTATATTATGTTAGAACTATTTTATGTGTTTTTACAATCAACCAAGAATAACAACACCATATATAAATATAATCTGGTCGAAAATATCAACACAATTATATATATATATATATATATATATATATATATATATATATATATATATATATATATATATATAATTTTTGTTATCTTCTAGGTAGGACCGATGGACATTTGAAGAAATTTTTCGAAAATCGCGTCATTAGTACAACGGATGAGTAGAAGGTGCTGGGGGGGGGGGGGGCAATGCCGACGGAAAACCAAACACGAATAATTCACTTAATACTTGAGTTATAAGAAAATCCATAGAACAACTGAAAAACATTATTAGTTGAACAATTGGTTCTATAAAATTCTGTCTACAATTAAGCCCATAATAACAGAATTATAACGAATTTTTGGATACCCCCCCTCCTCCGAACCTATTCCAGGTCTGAATTACGCCAATCAAAAACATCTTTAGTGTTGACTGAAACGGTTAAATATAGAGTATACTATGGATCAAAAAACATTTTCGGGTAAAGAACGAAAAATCTCAATTGATAACGTCATCACACAATGAATTTCCATGTACTTCGAACAATGAAGTTCTCTTTAAAACAATATTTGGTATATGAGCTCAGAATAAAGTGGTTCATAATACAATAGCTTAGCATTAATATAACATGAGTACGAGTGGGGGATGAAAAATAAAAAGTCCAAATGTCTCCGTTTACGTTTAATGATAGAGAACTATATACACAACACCACATATAGGTAGGGAATCTAATTTGCAATAAGATTGGTTATCTAAAATTTCTCGATTAAAAATATAGTAACGGAAATATTTCGATTTTCCAAATTTCTACCCCCTAAAACCCTCCTCCCGTCGTCACCACCAGCAAGAATTGAAACGGCTAGACCGATACAGAAAATATGTAAAGAATATTTATTTTATTGTATACAATTTTTATTTTATTTTTTTGATAAAAGGGCACCATTTTCGGTATCTCCTACATAGGATTAATGGGCATTTGAGGAAATGTTTTGAAAATCGTGTTATGAGTATGACCTCAATAGCTGATTTCCTTTAAGGGAATTCTGCTGAAAAAAAACGATTACTAAATAGCTGATTTTTCCTAAGGGAGAATTTTTTCGAGAAAATTCGAAATACCTCTGTTACTATAAGCCGGATCGAAAAAGTGTATAGAATGAATCTTAAAATTAAATGTACTAAAAATATCAATATATACATTTATTCTATATCTTCAATATTAACCAAGATATTTGCATTTTTCAGTTTTCAGCCTTCAGTAAACCCCCACTTCTGTTCGTGTTACATGAACAATACTCTGTTATGTAGTAAACCACGTTATTTGAAGCTTAAATAGAAAGTATTGTTTTCCAGAGACCTTTATTATACGAGATAGATGCAAATATGTTCTTGTGATCCCCCCCCCTGTCTTAAATTCTTAGACTACTAAAATTTGATTGATTGACATAAAAATTATTCTGATTCATTATAAAAACAGTACTAGATGTAGTACTTAGTTTTCAATAAAATGAATGTCATATTCTGATATGTTTCCAGTTATTGTTTTCCTTACCGGTGAGCCGTTGGCAGACCTGTTTGTTTACAATTGAGACGCTTCCCGCGGGAATTCTTATTACCGTTTGTATTTATTCACTTAATATTCACGGTGTTGTGTTACCAGTATGTAGGTTTATCTATTATTAATCTTCACAAGGGAAATCTGCTTAGTTTAAGCAGCCCCCGCGTGAAGGACTTTTTTTAATATCACATGAGTAGGATGTAATAAAATTTTAAATGAAGGGATTTACTGAAGGCAGAAAACGAAATTATTAAAATATCTCTGTTAATATTCATAATAGAGAAAAATAGGTACATAATATTTAATTTGAGATTTATGCTATAAGACTTCGATCCACAAAAATAAATTTTTAGTTTCCGACATTCCTCCCCTCTAAAACCCCCCTCTCGATCCAGTTCGATTTCAGCCGTTTACGAGCTTGATCTTTACTTTTACTAAAACGCTCACGTACTCAGTTTGATAGCAATTGAACAAAAATTGTGGTGGCTAGAGCGGTAACAGATATATAAATAATTTTGAACGGGCATCATTTTTCTTATCTACTAGGTAAGATCGACGTGCATTGAAGGACATTTTTGAATATCGCGCTAAGAGTACAATCTCAATAGCTGATTTCCCATAAGGAAAATCTGCTAAAAGATAACAGCCTCGATCGCAGCAACATGCTAGTCTTAGACCAATTAGGTGAGTTTGTACAAAGAAAACACATGGTATTCTTGGATCATTCCACTTTTTCACAGAATGCTACGTTTAGAGAGCTGTTGAACCAAGTTAAAAGTAGTTTAAGGTCTACCTACCCTCTTAACGCAATACATTAACCTTGAATAGTGTCCACAATTTGCTGCGAAAAAAAATCTGTAACCAAAACCAAGGATTTTTTTTTTTTTTTTTAAATTAATACTTTCGGAGCCATAGTTAAATAAAGTCCGTCACGCATTGGCTGCGTTAACTATGCAAATTTCCCACGTACGTCACCTCAAAACGTAAAAGTTCAATGAAAACAATATTTGGTATTTAAGCTTTAAATAATGTACTTCATAATATAACACCCTATTGTTAAAATGACATTAGTAGGAAAGGGGGTTTACTGAAAGCCGAAAACTAAAAAATGCAAATATCTCGGTTAATAGTCAAAATAGTGAAAAAAACATACATATCAACATTTATTGAACCATACATTAGTCCCCTCTAAACCCCCTCCCTCCCAGTTGTCCGATTTCAGCCATTAACGAATTTGATCTTTCCTTTTACATAAAACGATCAAATATCGACTTCGGTAACGCTCAAACATTGCGAACGCTAGAGCGGTAACAGATATATATATATATATATATATATATATATATATATATATATGTGTGTGTGTGTGTGTGTGTGTGTATTTATGTATCCTGAGGGAAACCTTTTAAAAAATGTGGTATCAAGAAAAGGATTTGTTCATCTGAACACGTGCCTAAACTGTGACATTTTATAATATTGGGTTTTTGTAAATATAGAATACATAATACCAATGTACTATTCAATAATTATTAATAGCTAAATTATTTTTAGTAAATCATACAAATAGCTAATTCATAATCGTCAATGAACAAAAAAAAAACCTTGATCGTGATCATATTCATTTATAAAATAATTTAACTTTTAAGTCAATTTAGTGTGATAAGAGTTATTATTAATTAATTATTAGCGTCCACTTTGTGCAGCTAAAACTAATAAGGACTAGTTAACTGCAGGTTACCACCCTTTTCCAGCCAGGGTGGGAGAATGGATTTTATTTAATGAGTTCGTCACTAAATAAATTCCTATTTGTCCAGAAGGTAATAGAAGTCACCACTCTAGGCGAGCTATTTATCAACGTCACTGAACGTAGGAGCATCTACAGGTTACCACCATTTTCTTGCCAGGGTGGGACTTTTAAGATTTTATTTAGCGGGGTAAAAAAATAACTTAATCTAACCCCAGCGGAATGTGAACCCACAACCCATTTACAAAATGTAGAGCCAATAAGTCTCGATAGAAAAACCCTAATCTGGGCCCCAATAACTAAAAAAAAAAAAAAAATTGAAACAGGTTATATTATATACATTAGCACATTATTACGTTACATATTAGCATATTAGTACATTACTAATATTACATATTAGCACTCAGGTTGGCCGTACGAGTTTGGGCGTTGGTCCTAATCTCGCGAGGTAGACCTAGAGTGGCGGGTTCGATTCCCGCCCTGGGCAGTAGAAATATATTTATTGACAGACTCACTAAATAAACTCCTTGAACCCACCCTGGCTAGAAAAGGGTGGTAACCTGTAGATAACTCGTCCCGATTAGCCTAGTAGCATAAAGTGGACGTAAATAACAATAAACAGATTAACACTCTTTTCTAAACAGGTCGGGGAAAAAAGATCTTTTTTTAGTGAGTCCGTCACTAAATAAATTCCTTTTACCCAGGCGAGAATCGAACTAGCCACCCACTCTAGGTTTTACAATATGAGACTAACCAACGGTTTAACTTACAAGACTAATCTGAGCCCTCCATGCCTGCCTGTACGGGTTTATAAAAATTTATTTTACTGAAATGTGTGCATTGGAATGTTAGCAGCAAAGACCCCTGAGAAAGTAGAAATTAAAATGACCGAATTAAAAAAAAAGAGAAACTACTCATCTAAATAGTCTATCAAAGAATGCAAGGATATTCGCTAAAAATATTAAACTATCTTTTTTTTTTAATATGATTTAATAATCGCCTTAAATGGATGATCTCCCGATAACCGATAAGTTATCTTTTTTTTAAATAAATATAGGCATATTTCCTCGATTTTTTTAAATTTCAAAACTCTAGAATAAATTATAAACACAAGGTTAGTATTTTTTAAACAGTACCAAGAGGCGATATCACTTTGCTGAAACATCACCCAGTAATACAATACTTCTGCTGTTTTCTTTGATATTCAAAAAAGTCCGTCACGCAGGGGCTGTGAAAACTAAGCAGATTTCCAACGTGAAGTTTTACAATTGAGATATTACAGGAGAGCGGAACAGTTTAGGAAACGGCCGAACTAACTTTTGACGGAATCTCACGACGAGACCCCAAGTTAGCCGATCTCATCTCGTCCGTTACCGGACACACTTAATAAAACTGCAATTATCTCGGTTACTATTGAAGATAGAGAATAAATGTATATAAAAATAATTATAGTAAATATAATTTGCAACAAGATTGATTCTATGCAATTTGTTGATACAACTCATAGTAACGAAGATATTTCGAATTTTCGAAAATCCTCCCTTCTAACCCCCCCCCCCTTCCCACTTGTCCGATTTCAGCCAATAACGAACTTGATCTTTATTTTTACATAAAATATCAAGTTTGGTAACGTTCAAACAAAAATTGCGACCGCTAGAGCGTTAACAGACTATACACACACACACACACACACACACACACATATATATATATATATATATATAATTGTGAACGGACCTTATTTACGTCATCTCCTGAATAGGATCGATGGAAATCAAAGAAAAGTTTTGAAAATCACGTCATGAGTACGACCTTAATAGCACTATCGATCTTACGATAAAACGCTTACGATAAGATGTAGAGGCGTAAAAGTATGCATCTTCGCTACATCACCTTTACCGTGATTTACTACAATTGAAGGGGTAAGAAATCCAAAAACGTATTTCGATCAAGAACCAAACGCCTCTATGTCTGTAAGGGTTCATACAAATATAGTACACTCAGAGACTAATTGGAATGTTACCAGACAATATTCCTGAGAAAGTAGAAATTAAAATGACCGAATTCAAAAAAAGAGAAACTACTCGTATAAAATAAAAGGATATTCGCCAAAAATATCAATCTTTCTTGATTATAATATAATCATAATATAGCTCTGAAGAACAAAAAATATAAACCAATAATTTTAGTGATAAGTATAAGTGATTCATTCATGATGGATATCTATCAGGCTCTAGTGTAGCTCGACAAAAACTTTTTAAGATATATAAATTTTTTAAATAAATGTGGGATATTGGTTTTCATATCGCTCATCGGGTAGAACTAAGTAACTGTATTTACTAAAAATAGTAATCGTCATATTAGAAAGTTTTAATCGTAAGAAACAGCATCTTGATATAATTATGCCTTTGTGCACCTTAATCAAACTGTCATAAAAGCCTTCCTCTGCTATATTAATTTAAATGAAGCTTTTAACAGCCCAGTTAAAATTGCAAAATTTGCAGTTGCTCTAAGTTTCACTGGCTAAGTGACATGTCGTCTTGGAAATAAAAAAGAAAGTTGTCACATATGCTGTTATGACTCAATATTATATCATCTAGCCATGTATTTGAATTTATCTCAAAAAGTTAAAGTTCAATGAGAACAATATTTGGTATTTATGCTTCAAATAATAACAGCTTCTTGTTAAAATGACAGTAGGACCTTTCCTACCCCCTTAAACCCCCTTGGGTTTACTGAAGGCTGAAAACTATACAATTCAAGTATCTCGGCTAATAATCAAGGCCTTGACTTCCTTGCCAGGCAGGGAGAGGCTGCTCCTCTCATTGTGGTGAAGGGATGTAGGGGTAACTTCGGTCGAGTGATGGAGGATGATTGAATTGTACATATCACACATTACCAAATGGATTTAAATGAAGACTGTAATATTCTTAATAAAATAAAAAATAATCAAGATCGTGAAAAATTAAAATAACATTTGCAATAAGATTGGTTCTATACAATTTTTCGATTCCACGCATATTAACGGAGAAATTAAGAATTTTCGAAATTCCTTCTCTCTAAACCCCCACCCTCTTCCACTGAACGGATTTAAGCCAATAACGAACTTGATCTTTCTCTTTTCATATAATGATTAAACAAGAATTGCGAGTGCTAGCACGATAACACACACACACACACACACACACACACACACACACACGCACGCACGCACGCGCACGCACACACACACACACACAATTTTGAACGGACCTCATTTCCGTCATCTACCAGATAAGATCGATAGACATTAGTTTTTCGAAAATCGCATCATGAGTAAAATCTAAGTAGCTGATTTCCCTTAAGTGAAATCTGCTAAAAGAATATTTGCTTGAACATGACATGTATCTTTAAATGATACGCTGCGTGCGTTGACGAATGCAATGAGATACTCACAGTAGCGAAGGCGATGGTGACAGGATTCATGTTGGCTGGTGAGTGTGAAGGGTGAAAGTGGCTTGCCTATTACTTGCCGAGCCTCCCCCACTACTGCTCGAGTCACAAGCGGCAGCTTCCCCCTCTGCTTGCATAACCATATCCACACACACACAAACACACACACTTTCCTTCCTACGCTGGTCAGTTCCCTTTCGTTAGCGTGACTCGGCACTCAGGAAGTTACCACATTTAACGAGCGGCCCTCTCTTAAGAACTGTTATCACCAGGGGGAATATACCAAATGACAATGAGCAGGAGGCAAGGAGGCGGCGCCGGAGGTGGGTCTGGTAGGCAATCATAAGAGCCGCGACCATACTTCTAACGAGGAAATGCATTTCAACCGCAAAAGGTCATTGTACCAGTTCCTAATCATTAAAACGACTTTCAACTCTTTTTAATATAAGGTCAAGAAGTAAAAGTGGGGCTGTGTAAACTAAGCAGATTTCACACATATTTGTATTTACCTCAAAAAGTAAAAGTTCATTAAGATATTTGGTATTTATGCTTCAAAATATAACAGCTTATTATGAATTACATGAGAGGGAGAGGGGCTTTACTGGAGGCCGAAAACCATATTATGCAAGTATGTCAATTAATAATCAAGATAGAGAAAAAACGTACTTATCAACATTTATAGAACACTACATTTGCAATAAGATTGGTTCTATAATATTTTTCGATCCGACGTAGAGTAACGGAGATATTTAGAATTTTCGAAATTCCTCTCCTCTGAACCACCCCTCTCCCTGGTCTGATTTCAGCCGTTAACGATTAAACAATAATTGCGACCGGTAAGAGATTATATATATATATATATATATATATATATATATATATATATATATATATATATATATAGTTTTGAACGGGCCTTATTTTCGTTATCTCCTAGGTAGGATCGGTGGACATTTGAAGAAGGTCCAATCCTAGATGTGTTAGGCAAGCTTAGACGAGTCACCCCGGCCAGGGGTAGGTTCATAAATATTGACCAGTAAGGTCAATCTCAAAAGGGTGTAGCGAGCTCAAATGTATAGCAGTTATTTATTTATGTTTTCAATGCAATGTGTACCTAATTTTGGTGGTATGACAGAGGACCTCAGCGACGCTTACATAGGTACTAAGTATCCTATACGTCCAGCTGGGACAATTTTTTCTACCTTCTGGAAGTCATACAATGGATTAAAGAAGCTTCCGGGTATGCGGTACAAGCACTA
This sequence comes from Riptortus pedestris, assembly GCA_019009955.1. Taxonomy (NCBI): domain Eukaryota; kingdom Metazoa; phylum Arthropoda; class Insecta; order Hemiptera; family Alydidae; genus Riptortus; species Riptortus pedestris. The sequence continues at coordinate 18,686,574 of CM032230.1, read as the reverse complement.
TCCTGTTGATATATTACATGGGTAGGAGTAGGAGTTTAATGAAGGATGAAAACTAAAAAATGTAAATATCTCGGTTAATAAATAATCAGGATAGTGAAGTATGTATATGACGAAACATATAAAACTTTTCATATACAATATGATTGGTTCTATTTAATTTTTCGATCCGACGGATAATAATGGAGATATTCCAGATTTTTGAAATCCGCCCCCCCCCCCTCCTGGTCCTATTTCAGCGAACTTTATGTTTGAGTTTGCATACAACATTTAAATATCTAGTTCTGTAATCTTAAAAAAAATTGATGACCGCTAGAGCGTTAACACACACACACACACACACGCACCAATTAATCTTATTGAAAATTTCATTCCCTACAAATATTGTTAAAAACATCATTTCTGTTTAATGAATATTAAACCGAGATACTAGCATTTTTTAATTTTTAGACTTCAGTAAACCCCCCTACTATGCCATCGCACGTGAAGAATAACCGTACCATGAAACTTCCTATTTCAGCTGAAATACCATACATTGTGTTCACCAAATCATTTTCGTCATATCATGTATACGATCGATGGCATTTGAAGAAACGTTTCGAAAATCGTTTCACAAGTATGACCTCAATAATAGTCAACCTCAAGTCAGTCACGCAAAGGCTACGTACAGTAAACGAATTTTTCCTCTGTCAGAATGACAACTGCTCATTCCAAAAAAGGGCCCTACGAAAACAAAACTAGAAATATAATTTGTGTATTGAGAAATTGAATTATACAAGAATTCGATATGAAATAAGAATATGTAGTAGTGGGGAAATGTTGTACGCAGAAAAACATGAAATAGTTAATAAAACAAAGAACTTGGCTATTAAGTTTGGTTATAAAGTATTTTCCGATTGAGCACAATTAATAAGGAATGAATAATACAGATACCCAGAAATCATAATCACTGTAAACAATGATAATGGAGCTTTAAGTCGAGAAAATCAGCTGCTAAACAAACCTTTCAAAGCAAAAGGATTTCAACTAATAAGCGTGGATACCAATAACTGTAATGATGTATTATTATACACTTGTTAGGTCTAATGTATATAAATATTAGCTTGTGTGCTGATATTGGTGAAGCACCTTTAAATTACAGACGAGATTGGTTATGCGTATCACATTATTTTAAAGTATCCTCACAAATTAGCCACCCAGCCAGAAATTTATTTCTAAATAATAATGATTATAAAACAACAATCAGGAAGTATGGGATGTAAAATATAGAAATTGTTCTCAATAAAAACTGTCAATTAGAACCATGGCTCTTATTTCCACCTAATATAAATTGGGAATTGAAAAAACATAGGAAAAGGATAACCCACCAATTTATTTTTACTAATGAATATAGAAAAATAAGAGTCGTGCGAATCGTCCTCAGATTTCTATTTGTACACAGATGGATCAAAAACTGACGGAGGTGTTGGTTCAGTCGTATATACGAATGATCTCTTTTTGATGTACTTCCTTCCCTCAGTAAGTAGTGTGTTTACAGCGGAACTTAAGCAACAAAAGCAGCTCCTAACTTATTGTTAATTGAGCAAAAGAATGCATTGCAAATTGGTATGTTCTGACTCTTTCAGCAGCCTAAAATCACTTGAAGAAAGGCACAATATAAATCCGATTTGTAAAAAAATTATACAGATTTTAGAAGAATTACACAAGAAAAATATTAATGCAGAAATTCTATGGATACCAGGACATTGTGGCATAGAAGGAAATATAAAAGCTGACGCCTTAACCGCAATAGCTAGCACACACAGGGCACACTACTGACCGAAGTTTCAATTGCTGACGCCATCAATCATGCAAAAAAGTGGTACTTGAGCAATGGGCATGGCAATGACATGAGTTGCATGACAATAAGCTCCGCTCCGTAAAAAGTAGTGTGAACCCCTGGTATACTTCTACAAGTACAAAAAGGAGGATAACGCCTTAGAATTGGCCACACACAGCACCTAATGAAACTACTACTGTTAGCTCTACTCGTGGAGTAGAGCTAACAGTTGCACACTTACTTAGACTGTAGAAGGTATGAGGACATCAGAAAGTCCCTTGGTATATCAGAAGTACTATCTGAAATTCTTGGGGATGATAGCCACTCTATAAATAAAACTGTTAAAATTTTTAGTAATTACGGGTCTAAATAAAGAAATATAATATAAGACTTCAGCCTATGCACACAAGTCAGTGAAGTAAGTATTTATATATCAAATTGTTTATAACAAAAAACTGATGTTTTTTGTTATTTATCACAGAATCGGAAATAGAGGAGAGATGCAACGTAGGCGAAGATGACGGAGGGCAAAGGAGTGGATGGGATCTCTGAAGAGAGTACCGAACGAAAGTAAGAATAATGAAGACCGAATTTTGACCGCCTAGGCACAAATATCTCTCGCGAGTTCGGTGCCTATTTACAATAAAATAAATAAAAATGATTCCTGACATCATTCAATTGTCTGTTCTGCTTTCACTCTACAGGTGTCGTAACCAACATTCTACAGCAATACAAGTTAATGATTTATGTTTTTTTTCTTATTGAGTCATTATCAAATTAATTTTAGAGATTCATAGTAAAACAGTTATTAAAATCGGATACGGTAAGTTTTAGGCAGTAGCTGTTTCTTACTCCATACTATTCACGGGCTGGAAGGCGCATTTGTTACAACGATATCTTGGGATATAAATAGTACTATATATCGTCAGTCTATATACAACATAACTGCTTCAAGAGGGCGAAAGTTGGACTCCTCACAAAGGGGAATATAATAGATTGGAACAATGGAAATGCGGATTTTGGAGGGTATAATAGTAATTGAAGGGTTTGCTGCAAAAAGGAGGTAGCTCCATATCATAGCTGTTGGGAGTTGTTGGGAGCCCAAAAAAACACCTCTTTTATTTGGCACAAAAAATTTTCTGTTTGTAAAACCAATAATTTTGCTGTACTTTATTTTCAGTTTTCTTTGAATAAAAAATACATAATAATAGTACATTCTATTTATTTTTACACCTTTTTCCAAGACATAACATATTCCCCCATTCCTCATATTCCATTCTTTTGGGCAAAAAAGTGGTAGCTCCAAGGAGCATCCACGTACCACCAAAATTTGGATGATATTTTTTGTATGAAAATAATGTTCTAATATGTAAACACCATAATTGAAAGTAAGCAACAACAATATTTTTACATAACTTAAAATTTGAATTTTTTAAACGGTTTTTTAGGTTTCCCAAAAACTGGAAAAATTGGAGCTACCTCCTTTTTGCAGCAAACCCTTCAATTTGAAAAGAGAATCTTCTGAAAGAACATGATGGTTGCAACTAGAAAGCTTAAACTTTAGAACAAGAACACAGATACCAACTAACACGTCAATATCGCTTGTGAAATTTCTTTATGGAACCTGGAGAAGTTCATCACTAAAGAACAAATTTTGTTCAAAACTGCGAAAGGACTGGTTAAAAGGGGGTTTCCAAGGGACAGATTTACATCTCAGAGTTGGGTAAAATCTTCTAACTAAGCTGACAGGCAAACTCCAATTACTGGAGGGAAACAAGAGGTTCTAGGTTAATGGAATCTCTATGGCATCAATAGAAAATTTCGTATACAAATACTTAATGTGTTACTTCAGAAAGTGCAAATTACCCTTGATGTAATAAGGAAGATTTCTGTCCATCCTGTAACCAAAAAATGAAAGTCCGTTACGCAGGGGCTGCGAAAACTAAGCTGATTTCCCACTTAAAGTTTTACAATATACAAGAGCTAAACAGTTACGAAACGGTCGAGCTAGCTTAAATATCTCCGTTTTTATGCGTCGGATCGAAAAATTGTATAGAATCAATAATTTTTCCTAATGAAATGTTTTATAAATGTTGTTATATGCGGTTTTTCAATTTCTTGATTATTAGCCAAGATATTTGCATGTTTTGTTTTCGGTCTCCAGTAAACCCCCATTCCCTACTCATTTCATATTAACAATAAGTTGTTATATTTGAAGGCTAAACATTAAATATTGTTTTCGTTGACCTTGTTTTTGAGATAAATGCAAATATGTGACGAACATGGGAAATCTGCTGAGTCAACGCAGCCCTTGTGTGACGGACATTTTCTTAGTTTAGAGCTACATATGACGTCAATATGCCTAAGAACTCCATTTTTACAATGGTTTACACCTGAGCTGCGATGATTCATTTCTTCACGGGGTGAGCTTCGCCCAGTTCTTTAAGTGGTAGATGTCAATCATTACCTATCAAGCCTCTTACCGCTGTAGATTTGATTTGCTGAATGGGCAATCGCTGACGCCTCACTCAAATAATGAAGTTACCAGCCATTTCATAATTCAACCATGAAGTTTCCCCAAAGGATTTCCTTGATCCCAAAAAAATTGATGGAAAGTAAATGGTTTTAACAGATTTCCCTCAAGGAAAATCAGCTATTGAGGTCGTACTCATGACGCGATTTTCGATCCAGCAGCGAGAACAATGGAGACCCCTCGGATTTTTTTCTAGGTCCCTTACAACAGCTCAGCAGAGGTACTCCGCTTATGACAGAGAGCTGACAGCAATCTATTGCGCCGTCAAACACTTCAGGCCACTGATCGAAGGTCGGCATTCAGCTTCCTAACGGACCACAAGCCTCTGGTGTATTACTTCTACCAGAAGTTGGAGACAGCCACACCGATGAGAATCCGCCACGCCGAGAGAATGTCGCAGGTGAAGAAAACAATGTGGCCGACATCCTCTCGCGATTGGAGGAGATAAACAACCCAGTCGAGATCGTCAGCATCGTCCAAGCCGAGTAGGAAGATCGACTCCAGAGCTTCTTAGGAATCCCAGCCTGCAATTGAAGTTGATCGAGTTTCCTCAATTGGATAAGCCACTCCTCTGCGACTTCTTCACCCTGAAGACTCGACCCTATTTACCCCCATCCATCCGCCAAGAGGTATTCGGAAAGCTCCATGGACTTAGTCACCCTGGTGTTCGCGGTACACGGGGTCTTATACCCCAGCGGTATTTCTAGCCAAGCATGAATACCGACCTTACGACTTGGACCCGAAACTGCATGGCTTGCCAACGCTCCAAGATTCATCGTCACAGTGACTCCGCCGGGAGCCTTTGCGCCAGCCAGCCGATTTGAGCATGTCCACGTAGACATTATTGGACCCCTTGGCACCAGTCCAGCCACGATCTTGACCCCAAAAGACCCCAAGACCTGCTCCCACGTCTTCATGCGAAACGACGCAGTGAGGAAACCCCTCACACCACCCTACACCGGATTACACCCGGTTCTGGAGAGAGGAGATAAGACATTCATGATGGAAGACGGTCTCGATCGACAGGATAAAGCCAGCCCATGTCTTAAAGGATGTCAACGACCCAGTCTGGCTACAGCCAAAACTTCTTCCTCCTGACGTGACATCTGAAAATGCCCCCGTTAGAAAAGCCAATCAGCCTCCATCAAATACCCAACGGGGACGAACCATTCGTCCTCCAGTCTTCTTCTTCAACGGGGTCATTGGGCGGAAGTGATGTAATGGCAACTCGTTCATTCCAACTTAACCTTCCCCAACAACTGCCAAGCCAGTGGAAGGTTCAAGCCAAGGCGGGTTACCGGCGACAGTGTTGCCCAACAGATGACAATTAAAATTAATTATAATAAATTAGCACCTGTCACACTGATCGCAATAATTATTAGCACACCTACAATCAGCGGATAGCCCAACCTGACAATCTGGTAACCGTTATTGGTGTGCAACGTGATTGAGCTTTTTTTAAGCCTTTTTTCGAGAGTGTGTGGACAGTTTATTTTATCTTTTATTTATTTATTATCAAATTATATTAAATTACGAGATGTATAATTTTTTTATTACTAGAGACTTTTTATTTTAAACTTTCATTTTATTAATCATCCTTCAACTCCTTCATATTATTAACTTGGAAACTGACTGAATGATTACGTATTACCGTTTGTATTAATTCCCTCAACATTCAGGCGGTGTTACCAGTATGAAGATTTATCTGTTGCAAACCTTCCCGTGGAGAATTTTCATTTAAATAATGTAATTTGTTGACGTCCATGCTGTGCTACTATGGCTTATTGGGACGGGTTACCTCCAGGTTGTCACTAATTCTAGCTAGAGTGGGACTACCCTATTATAAATCCCTATTGCCCAGAAGGGAATGGACCATTCACTACATGTTTGTTCAGAACAATATATTTGTTCAAATAAAAACGTCATTTGACTAAATAAATATTGAACCTCTTACTTACAACAGTAGTTCAAAGCATTTACAAGAAAATAAATAATGGCCATTTTAACAGATTTCTTTTAATGAGAATCAACTATTGAGGTTGTACTCATGGTTTTCAATAAATGTCCATCGATCGTACGTCAGATAATATATACTCGTTTGTGACAGTTCTCGCTGTCCGATTTTTTATTTCGGAGCTGTACTCGTGACCTTTCTCTTGACATAAAACGTTTAATACCAAGTTTGACAACGATCAAACAGAAATTACGAACGCTAGAAAGGTTAACAAATATATATATATATATATATATATATATATATATATATATATATATATATATAGTTACAAAAAACATGAAACAGTGCACAGAGTTAATCACATATTTAAGATGTATGAAGCAGATGAAACGACTGACAGGGAATGACAGTTGGCTTCAGAAATGTCTCAGCGATCTTGATGTCTAGACATCTGGGACCCTTTGTTAGAGGGGAGGAATATCGAAAACTCTAAAATATGTTGGACAATATATTGTATATAACCAATGTTATTGAAAATTTCATTTCCTATATATTTTGTTACATACATATTCCCTCTATCATTAGTACGTATTAACTGAGGCATTGGGATTTTTTAGTTTTCACTCCTACTCATGACATTAACTATAAAGCTGTTAAATCATGAACCAATTTATTGAAAGGTTAAATACCAAATATTATTTTCAAGAGACCTTTATTATGCAAGATCAATTAATATTTGATCTTGTTTCGAAGATATTGGTCTGTACCATACTTGATATTTAACTGTTTCAGTCAATGCTAAAGATGTGTTATTGACTGAAGTTGAACCTGGAATAGTGGAGGTTTAGAGGGGGGAAGGGAACTCGAATAATACTGTCCTTATGGGTCGGGTAATGAAGTGCAATAGAACCAATCTTGTTCCAGAACCAGAACTATTGATGCCCTACAATTGTGCTATTAATTTTTTCGTAACTCAAGTACTCAGCGAGTTATCTGTACTGTTTGTTTTTCAGCCTGCAGTAACCCCCCTCTCCCTTCTACTCATTTGTTTTTTTTACACAGAAAAAGGGAATATGTTGTGACATGAGATCAAGTGGTGTGTTATACCATTGTTGTTTATTGTTATATACGACGTGATGGTATGATCCGGTTTATTTTCCATTATTTCACCCCATTATATATTGTACACATTTGGAATAATGTTTAATTATCAAAATAATTACATAATGTGCGATTGGACACAACCTTATTTTATTTCACAAATATTGTATTTGGTAACCTCATTATTTAATCTATCTGATTTCAAAGAAATTGTTAACATTGTTTATGAGTCAAGGAGATTATTCTTATGGCACAGTAAATAATTAAATTTTAATTTGAAACAACAGGGTTACAGTTAACTGTTCTCGAATATGCCTATCGGAAAGCTTGGTCTATCTGGAGTTTGTAGCTTGATTAAGCAATCAATATTAGCTTAAATTAATATTATTTCCTTAAGAATTATGCTTTTGTTTCTTCAATGTTTAGGACTTTTGTAAATAAGCATCGCTGTTCTCTTATCAGTTTCATCCACTAAAATTTCTTTTCTCCTCAAGTCAGAGGAGAGGTTTGTGCATCTTGGAAAAATCAATTCAAGCTGATTCATTTGTATATGAGGCTCAAGTTAGCCTCTTGAGTTAAAGTGTTGGTCTTAACCCATTAGTGCCCACGAGCAGCTTTAGCTGCATCAGTTTTTGAAAATCCACCAGTAGTGTTGACGTTGTTATTTTTCTAAGTAATTTGGCTTAAAGTGAAGGGGGAACATTCCTTGAGACAATAGGGGTGAGAGGTGGGGTACCTGTTACAAAGAAAAGGAGCTGTGACTACCTGTTTCACCCTTTTCCCATCTTAGGTCAGTCCTCACTCAATCCTCCTGCTGGAAAGAGGTAAGTTGTACTTGTAATCATTATTATTTTGAAATTTGGATTATATATATTTTGTCTATAATATTGGTAGTTAATATGTGTAAAATATGAAGAAGAAAAAAAAAAAAAAACTAGCCCAAATTTGATGTTGAATTTTGCATGCGTCTAAAGCTGCTCGTGGGCACATAGTGTACTAATTATTTTCATATTTCTTCTTCAGACTAGAAAATTGTTTAGCAATTGCTCCTCAATAATATTTAATAGTCAAGAGGATATTTAACACATCTACAAATAAAATGTAAGTATTTTTCATTATGCAACTATTCTATAGATATTTTATTTTATTTTTCTATATATATATTTTATATTATCATTTATAATATAACTAACCAACATTTTTTGAAGCATTTATTCTATATTATCCTTATGATATACCTTAGTGATATTGTATATTTTGTTTTTTTAGGAGTCATTCAAAGAATATAATGTCAGTCAATGACATCATTAGTATGTTGGAGGAAAGGGCAGTTGAACGAGGTGTGGAAACAATAATCATAACTGGGCCCGATGAATCCGGAGATGTAATATCTGATGAGGATTCAGATTTGTCTGACGGGGAAGCTGCTGGGGATCCTGTTCATCTCCCGGCACGAGTACTTCGTGGAGAAGGGTTTCGCATTATATGAATACAACCAGCATATGGGGGGAGTTGATCTAAATGATCAGTTTGTATCAACGTATCGGACTACAATAAGAACTAAGAAATGGTGGTGGCCATTTTTTTGCTGGGCAGTTGATGTAAGCTGTGTGCAAGGCTGGCTATTGCAGCGAAGGCTAGGTCGCAATATTCCGTACTTAGATTTTCGACGAGAGGTCGTAATATATTTGTTGAAACATTTTGGGACATCGAGAACTGGGCGAGGTTTTAAATACTCGTATACAGCTCTTGACAGTATTCGAAAAGATAGGACAGATCATTTGATTATAAAAGGTATTTCCAAAAATAAACTATGTGTCCAATGCAAGAGAAGAACCATATACCTCTGCAGAAAATGCAGCGTTTCACTTCACCCTGAGTGGTTTGCCCCTTATCATGAGTAGAAGAATGGGCAAAAAATGTATATATGCAATTTGTTTTATTTTACCTCCTTCGGTTATTTGTTTATATATATTTTTTTATGTGATTTATAATTTATTTATCCATATTTGATTGTTTTATTATTAGATAGAGTATTTGTTGTTATTATAAGATAGAGTATTTATTTATATTATTAGATAGAGTATTTGTTTCAGTTTATTTATTTATATATTTTTTTATGTGATTTATTATTTTTTTATAGATATTTCATTGATTTACTATTAGACAGAATATATATTATTTACTTATACATATTTGATTGTTTTATTATTAGATAAAGTATTGTTTTATTATTAGATAGATTATCTGTTTCACCTTAGTTTTGTTCCAAAAACATCTGAAAATTATTACATTGTATTATTTGAGTTTCTTATACAATAAAAGTGTTTTAAAAATTATATTGTTTTAATGAAAATCCTAAAATGCTTTTTAATGAGGCAATAAATGCAGGTAGTTCCAATCGAGTGCACCAAGTGCCCACGAGCATCTTTAGCTGCAGCCGGATATTCAGCACTTCCCTTACCATAAATTTTTTTTAATTATTTTTCCCATTGTCTATAAAGTAAAACAATAGTAAAAAATAAAAAAAAAATAAAATCTATCGATTGGGCACTAATGGGTTAATATCCACAATTAACTCTAGTCATTCTTCAAAAAGCATAAATCTTAATCTCACATGGTAATCCTAGAGCAGTGAGTTTGATTTCCGCCAGGGCAAATGGAATTTATTTAGTGACAAACTCATTAAATAAAATCCTTAGGACCACCCTTATCGTTAATAAATAATAATAATGTACAAATTAGAATCAGTCAGAGTTATTGCCATTGTTATTTTTACAAGCGTAATTGTAACTAAAACTACGATCAAAAGTACTAAATATTTAAATTAATGTGAAGAGATAATTAGGCAGTCACAAATGATACTGCCTTGGATGTTATTATATACTGCCAGGATAGTAATAAAATTCCTGAAAACCCAATAAAGTGACCGTTTTTACAGGTTGGACAAAATATCCCGAGTAAAAAGATATTCAGGAAACTGGGAATAATAATGATTTCCTCGTGCTGGTCTTCATTGTCTGCTGAAAAGCAGTTAATTCTGTTTTTTTAATGTGTTAAACCAATTATATCTTCAAGAAAACTGCTAGATAGAGCTCATAAAAATTTCGCGAAAAAAATTTGATAGGTAGTTCTTAGCTCTAATAACAACTGTCATTGGAAATTTGGTTTTCTTTGTTCGATCTTTTAGGATGGATCTCATGCTTCCAGAAATATTTCCAATGGCTAAAATTTAAATTCTTACCCTCCTTCATTTTTACATCTAAAAAACAACTCTGTTGAATGCATCAATTTCTTTCAAAAATTCAAATTGCACATCACTCAATATTCATCACTTATTTCACTAGTTATACATTGAATAATTTGATCACATCATTCTGTTAACACTGGTTAAATCCCATAAATGTATTAAAAACAAAATTGGACATGTATTCTGCAATTATTTAACATTTAAATGCTAATTCGAGCCCTTTTTGGGGAGCTTGTTTTCACTTTTAAGTATAAGTTGGTAAAGGCCACTACAAACACTTCATTACAAGACGTTTGTTCTAATGATGTTTGATTTTCTATCATACGAACATTAGTCAAATAACCTTTCCTCTCAACGTTGTCCTACGCAAATAATTGAAGCTAAAGCTCACATGTGCCACATGTTTACTTGAAAAACGGCTGTAGATTGTATCGAATGTATCCCATGAAATAAAATTGCTCCTTGAAGCTAATATCATAAACATTCATAAATGACTAACTTAAAACACGTTTCAGTGGTAAGTATTTGTTTCGTCATTTAATGACTCATCAGCAACATGAAGCGTTGGAATCATGATCAATTCTTATGAATAATAAGCTAATGCAGCTTGTTTGCCAGAAGTTCGTATGATACATGGATAAAATCTAATCATAAGAACAAACGTCTGTAACCATCACCCTTGATAGAAAGGCAGTTACTACTTTTCATTTTTACCTTTGAAACATTGTTAATTTATTTTATTAAGTAGTCTGATCGAATTATTCAGGTAGTATTTTTTTAGCTAGGGTTTAGAAAGATATTTTATGAGATTCCATTGAAAGAACACATCAAGCGAAATGGGTACTTTAAAATATCAATTCAGTAAAGAATCTACTAATTGGATTTTTATTTAGAAATAGAGAACGTGAAATGGCATCAGTAGCGCCAAGAAATTTGCTTAGTTTATGCACCCCATGCTCACAGACTATTTTTTTATTTAGTAGTAAGTTGGAATAATGAGTTCAGGTAGCATTATTTTAGTTAGTTTAATAATTAATTTTTATAGTGATAGTGTAAGTAGGGTGATATCAATTTTTACTATTAGACAGGTCATTTGTAATCAAGATACTGTCTTTTTCTTTGCTCCTTATGTATACTGTTACACCTTTCTCTGAAATATCATTAGTAAAGTCTTAGCACTTTTATGCTTACCTCACTCTCTTTCCTGCCTAATGATTAGAATTACGGCCTTTTTAATTCATTTTATAGAGTGGCTCACTTTTATTGACGGGGCAAGACTCAAGTATATCATTGAATAGTAACCATTTGTTTTTCTCATTACGGGATGGATTAGCCTGGAACTAACGAGGGTAGGTTATGGGTCATTGCAGCACTTCCGTACTCAGTGGTGTCGGTGGAAGTTTCTCTTCTACCAGTAAGTAATTAATGAAATCAGACATTTATGTCATTAGATGTTTTCTCTTATAATAGGATAATTCAATCATTTGTATGAGGGGTGGGAGTTAACTTAAGATTCATAAAATGAAAATAGAAATAATTATTTTAATATTTAAATTAAAGAAACATGCAAGAAGAACAATATTTTATCCCCTGTCTGTAATCTTCTCTTCGTCTTTGTCTGATGAAAACAGGTAGTATATATATATATATATATATATATATATATATATATATATATATATATATATATTTATATATAGGGTATCAAACTGCTGATATCCTGTCCCAATAAATTAGTCATAGTAGCAAACCATGTATTAATTAGGGGTATTCTTCTTTCCATTATCTTTTTTTCATTCAATAACAAATTCTTCAAAGAATTAAAGATAGCTAAGGAAGGATATTAAAGTAAAGCTAAAACAAAATGTCAAAACCAATAAAATATTCCTTTATAAGCGAAGACTCTTTTAATAATACAACTTGTGATAAAAAAATTCTAGCAAATGCTATTGTTTACGGGAGCAATTTATTGCAAAAATCAATTAAAGAGAGTCAAAGAAACTGCGAGATAGATCCATCTGGTGTATCTATATCCCATAGTGAAAATAAGTTATTATTGGTAGATACTCAAAATGATGCCAAAATAATTCATAAATTTAGATTATTATCCAGAGTTTATATGTCATAACGATAAAGACAACTCAACATTAACATTAGTTATGGAGGTTTTCTTCTCCAATTTGGCAACACTTTTAAAATTCGTGGATGTGAACTCTTACATTGAAACTCTTAACAGTGCTGGCTACATTGTTGAACTGGTTACATATGAGAATTTCTTGCTCCATCTCTCAACCAAGAACATTGAAATTGAAGAAGACGTCGATCATTTGTATGACTCATCAAAAAATTATAACTTAGAGAGCAGTACCCTCCCATGTGTGGGTATGTTATTACTGCTTACAGCTAAGCAAGCATATCACCAATCAAAATTATTCTGAATGGGATAAAAAGCGACTGAGGGCTTTATTGGAATCTCTTGGAGGACCATCAGAAAGTGAATTAAACAAGTATATAATAACAGTTGAAAAACCTGGATTAGTATATCAAATTTGCTCAGTAGTGGCATCAACGAGGAGTAGAATTTTATCACAATTGCTGTCCCCACTAGATTTAAATACTCAAGAAGGTAAGTTGCTTAATATTATCAAATCAAACATACGATGGTATCAAATGTCGAATTTCTGGCTCATAACTGACGTTATCATCAGATCTCATCCTAATCTTATGATCTGGGGTGATAAATTCTAACATTATGAACATGCTTTAGCTGTTTTTAAACATTATGGAGAACTTTCCCTTTTATAAAATATGGAAACCCTAATATCACTGTAGATGTTTTCAATTCGACTTCTATACAATATTTAGCAGAGATGGCTAAATATGTAGCTATAAAGGAAGGACAAATTACATATGAAAATTACCGAACTGGATATAAAGGAGAAATGCCAAAAGAGAAAGATTTAATATTCGCAGTCGCTAAAAGTTCCTCCTTTGCTTGGGCTGAATACATTAAAACTAGAATTTTGAGACCTACAGAGGAAAATATGAATTTCTATAAGACTATACACCCACCCGCGTGATGATGATTCAGTTAGTAATGAAGGTAGAGAAGATTCTATTGATAAATAACTGTTCCGTTTAAAAAAAAAAAAAAAAATAAAAAAGGAAGGTCCGGTGCCCCAGTGTCATGTAACCAATTTACCACAACAAAAGTTAACCATCTTACCCAAAAACATTTAATATTTAAATTAAAGAAACGTGCAAGAAGAACAATATTTTATCCCCTGTCTGTAATCTTCTCCTCGTCTTTGTCTGATGAAAACAGTCCTATTTAAGCTTGGAATAGGACAATGCAAGATTAATAACTCAAAATGTTCATATAGAAGAATAACCTTTCCAACAATTAGTTCATGAATGAACTATGAAAATGAGGGTATATTTTTTGCATTATAATAATCCGTGTTTATATAACATTTGTTATTCACAAGGGATGACATACATACTATTTATTTGTATTTTTCCAGTTTAAATCTTAAAATATACACACACATATTTTTTTCATCTCCTGCCAGAAATAAATAGAAAGCAAAAATTAAAAGAGAATCTCAGGATGATCTATAAAATTCATGCTGAACTGAGTCGTCGAATGCAAAGAAGACGAAGCCTGAGGAAAACTAAATAGCGGCTCGGAAGTGGCGTTAACCGAATCCACAGAAGCCCAACACCGCCTTTTCAACAGACATCAGCGGCGGGACAGGATATATATAAATATATATATATATATATATATATATATATATATATATATATATATATATATAGGGTATCAAACTGCTGATATCCTGTCCCAATAAATTAGTCATAGTACCAAACCGTTGATTAATTAGGGGTATTCTTCTTTCCATTATCTTTTTTTCATTCAATAACGAATTCTTCAAAGAATTAAAGATAGCTAAGGAAGGATATTAAAGTAAAGCTAAAACAAAATGTCAAAACCAATAAAATATTCCTTTATAAGCGAAGATTCTTTTAATAATACAACTTGGGATAAAAAGATTCTAGCAAATGCTATTGTTTAAGGGAGCAATTTATTGCAAAAATCAATACAGGAAAGCCAACGAAACTGCGAGATAGATCCATCTGGTGTATCTATATCCCATAGTGAAAATAAGTTATTATTGGTAGATAGTCAAAATGATGCCAAAATAATTCATAAATTGAGATTATTATTCAGAGTATATATCATATAACGATAAAGACAACTTAACATTAGTTATGGAGGTTTTCTTCTCCAATTTGGCAACACTTTTAAAATTCGTGTATGTGAACTCTTTCATTGAAACTCTTAACAGTGCTGGCTACATTGTTGAACTGGTTACATATGAGAATTTCTTGCTCCATCTCTCAACCAAGAACATTGAAATTGAAGAAGATGTCGATCATTTGTATGACTCATCGGTACCGGGACGGCGCCGGCCCTCCCCAAGGGCAGCAGTAAGCCCCGCTGTGTAGCTCTTGGGTAGGGGAACCGTAGGAACAGTAAGTAGGTCCTTAGTCGGCTTTGCTGTTCCGGGCCGGGGATCACTTCGGCCTTAATGGGGTAAGTTCTAGCGGCTTACTCAATGTGAACTACGGGCTGGGTGGTGTCCGGAGTGGAGGCTTGCCTTCACTGCCGGTCATAGACGTAGTGGTCGTGTGTTCAAAGCCCGAGGACATACAGGCCAGGAAACTGGTACATGTGCTCTTCGTGTGGGAGCCGGTTAGTAGAAGACTGTCCCTTCCATAGTATCGCTAAACCATCGTAGCGAATCCTCAGTCACCAGAGAAGCGTTGGATAGGTATAGGCTGGATTAAGGCCTCACGGCTAGGTGCCTCCTACATTGCTGCCACACTTCGAATGGGTACACAATGTATGACTCATCGAAAGATTATAACTTAGAGAGCAGTACCCTCCCATGTGTGGGTATGTTATTACTGCTTACAGCTAAGCATATCACAAATCAAAATTATACTGAATGGGATAAAAAGAGACTGAGGGCTTTATTGGAATCTCTTGGAGGACTATCAGATGAATTAAACAAGTATATAATAACAGTTGAAAACACTGGATTAGTACATCAAATTTGCTCAGTAGTGGCATCAACGAGGAGTAGAATTTTATATCAATTGCTGTCCCCACTAAATTTAAATACTCAAGAAGGTAAGTTGCTTAATATTATCAAAGCAAACATAAGATGGTATCAAATGTCTAATTTTTGGCTCATAACTGATGTTATCATCAGATCTCATCCTTATCTTATGATCTGGGTTGATAAATTCTATGATTATGAACATCCTTTAGCAGTTTATAAACATTATGGAGAACGTTTCCCTTTTATAAAATATGGAAACCCTAATATCACTGTAGATGTTTTCAATTCAACTTCTATACAACATAAATTGAGTTACAAATAAATAAATACTTTAACATCTAATTAGTTCGAGAAAACACCATATTTGCCATGAGACATGATGTGCTTGGTCATGCAAAGTCTGTCGGAACTGCCTCTGGAACATCTACTCAAAGGTTCCACAGGTTACAAGAACTATTTTGGATCCCATGTATACTGAAAATTATTTATTTACCATGTGGTAATGTGCACAATAGGCCTTATATTATTTTCACACCGGCAATAACAATAATTGATAAAACTAGAACGATTTTATAAGATAGACCACCAGAGCAGGTAATTCAAACCACAAAGCTGACATCTAAAAAGAGTTAATGTGAAATTTCAAATTCTATATTTTCTTGTTTGGTGTGTATATAACGATTTTTTAATTATAATCGAGGTCATTGAAAAGTTAAGATGTTAAGAGGCTAATTACAAAGAGAGACACCAATTAAATAGAATTTGGTGAGAAAGACAAATTGAGCTAGCCGGAAAGGAAAAGGAAAAAGAAGCACATGCAAGCAAAAGGTGTTTCAAGAAAATCAAATAAACTAAAGGAGAAATTGATTAAATAATTAGAGCAAAAGAGGATTTATATATATATAGCAACAATCAAATTTACGTAAAATTTAAAAAAGACGACAAAGATTTTCATGAGTGTACTGTTTGATATGAATTTTTGGGCTGTCTCTTCAGCGTAGTCCTTGTACAATGTTCAACATTTATCTTCTTATTCTGGACCCAACATTTTTATATGTTCTTCATATTTTTGTGGCAAGGGTCATCAATAAATATTTTTTTTGTGCAAACTTTATTGATACTGCCCTACATGTTTCACGGCTTACATGCCATCTCTTCCAGGGCTATCCATTTTTAAAGTGCTTGTTTCCCTCTTACATTTTTTACGACTGTCTGTCATACTGAGTATGAACAACCTCTCCAGTCAGAACAGCAACGAACATATGAGGGACAAGAGCACTTCAGAAATGGATAGCCCCTGAAGAGATGGCATGTAGCCACAAAACATGCAGGGCAGTATCAATAACATTTGGGCAGAGAAATGTTTTTATTGGTGACCCTTGCCATGAAATTATGACAGGTATTTAGCATTTCAATGATATCAGAACCAGGCTTATCAACAAAAGTGACCTAACCCCTTAATTGATAGAAAAGATTTTACAGGAATATCTAGAAGGAAATTATCATATACTGTACTGTACAAAAGCAGGCCGAATTTCTTCTAATTATATAGACATGATATAAAACGAACGGAGTAACTAAATGGTGGGGTTCCTGTCAGAAAATAAAATTGATTAAAAGAACATTTTTCTATACATCTGAGATAAGCATTATAAATTGGTTCATATTTTAAACAGCAATCAAAGGTAATAAAAGAAATAAACCACTTTTTTTAAAATGTGGGGAACGTTTTGTTTCATCTCATTGTTCTTAAGACACTACAGCAGTAGTAAAGATATTTACTTTCTTATTGAAGTGATAATGTTTTCAGACAAATAATTATTGAACCAAGTTCCGAGGATAATTTTAATAATACTAATAAGTGTTATGCACCCAAGGTGAGCACCCATACACCTCGTCTCCAGTGCAGTTAAAATGAGATCAATTTGATTTTGATGAACTTTGCGCTGTTGAGGAAACCACTTTTCCTAATTAACTGCTTCAGGGTAAGAGTTTCACCTTCTGCAAATCATATTTTTGATATTCAAAATGTTTCAGCACTTAACTTCACATTTAGTTTAATTAATATACTGCAATTAGTATTATACAAATGGCCCTGCTTATGTTAGCAAATTTCAACATATTACAGGTTCATGCTGCTGTTGGATAAGCTGGGTTGCAGTCTGTTAATATATTCACATTAACCACTTTATTTTCATAGTAACATAATACAATTCATTCTTTACACAGTCATACAATATCATAATTCAATCTTTTGTTTTTAAAATCCTTAGTCCCACCCTGGCTAGAAAAGAGGGGTAACCTGTAGATAACCCGTCCTAATTAGCCTTAGGTACAGAAAGTGGACGTTAATAAATAATAATTAATTAATCTTGTTTTTCACCTTTGACTTTTTACCATATGTTAAATACAGTATATTGATATACCACAACTCTCCCCCTTTAAAGAATCTGGAAAAACCACTTTAGGATTTATTATCTGTAAAATTTGCAGAATTCTTTCCAATGTGGATTTTTTCCAAAGATGCGGATGTTATGGTTATGACAAGACTTCTTGCTAATGATCCTGTATATTCTTCTTCTGCCTCATCATAATGACTTTTAGAGTATCCCTCCTCACTTATTTTTTCGCCACACTTGTCTTCAGACCCCTCGTCAAATATTCTCCCAAATTCATAATAACTCTCATCATCACTTTGTTTTATATATTCAACCCAACCAACCAGGGTTGTCATATCCCCTATTATTTCCAGTACGTTCTTCAACATGACCAAACTTAGATGTATTGCACATGTTGCATTGGTACCACCATGCCCAGTTAACATTTGCACATTTAACGCACTGCCAGTCATCAGCACTCAATAACCTCAAGAGTTACGCAGAGTATTTGCTGACAAAAGTCTTGCCCCAGCTTCTTCTGGCCTCTATGCGCTACCTCGCCTTTTATCTTCCCGCAAAGGAAACACCTGCTCTTTCTAGCAAAGTTTATTGTTTCACACTGTAAAGCCAAACCCAGCCAAATTTAACTTTCCTTCTGTAGCAATTCTGTTCTTGTTGAATGTTACTACGACCTCACCCACACTAGCAGTGAACTCTCCAAACTTTTGATGCAAACTATTTCACTATTTTGAGACCTTATCTCTCATGAAGAGCTGATGCTGCCTTCTGTTTCAATGTTTCTACCTACCTGATAAGATAATGCTTTTTCTCTTTCACCAATTCTTTGTTCTCAGATTCAATAGCTTTGTTCTTAGCTGAAAAAGGTCTTCGTGAGTTTTTCAATCTCTTAACCCTCTAATTACTATAGTGGATTTGCGCAATTAAAGAGTTAATGTACACTGTTTTGCACTGACATTATTAGTGAATATTCCTGCACAGCAGCAGTGCACAACTCAGTCAGTCTTTTAAAATCCTTGCTAGCTATCATCCTCACAGCCATTATTTGGTTCAACTCTTTTACTGCTTCCTCATGATGCTGTTGTGCCTTAACTAGTGCATCTCGATATTTGTTGCGCATCCGAAGTACAATTTCCATTGTTGGATAGATGCTGTACACTGTTGTTTCAAATTATTCCTTTCTCTAATAGCCTGATTTCTTTCAGTGACCATTTCATCACACTGCTTCTTTATGCGGCCACAACCTCCTGAGCTAGCTCAATTTTGTCCACAGGCAAAGTATGTGAAGCAATTATATCATTTATAACGCTTTCTTAGACTTTCATATCCTAATTCATGGCATCATTTCTTTAAAACTATTGTAAAATTTATATCTGTAAGAAAAACTTAGATTTCCTACACAAAATGATCAAGACAATCAGTACCTTCTAAAGGTGTATCACAAGGTTCTCACCTTGTGTATTAACAAATTCATCACTAGCCTAAAATCGTCTTCTGTGAATCTTCTGCAGCAGGAAGAATAAGATAAGATACATCACATTGAAGACCTCTCTTGCCACTGAAGCAACCAATGTAAGTCCAGACTGGCATACTTTGAGATTGAATGCTCTCAATTTCATGAGTGTGAGAGTATTTGTTGTATCTGTATTGTTTGTGGTATATCATTATTAATAATTACTATGTATTATCATTTTAAATCATTGCCAATGTATAATATAAATTACCATCTATCTGTTCCCCGCTTGTTAATCTGAGATATATTTTTGTTAATAAATAAATAGATAAATATAAATAGACACTCGGGATGTTATTTAATGAATTAAACTAAATAAATTCTTTTGTCCAGGCGGGAATCGAACTCGCCACTCTAGGTTTACTATGTGAGATTTAAGGCAACACTTCTAACTCACATAACTAACCTGAGCCCCAAAAAATCAAAAGATACATAAGAACCAAATGCACAGAAGTAGCCATATTTTAATTAATATTCAATTAAGTTATTTCCAAGTATGACTCAAACAGCTCAGCTGCAATATTTGTATTTAACTTTTTTTGAGAACAGTTGACCACAACAGCTTTAGCAACTGCTGAGGTCTCCTATTTATAGGTCCAATTAGTCAAATACATTGATTGAAGATGTGCCTGGAGAAAATAAGGGTTAATTAGGACCCTCCCGAAAATCAATTTGATGTCACAGAATCCTCCTAAAATGTTGATTTTTGGAATTAAAGCCTCCATCATTATTTTACCAACTGTAAAAAAAGAGTCCCGTCTAAGACAATTTAATTTGTAAAGCTCTCATTCTCTAATTAATTAGTTTTAAACTAAGAAGTGTTATTTAGTTCTATTACTAATACTACAGTTGCACAACTGAGTAACAACACTGTGAAAGGGAAAGCCAGAAAACTGCATACAATATAGTAGATGTATATTAAAACGATCCTGCAACACCTATCATTCAAAATTATGCATTTAAAATGAACAAGTTTTTTAGAAGAAAATATGGACATGGAAAGTTGTCACTCAGGAAACATACACTGAATACCTGGCATCAAAGACATTGTAACTCTCAGGCTAATAGCAACTGTGTTACATGCAAAATCTCAGTTCATCGCCCGCTATAGGCAGAATAACATCTATATCATTTCAGTCTCCAAAATTATTGCAAAGTGTCTTGCTTGCTCAGTTTAATTAAAGCACAAAAGAGAGCCAGTTATCCTTTTGTGAAGTTTCCAGATACGCGTTTCATTAATTGTTCAAACGATATTGTTTCATCTACACACCTTGCTTGCCAATATTCACCCAAATTCTGCCAGTTCTTCAATATCCTTCATCATTTAATAATTCAGTAATTTTCATTATTTATATTACTTGGATCAGTACAATCACGAAACAATCCCCTAAATTAATATTAACCCTCCCAGTACCATGGGATCCTCCAAGGACCCCCCCCCCAGCTCTCTGAATTTTTACGAGAACTTTATGAAAAACTTGACCAATCGAATTGTTACTTTGTGACTTTTCCTTTGAAACAGTTTTTTATCAGATCGTACTGACAGTTTTTATAGATTCTATTAGATAAACCATTAATAATTTATTTATTTATAAAAAAACTTGGTTTGGGGTCCTTGCGAGACCCCATGGTACTACACGTATAACTTTTTTACTACATATCTATTACAATTTTATTGATTCTATGAAATTTATTTATTAAAAGAATTTATTGATTGTAAAAAATTTATCGATTAAAAGAAATTAAAAGTTTTAAGTCACCAAACCTCGAGGAAAGAGAATAAAAAACAAGGTATTCCTTCCTAATTTTACTCTCTTTTTTCATATTTTGATGAAAAACGGGAAGCTAATTGATCCTTAAAACGGCAACTGTGCTAACTAAATACGTAAAATGATGACTCCAATGAGTCAAATCAGTGAGCCAAGACAATAAACGAAGGATTTTGTTTCTTAATCAATAAACTTTTTACAATCAATAATTTCCTTTAATAAATAAATATCATACAGTCAATAAAATTGTAATAGGTATGTATTAATTGTAGTCATTTTTCATATTCCTAACTAATAAATCCAAATAAATTATGTTTTTATATGAAAAATGTAAAAAAGAGTGGGGTCCTGCAAGGACCCCCGTGGTAGTCTGTGATTGTCCGGACCCGTGGTATTGGGAGGGTTAATAATACATCTGATCCAGATAGTAGGTATTTTAAAAATAAATACAGTTCAATTTTATAACATTTGCCATCCGAAATTAGGTTATCTAGTCCAAAAACCTAGTAAACGCTAATGAAAAAAGTCCGTCACGCAGGGGCTGCGTAAACTAAGCAGATTTCCCTCGTGAAGTTTAGTAATAGATAAATATACATACTGCTAACACAACACCGTGAATAAATACCGACGGAAATAAGAAATGTTTCATTCAATTTCAATAGCCTGCCGACAGGAAGCGTTAGGTTAGAAATGTAAACAAACGGGTCCCGCCTCACACCGGAAAGAAAACAATTACTGAAATATATCAGAATATAACACATTAATTTTATTGAGAACTATTTACTATATCTAGTACTGTAATTAATAATAAGTCAGAATAATTGTTATCTCAATCAATACTATTTTAGTAGTCCAAAACTTTAAGATGGGGGGGGGGTCATCATGGCATATTTGCAGGTATCTCGTATAATAAAGGTCTCTTGAATACAATTTTTGGTATTTAAACTTCCAATAATGTGATTTATTATGTAGCAGAGTATTGTTTACGTAACATGAGTAGAAGTGGCGGTTTGGTGAAAACTGAAAAATGCAAATATCTCGGTTAATATTCAAGATAGAGAATAAATGTATATAACAATATTTATAGTAAATTTAATTTGTAATAAGATTGATTCTGTATAATTTTTCGATCCGACGTATAGTAACGGAGATATTTCGAATTTTCGAAAATCCTCCCCTCTAAACCCCCCCTCCCACTGGTCCGATTTCAGCCGTTCACGAACTTGATCTTTCTTTTTAAATAAATCGCTTAAATATGAAGTTTGGTAAGGATTAAACAAAAATTCCGACCGCTAGAGCGGTAACAGACATATATATAGATAGATAGAGAGATAGATAGATAGATATATAGATATATATATATATATATATATATATATATATATATATATATATATAGATATATATATACAGTTTTGAACGGACCTCATTTTCGTCATCTACTAGGTAGGATCGATGGACATTTGAAGAAAAATGTCGAAAATTCCGTCATGAGTACAACCTCAATAGCTGATTTCCCTTAAGGGAAATCTGCTAAAACTAGACAAAACAACCACAATATGTTGTTTATTAATGCAAAATATTAAGGAGTTTTGTAAAAGGTGTTTTAAAATAAAAAAATTAACATTTCAAGAGTTCAATAAGTGACTTATATTATAAACAATCAGTAAATTTACATTAATCAGCCTATTTATTCTTCTGACAAATGTGAAAGATTGTAGCAACTTAACTAGTTACTAATTCTGTAAAAGCTGAACTTATGAGTCTTGAAGAAGAAAATAATATGCCTATCATGCACAAACCATTTATATACACATAACAGAGCCTTTTCAGAGAAATAACTCAGTTATCAGTAATGAAAACAAAATAGTCACAAAATATGAACCAGATTAAAGGAAACACATCACACGTAAGACAGAGCACCCATGTGAACAAGAAAAAGTATGTCACACTGGGGAGAGGGAGGGGAATAAAATAAGATTTCCCATCCACAGGCAGGACATACTGAAAATCTAACCATACCAAATATTCTCAATTTCCAAAAAAAAATTGATGAGAAATGGGCGATCAATAAAATCCAAATTAATGAAGTCATCACTCTACATATTTTCATGTATCTACCACAGTAGAAGTTTAATGAGGACAATATTTGGTATTTAAGCTTAGAATAAGAAATAATGAAATATTATCTCTGAAGACTAAAAATTAAAATATAAGGTCTCGGTTAATATAAGAAATATATGAAAATATGTAAAGAACAACATTTGAAGAAAATTAAATTTACATTAAGAATGGTAACATGATTTTTCTAATCTGACACATAGTTACTGAGATAGTTGAATTTCTATTTTGAATGAATTTTCTATTTTCTCCACCCCCCCTCTCTTGTTGGTCTGATTTCAGCCATTAATAAACTTGATCTTCAGTTTTAAATGAAAAAGTTATTTATCTTGTTTGGTATTGGTAAACATCAAACTAAAATTGTGACTCAGTTGATAACAGGGAGCGTGTGTGATTTATAATCTCACTAATCCGAATCATACTTAGAACTAAATAATCGAAATAGATAAGACTAAAACATCATTTGTCATAATATGCCTATATTATAAACACTAAAGTACTAACACAATCATCGACTCCCGCTATAGTTTTAGTGTACGAGTATATCCCGTGATTACTTCATTTTACCAAAAAAGTGAATGCAACAAAAGTTCCTCTAATAAAATAAAAAACTTTTGTTATGAGCATGTTTGCCAAGAATCTAATAGGAAATGAAATATCACAATTTTTCATTTTAGGCCTTCCTCATAACCCCCCACTCCCGTTTGGACCTAAAAATCTCAATATAGCTTATAATCATCGAAAAATTAATGATAATTACATAACGAGTTTTTTTAAGTTCGGTTCAATCGTTAGTGCCCAACAAAATTGTTGGCTCCGCTTTAGTTTTTAGCGTATTATGCATTTAAACTTCGGAATACGATGAAAGTGTATATAACAAAAGTTACTCTAAATAATAAAATAAACAATTATTGCTATGTGCATATTTGCCGAAAAACCAATAGGAAACGGAATATCGCTATTTTTAATTTCAGGCCTCCCTTATAACCCCCACTCCTGTTCATCTTAGAGAAAATAAATATAGCCTTAAGTCTAAGTTTGGTTAGTAGTAATAAACATACCAAGTTTCATAAAATTCGGTTCAGCCGTTTATGCGTGAAAAGGTAACAAACAAACAAACAGATGAAAGAAACAAAATTCAGTTATGGTGTCTATGACATGTGAAACGGAAAGTTATTGTGAAATTTCACGAAAAAAATCAATGTAGACAGAGGTTACAATTTTATATATAGATATATAATTTCGAATGGAACTCATTTCATCCTAGATAGGCTCAATGAATACTTGAAGACTTTTTTCAAAAATTGTATTATGAGTACATCAATATCTGATTAAGGGAAATTTGCAATAAAGAGTTGAAAACTGGATTTTGCCAAAGATAAATTTATTAAATGGAATGAGCTCTGAAACAGGAGCCGGAGTCTGAACTGCTATGGAGAGGGTATAGTCTCTATAGGTCTCACGCAAGGCGAAACCAATATAATGCCAAGTTGAATTGAGACCAGCCAACTTAGTAAGCCTCCCACTATGTGGTGCGAGCAGCCATACATGTACCGGGACACCTTAGTTATGTCCCAACAGTACATGAAGTAGGTCTGTCAGATCTGACTGTACAGTGATTAATTGAACATTCACATTCTTATTACAAGGAGCTGAGGTGCTTATATTTGGGGAGACAAATCAGGCAGATAGTTATTTTCGGTCAAAATAACAAAGCAACAACATGTAAGGAGTAAAGTACACTAATGTATTTTTCTTCAGCAACCACTACTCCGCATTTTGTCCCTAAAATAGTCCAAAATTATTTTTAAAAAATATACAAAAATTCTGAAATAATATCCCTGATTTCAACTGATGGTGCCATACTGCTTGTCAGAATAAGGCATCTGGAGTTAGCAGTTCAACACACGGCCAATGAACAGTGAACACCTAACTGACAGGCCTCCCACAATTTATATGGCTTGCTTAACTGTATTAAATAATACAACTATACATTAAGTAAATATAACTTTATATATATATATATATATATATATATATATATATATATATATATATATACTAGCTCAGATACCCGGCTCCGCCTGGGAATTGTTTTGATGGTGATGGTATTTTTTTGGCAAGACATTATTTTGCATACTGTTTTGACATTTACGCATCGCAGTGTTTAGGGTTTATACCCGTTGTTGGCATTTGTTAATAATAAAATTAATTTTTTATGTAAGACTTCACTGTCCTCCATATTGTCATTTTTCCCGTCTCATGTGCATTATGCATAGATTTCTGTTATTAAAGACAAAATATTAACGTAGATTTGAATTAATTTTTCCAGGTGAGGTACCTGATAGTTCAAATGGAATGAATTGTTGAGCATATCAATATTTCTACGCAAATTACTTGCTCCACACATTGTTCCTGGAGAAATGTATAAAACAAAAGTTAATCTAAATAACAACGTCCCTAGAAATGTTGGTATGGCTTATTATAATGAAAGCATTAGTGCTAATACACATACCGAGTTTTATTTATTTCGGTTGGGTCTTTTGTCCCAAATAAAATTGTTCACTTCCGCTATAGGTTTTAGCATATATCTCGTTTATAATTCAGTATACGAAAAAAGTGTATATAACAAACATTACTCTAAATAACAAAATAAACAACTTTTGTTATGTTCATATTTGCCGAAAAATCAATAGGAAACGAAATATCACTATTTTTAATTTCAGGCTTCCCTTATAACCCCCACAGCTGTTCGTCTCAGAGGATATTAATATAGCCTAAAGTCTAAGTTGGGTTAGAAGTAATATACATACTAAGTTTCATAAAATTCGGTTCAGCCGTTTATGCATGAAAAGGTAACAAACAAATAAACAAACACGAAAGAAACAAAATGCAGTTATGGTGTCTATGACATGTGAAACGAAAAGTAATCATGAAAATTCACGAAAAAAATCAATGTACAGACAGAGGTTACAATTTTATATATAATATATATATATATATATATAGTATTTAACTATACATTCAGTAAATATAACTTTATATATATTTACTTCATTAAACATACATTTTATATTGACTTTTAATTTCTTAAAATGTAGTTGTCACCCTTTTGTAGCCAGGATGGGACTAAGGAATTTATTTAATGAGTGTCATTAAATAATTTCCTATTGCCCAGACAGAATAGAACCCACTACTCCTACTGGTTTACCAAATGAGATTAAGACTAACAATGCCTTAACTCACAAGGCAACTCTCAGACTCCATCAAAGGGAAGGATATGATGGTTTGCTCCACATACCTTCCTGGAGAAAAAGATTTACCACCACACGAACTGGACATGATTAACGTGACAGAGCCACAGAACAAAAGCATTGATAGAAATGGACGCAAATGCACATCATCTGGTGTGGGGAAGCACAGACAGAAAGAGAGGAGTAATTATTTTGTTACTTTGTAGCTAATAATTTAGACATACTCAATATAGGGAATAATTCTACATTTGAGAGCAAAGCCAGAAAGAAGGTACTGGATTTAACGATACATATCAGTAGAGGTAACAACTATAAGTATCTGAATGGCATGTGCCATCGGAAATTTTCAGGGTATGACCATAAATGTTAGTTTGAACATTGGGGATAGATTATCTCTAGTGGCATCCTGGGATTACTGACTGGGAGAAATTCAAATAGTACAGATCCAAACTGTTAAATGATACTATCACTTCAGTCTTAAACTGGGCATGTGAGAATAGCTGCAGGTTAATCAGCAAGAAGACTGCGAGAAGTAATCTCTGGTGGAGCAAGCGGCTAGAGGAAATGAGAGCCAAGATTAGACTTTAATAGAGCCAAAAGAAATGGAAGATGGGAAGAGTATAAAATAGAATACAATAACCAACTTAAAAGGTCAAAAAGAGACTCTTGGGAGGATGGACTGCCAAGAGATAGAGGAAGACAAAATAGATGCAAGGCTGCATGAAATGCTGCCAGGAACTAGGGTCTCTAGTTGGACCAACTGGGAATACCAGTAATACAGAAGACTGAAATCATTGGTTTCAGGATCACTTGTCTAGCAGGTTAGAAACGAAGTCAGATGTAAATGAGGTTCCCTGGATTGAAAATGACTGCAACAGGAAAGAAGTTAAAGAGGTCATAAGTCCAGGTACAGTGAAATGGGCATCAAGAGCTTTAGACCATTTAAGGCACTTGGATGTCATGGAATATACCTAGTTTTTCTGCAGAGATATATGGAGGAAATATTAATGCCATTAATTGGACTCTTTAGAGGAAGTCTGGCCAAGTGGTTACAAACTAAACAAATTGAAGGAGGAAAGATTTCCTTTAATCCCAAACAAGAAAAATGCTTGTATCAGGACGCAAAGGCATACAGGCTCATCTATATGTCTGTCATTCCTATTGAAGGTAATAGAGAAAATAGTCGGACATATTAGAGCACTAAGATCACAGAGGGCCTAAAGCACCAGCATGCGTATAAGGCTGGTAGATCACGTGAGACAGCTCCGTCACACAGTTGTTAAGGAGCTAGAGGAAGCCCTACCAAATAAGGAAATAACACTAGGAGCTTTTCTTGACATAGAGGGGCCAACTGATAATACCTCAACTGGTGCGATAAATAAAGCAATACTTCATACAGATCGACATGCCAGTCAGTAGATGGATAGTTAATATCCTGGGTGGAAGAAGGGAGACTGCAGTCAGAGAAGGGATGCCCACAAGGGGGAATACTATCTCCATTGCTGTGGAGCCTGGAGGATCTAAATAGGCAAGGCATTGATGATTAGGGCCCTGAGACAAACTGAGAGGGGGAGTAAGCAAACGCGGAGGTTAGGCTGTCTGCTAATTATAGGAACAATGAACTCAACACCCACTATAACAATGGAGATGATCTTGAATCTCATGCCATTAGTAATCTTCATTGAGATGAAAGCAATGATCAGGATGTTGAGAATGAAGGTTATCCAGAATACAACCGGATGGAATGGCTTCACATGTTTACCATCAAATTTAGTCAATAATGAAATAAAATGTTTGGAAGAACAAAAAAAAGAAGTGTGTGTGTGTATATATATATATATATATATATATATATATATATATATATATATAATTTTTTACAATGTGTAAACTAAAAACAGTCTCAAGTATATTGTGTCGTTTTGGTACCAGTGTATTTTGTTGTAGGTAAGTCACATTTTCTCATTTTCAGTCTAAAGATCAGTTGATTTCTTTTGTCAAAATTATTATTTATCCATAGATCTCAGTTTATTGGTTAGGCAAATTTTGCCAATTAATTTAGAAAGGCAGATATATTATCCTGCAGGAGTAATTTTTATTACTTTACTATTGGCTTCACGCAAAAGCCACAAATGCTTGTGGAATGGCACGGAGAAGCAGAAAAGATCTAGCCCAAGATGGAGCAAATATTCTTTCTGCACAACCTTGGGGAATAGTAGGCCGTTAAATTGAGTAATAGGGGGGGGGGGGGTATGGATGCAATGAACCTCTTCCATAAAGAGAAGATAGCCAAAGCAGGCAAGACTTACTTAAATTGAAGCTATCACACATATCATGCATATTACAATTTCAACAATGATCAATGGATGCAATTGATAAGAACAGTATGTCTCTACAGGCTCAACTAGAAAATCCATTGTGTGGAACAAGTTATTTATTCATTCAACAGATTTTGCTTTGTACAATGCATTTTCTTTCAAATTAAATGTAGAAAAATTACAAAATAATTTGATTAATGAAATGGTCGACAAATTCACCCAAGAATGTAAACTGGAAAACGAAAATCTTCTAAACAACCAATACGTTTTAACACAATGCTATTTTTCATCATTCGTAGAAAAGTCTAAATTGTGTTGCAGTGCAAGTTTATGTTGCAGTGTCATCTTTTGGTGTATATCACATTAAAAAAATTTGAAAGAAATTTCATGTGTTAAATTAAAAAATGAAATACAATTTTAAAACGACATATGCCGGACATAAATCTGGTTGAAAAATTATGATGGGAAACTAAAAGAAAATTACATATATGAAATGAAAGAAATGCGAATGTCCATAAAGGATTCAGTTCCGTGGACATGGGCCTGTAAAGCTCTTCGGACCTAGGGGGTTATGTATGAAGGTTTGGACATGACAAGTAGAAAGAACATACATGAATAATATCCCATTAGATGATATGATCAATATTCTGGTTGGGTGTTTTACATGAGATTGAGGCTGTTATATAAATGAACTTGGCTTGGACACCACTCCTTGCTGAGTATTTATCATAATAATAAGGCTCACTTCAAATCATAGAATGAAGGTCCATCCAAAGTATGAAGTCCGTCACTCAGGGCACTGTAAACTGAGCAGATTTCCCACGTGCTGATATAGCAAACTTGTGATCTCATCTCCCCACATATTCTCCATTTCTGAGAGAAACCGATTAGTCGAAGGGAGGGGGGGGGAGGGGTAACTGACGGCTAATAATAAGAAAGTACAAATAATTCTGTAAGTACTTGGGTTACAAAAAAAAATGGACAGCAAAAATTGTAGTCAAGTTTAACAAGATTGATCCTATAACAATTTACAATCCGACTCATGATAACAGATATTTTGAATTTTCGAATTCCCCTCCTTCTGGTATAGATAAGTAAACATCATCGAAACAAGAGCAAAAAATCATAATTGATGACTTTATAACATGCTTCTCACATAATAAAGTTCTTCCACGTATCTCGGTTAATATAAACCTTAAAGAACTAAAACAGTTAAATATCGAGTGCGGCATAGATAAGTAAACATAATCAAAACAAGAAAGTAAAATCATAATTGATGATGTCATAGCACAAGGAACTAGCATGTTTCTCGCAAAATAAAGTTCTCTAGAATTTAAGCTTAAAATAAAGAGGTACCTGATGTAACAGTTTATTGTTAGTATGACATGAGTAGGAGTGGGGGTTTACTGAAGGATGAAAACTAGAAATTCCACATATCTCTGTAAATATTCATGATGAGGGAAATATGAATATAACGTTTATAGACAATTCCAATTACAAGAATATTAGTACAATACACTCTTTCAATCAAGAGGAAGAAAAATTTTTGAATTTCCAAAATTCTCCCCCTGGTCTGATTTTAGCCATTAACAAACTTAAACTTCACTTTTGCATGAACACACACATAATTATGGATGGACCTCACTTTTATCAACTAGTGGGATCAATGGATATTTCAAAAGTTTTCGAAAATCTCATCATGCATACAAGCCTAATAGCTGATTTACTCTAAGGGAAATTTCCTTTACGTCCAATAATTATTTTTTATTTAAATTATTTCGGTTTTATATATATATATATATATATATATATATATATATATATATATATATATATATATTTATAAATAAAACGCTGTTTCTTATTATTATTTGAATGTTTTCTATTTAATTTCAGTAAATTGAAATTATAATACCTTATATTAGCAGTTTATTTTCCATTTGAATTTAGACCATTATAAATAATAAAACTGTTACAATTATTGATTTTTAAATATCAGAAACATGGATTATCTTATTTGTGTAGTCCATACTTTTATTTTTAAATGTTTTTTTCCTCTCCTAGCAGATGATGAAAGTGATCGAGTTACAAACTTGTATTGTTCTCTGATCATATTCTTTATTCAACATAACATAATGTGCAGTGTAGTTCATCTTTTACCAAATATCGTAACATTGTAGCTATAAATAAGAAAGATCACAAACTATTGGTCATTAATTCTTGACAGATTATTGGTAGCAAGGATTGAACCAGTCACAATTCAGTCTGCCTAATACATTCAACAAGCCAAACTGCCCTGAGACTAGCCAGCTTTTCTCAAGCCAGGCTCATTTATTTAGTCCCCCTCATTGCACAAATTAAAGGGAAATATTGAATATTAAAAACTTGTTCATTCATAAATATTGTTATTGGAAAGATATTTAGAATAGCACATTTGCTTCACCAATGCTGGGTGAAGTAATATTCTCTAACCCTTTGTTACTTCATTATAATTTTTTTTTCTTATTTCATTGAAGTTAAAATATGTTTATTTCCACCAGATGTAAGCAGCAGATCTGGCATCTAGTAAATGCCTTCTTTCTTGACTCAGTGAATGGTTATGGTATCAAACCTGATGTATTTGAAGCAAATCTATCTGCACTGATAAAAGCAAATAAATTCTGAAAGGGCTGGGCGGAAAGAAATGAACAATGAACTTTTTTCCATTACACATTTCAGAAATATTGTTTCCTTATCACTCCAGAATTCAAAGGAGTTTTCACAACCTTCAAATTTAGAAATTTCAAGTAAAGTAACCTATTTCAAGGAAGAGACCACCTTCTAAAATGGATTGTTTTTTTAATCACAACACTTTTGATTTTTCATAAAGATTTGTTGATTGTAAGCAATGTGAGTGATTTTTTTCTAAAGAGTTCATTCATAACCAAATTGATATATAATAAGCGTTTTATGATAATTATTTTACTGATCCCTCAACCAACAAAATTATAAAGCCCATTTACCTTCTCCTCCAATGAAAACTATAATAATAAGAAGAACTGATAAAAATGGAAATACTACGACTAGGAATTATTTAAATCATTATTTTTAACTATTACATCATATCTCGCTATTTGAGCAGGGTAGGGGAAGGGGAAGTTAAAGTTAGCATCTTGAGATTAATTATACTACATTCACACTGCACACATTCAGTTTCCAGTTTTTATATTTGATATCACTTTTTACTATTTACAGTAGTGTTACCCCAAAACTAACTGTTACATATAAGCTTGGGTATATCATATCATATAGAGTTAAGTTAATTGCTATATGAATAAACTGTAAATATCCTGATTACATACAGTATCAAATTCATATATCGGGGGAATTACATGGAAGCTATTGTCTCAACTTCAGCTTTTGCCTTAGCATAAATGCAGAGTGATGTTGACTGGTTTCTTGCTGACAATGAATATTGACAAGCAGCATTCATATTCAACATAGGGCATAGGTAACAAGTCTTTGTTAGAACACCAAACCTAACAGGTCATCTATCTATCCTCACATGCCTTACCTTATGTGAATGGTTTCAGTCAGTTACTACTTATAGGTCCTAGACTTATATCAGTAAATAAATTCACGAGTTAGGATTATTTCTTCAGAATTCATTAATGTCCACCCAAAAATTCAGTAAGGCTTTGCAAGAACAATTCAAAAACCATTTTTTTTAAATTCTAGAACTTTGTTTTTATTTGTCAATAATTTTTTTTAACAAGTTGCATTAAAAGTATACATCTGGCACTCTAGTTTATTATACCCGTACAATTAAACAATTATAATTGTTGAGGTCACACTGATACATCCT
Organism: Riptortus pedestris; assembly: GCA_019009955.1. Taxonomy (NCBI): domain Eukaryota; kingdom Metazoa; phylum Arthropoda; class Insecta; order Hemiptera; family Alydidae; genus Riptortus; species Riptortus pedestris. Next base: position 18,653,570 of record CM032230.1, on the reverse strand, counting down.
CCAGTCCCTGTTTTAAAATTGCTATGCTATTTGTATCCTACCTACGTTTTAAGTGATAGTGTTTTAAAGATAATAGTGAATAGTTAAGCCCAGGGACTGAGGAGGTCTCCTTTCTCTTAAAGGAAATCTGCCAAAAGTATCCAAACACTTTACCAAAATGATTAAAAAGCATCCGGTGTATCAACTAATTATTTATTATTATATTTTGAGCAATAGAGTATAATACTGATTCAAGAAACTTTTATATTATATTTTGTGCAATACAGGAAAATATTGATTCAAGAAACTTAATATAAGCAGACTAAATGACTTATTTGTCTAATGCCATGCTCAATATTTAACCATTATTTCATTCAACTTAAAGATTATATAATAAATAATCTTGGGCAATTCCATCCATTATATTATAATGGATGGAATTGCCCAGGGTGAAATAAAAAATACAAAATATCTCTTATTGTTATGAGTTTGAAAAAAAAAATAATATATATCCAATATCATTGAAAATTTAATTTCTTACACCTATTGTTTTATTTATGCATGAATTTTGTTTTCAGCCTTCAGTAAACCCATAATTCTAGTCATCTGGTTATCACTTCAGAGTAACTCAGTGGCTAAACATCTTATGTCCAGCTTATATTTAATTCTTGTAACAATAGGGTTCTTACTGAAAAAGAGAAAAACTGAAATTAGGTGTGATGTGATCACCAGTGTTCTATTCCTTAAATATGCTTAGATAAAGCATGATATATCCTTAAAATTGTTATGAACTTAAATACCAAATAGTCACTCTGAATCAGTGGTCTGTAAATTGTAAATATATCTGACTCAGTGTTTTAACATGACATCCATAGTATGAAATAAAACAAAATAACGAATAAAGAAAGCTTCTGTAATATTGTGGAACTTGAAGTGACGTGAAACATCAAGTTATTCAAGATCATTTAATATTTGTGAGTGTGAACAAGCTGCACAACAATAATTTCCGAAAATTATATATGATAGGTGATATTGGTTGTTATAATTTGTTACCAATACTTAAATCAATGTTCTCTTTTGTTTAAAGACTGATTAGTAGAAAAAGGTCAAAAAAGTCCATCACGCAGGGGCTGTGTAAACTAAGCAGATTTCCCTCATGATGTTTAACAATTACTGAAATATATCAGAATGACATATTAATTCTTGGGGCACCACAACATATTTGCATTTATCTCGTATAATAAAGGTCTCTTGAAAACAATTTTTGGTATTTAAGCTTCGAATAATGTGGTTTATTATACAACAGAGTATTGTTTATGTAACATGAGTAGAAGTGGGGGTTTGCTGAAGGCTGAAAAATGCAAATATCTTCGTTCATATTCAAGATAGAGAATAATTGTATATAACAATATTTTTTATAGTACATTTAATTTGCAATAAGATTGGTTCTATACATTTTTTTGATCCAACATAAAGTAACAGATATTTCGAAAATCCCCCCTCCCACTGGCCTCCGGAATATATGTGTATATATATATATATATATATATATATATATATATATATATATACACACATATATTTATGAACGGACCTCAATTTCGTCATTTCCTGTGTAGGATCAACGGATATTTGAAGAAATTTTTCAAAAATTGAGTCATGAGTACGACCTCAATAGCTGATTTCCCTTAAGGGAAATCAACTAAAAGGAATTTCTACAGCAGAATAATACACATACATCTATAACAGTATCTGTAGTTGTATAGTAGTAATCTTTCAAAATTTCAGAAGTTTTTCTCTAATAATCAATTGTACAGTCAATTTTTTTTGTAGTTTATTGCTTATACAGTACAATAAGGTTTGTAGTACATACAATACTCATTTAACATCATTCAAAGGTTAAATACCAAATATGGTTTTCATTGAAATTAGGCTTTGTGAGATAAATACAAATATATATCTCATATTTTGGATCGAAAAATTTTATAGAACCAATCTTATCTTGCTAATGTAATGTTCTATAATTGGTATTACATGCACTTTTTCATTATATTGGCAATTAAGTGAAGATATTTCCATATTTTAGTTTTTAGTCTTCAGTGAACCCTTACTCCTACTGATCTCATATTAACAAGCTGTTATCCTGACCAAATCATTCTATGCTTAAATACTAAATATTGTTTTCAAGAGACAATACAATAAGGTTTGTTCTGCATTCAATAACTTAAAGAGCTCATATCTCCTGAAAATAACCTGATAGCTAATATCTCCTGAAAATAACCTGATAGCTAATATCTGCTAAAAATAAATCTGACTTATTTAGGGAGAATTAGGTGATTTTATGGGAATACACCTCACAATAGAATACAATTTTCTTCTATAGTAACAGATCTTCTTTATTTTATCACTAAATGGCTTTACTATATTTCTTCACGGAATATTGCAAAACATGATCTTCAGAATTTAATCGTATTAAACAGACAGCAAATAAATAAAAATACCCATCATATTTTAATTCTCTGAAACTTGGTATTAACAATAATCAATTTGTGTCTCTTAAGTATAAACAAATTTTAAGTTAATATTTCTTAGCAGATTTCTCTAAATGGAAATCAACTATTGAGGTTGTGGAATGTTATCAAAACTTTATTTAAATGTCAATCGATTCTACCCAGGAAATGACAAAAATTATATATATATATATATATATATATATATATATATATATATATATATATATATATATTGTGCAATGTAAAGGCTTGCCAAAAAATACCATAACCATTCACCCACAAATGAATTCCCCGGCGATGCCGGGTATCTGAGCTAGTATGTATATATATATATATATATATATATATATATATATATATATATATATATATATATATATATATATATATATATATACTAGCTCAGATACCCGGCATCGCCGGGGAATTCATTTGTGGGTGAATGGTTATGGTATTTTTTGGCAAGCCTTTACATTGCACAATATTTTGACATTTACCCCTCCCAGTGTTTAGGGTATATACCCGTCGTTGCTGTGGATTTGTTAATAATAAAATTAATTTTTTATGAAAGACTTCACTGTCCTCCATATTGTCATATTTCATGTCTCTTGTGCATTATGCACAGATTTGAATTATTAAGGAGAATATATTAACATAGATTTGAATTAATTTTTCCAGGAGATGTACCTGGTAGTTCATATTGGAAAGAATTGTTGAGCATATCAATATTTCTACGAAAATTACTTGCTTCATACATTGTTCCCGAAAAAATGTATAAAACAAAAGATACTCTAAATAACAAAGTAAACAACTTTTGTTATGTGCACGTTTGTCGAAAAACAAATAGACAATGAAATATTGTGAATTTTTATTTCAGGCCTCGCTTATAAACCCCACTCCTGTTCGTCTCAGAGAAAATTAATATAGCCTTAAGTCTAAATTGGGTTAGTAGTAATATACATACAGTTTCATTAAATTCGGTTCAACCGTTTCTGCATGAAAAGGTAACAAACAAACACGAAAGAAACAAAATGCAGATATGGTGTCTATGATATGTGAAACGAAAAGTTATCGTGAAATTTCAAGAAAAAAATCAATGTACAGACATATACACACACACACACACAAAAACACACACACACACACAAAAAACACACACACACACACACACACACACACACACACACACACACACACCACACACACACACACACACACACACACACACACACACACACACACACAGACACACACACACACACACACACACACACACACACACACACACACACACACACACACACACACACACACACACACACACACACGGTCACAACAATTGTTTAATTCTTACCAAACTTGAAATTTAAGAATTCATGTGAAATTAAAGTCAAGGCTGTTAATAGCTGAAAACGGACCAGTGGGAGCAAGCTGTAGATGGGGGACTTACAAAGTTCAAAATATCTATCTCTGTTATTATGCGTCGGATTGAAAAGAACCAATCTTATTGCAAATTTAAAGTTCCATAAATGATGTTAATTGCATGTATTCACTATATTGAATATTAACATAGGTATTTCAATATTTTAGATTTCAGCCTTCAGTCACTCTCACTCCTACTAATGTCATTAACGATAACCTGTTATATCATGAATCATTTCATTCCAAGATTGAATACCAAATATGGTTTCATTTCATTCCAAGATTGAATACCAATTATGGTTTTCCTTTAACATTGCGAGATAAACTCAAATGTGTATCTCATATTTCAGATCAAAAAATTGTATAGAACCAATCTTAATGCCAATGTTATGTTCCGTAATTGGTGTTATATACACTTTTTCTCAATCTTGGCTATTAAGTGAGATATATGAATATTTTAGTTTTATACCGCAGTGACCCAACTCCTCTTCAAGTCATATTAATAACCTTTAAGCTATCACCTAAATTGTTTTACAATATTTCTACATGTAATATGCAAAACATTATCTTCAGAATTTAATCACATTTAACAGGCTGAAAAAAATGTTTTAAAAAAATTGCTAATCATACTCCCCCCCCCCCCCGAAACTTGGTATTAACACCAATCAATTTTGTCACTTAGGTTACCATTTTGGTCACCTGTTCTTAAAAAAAAAAGTTTAGATTATCTTATTTCATTAACATATTTTTTTAAATATTAATAAATCCATTAGAGAACACATACACATACTCAGAAATTTCCCGTGTCAATTAGCAGAGAGGGTTTTATCAAATGGATGATCCAATTAAAGGAAAAAGACCTAATGACAGATTTGTTTGAAACAATTATTGTTGGTGTCCTGGCTAACCAATTCCACCACAACATTCATTGCTAGTTAAGAAGCAAGGCCATACCGAGTACACTCTAGAAAACACAAAATGACGACTGCACAAATGGAATTAAATGATAGACTTGTACAAATTGTGGAACGATGAATATAATGAATACAAAATTATGTTCATATATTCTCATGATCCGTCCATGGTACATACCAATCCTAAATTTTTAAATATTTAAAACATGAAGATTATTATCATTCACTGGCGTAAAAAGAACTGAAACTTCATAGGTTTATTAAACCTGGCTATAATTATATGTGCTTTTTTACGACTTGTGCAATAAAAATATTCCACGTCGTAAAAAAGCAATTTAAAATTTAATTATTCAATAAAATTCTTTATTGACGACAAGACATAAAATCATGGGCAAATTGCACTATTAATTGAGTTAGTTTTATATGGTCCACTATATGAAATAATTTATTTATTTAATTAATTAACTGAAGGAGGGCTCAGATTATCAGGAGTTAAGGCATTGATGCTAATGTACTTGCAAGGCCTCAAGTTGTTTGATTTCCACCAGGGCAATAGGAATATATATATTGATTAATGTTTCTACGAAGTTTCAGAAAAAATGGTTTTGTTTATAGTCAACTAAATATAGTTAAATTCTGAAGGTATTTTTTTACATTTTACAAGCATAAAAATAGCAAAACATATTTAATTTTCCTCGAAATAGCTTCAACTTGGCACCAAAATTGGAAAATTTGAACAAGCATTTTTCAATTTATTGCAACTTTTCAGAGTGGAACCAAATCCAGATGGCTGAAATTAGATAAATATTGCCATTTTACAAATTTCCAAGTCTCAGAGCCAATAATAGACACAATTTTTGTAAATTGATATATTATGACGCTTTCACAATCATATAAATGGATATGAGAAAACCACGTCTTATGCAGCAAAACGGCAGACCGAAGAATCTGTGCAAGTAAAGCAGAGCAATTTAAAAAAAAGTAAAAGCAAATCCAAAATTTTCAACATCATTGGTCTGGGAGTAACAGTAAAGTAATAAGTGTCCTAAAGGAAAATGGAATAGATGGTCAAATAACACGGAAAAAAATCTTTCTTAGTAAAGTTTACACAAATAAAAACTTTTTTATACAAAAGAAAATATAAATTGTCCCATTTAATTCTAGCGTAATATATACAGGAGCTAACTAGAACTTTTACCACAAAGAGATCACCAAAATATCAGTAGGGGAGTTGAGCATTCATTTTTTGATGGATCATAGAACCAACTAAATACATATCGAGATCTTGAAGAAGTCTGTACCATCCAGCAAGGAAAAACTAGAATTAAGAAGTAACTAAAGGGTGTTTTTTTTAGAGGTATAGAACTTTAAATTGCAATAAAACAACGATGGATTATTCGATTGACAAGAATTTTTTTTTATTCGAAAGATAATCTTGTGGCATTACATTTTAAATATTATACATATACGGCGCAACATGTCACACAGCTCGTGCCACAATCGATTTATTGAAAGACACGTTTGGTGACCGCCTAATTTCACGTTTTGGACCTGTGAATTGGCCTCCAAGATCTTGTGATTTAACACCGCTAGACTACTTTCTGTGGGGCTATGTAAGTCATTGGTCTATGCGGATAAGCCACAAATACTTGACCATTTGGAAGACAACATTCGCCGTGTTAGGAATGTTGGAAAAAGTCATTGAAAATTGGACTTCCAGATTGGACTACATCCGAGCCAGCCATATGCCAGAAATCATACCCTCAGCCCTCAAGTGGTTTAGGACAGAATTTATCGAAGTGACAACATACATGAATAGTGGGCAACCACAACAATATGACTTCAATGTCCTCAAAGCCAACAGTAACAATATTAATAACACATTCTATAATCAGAACTGAAATTGTGACCACCACTCATTACTTCACCAAGACTAGTATCTTATCTTTCCCACAGACATGGCTGTGTTTATAGCTCAGGTAACCTGAGAATGCCCAATCCCCTATAGAATTGCTTTTAGTATTAAATTATCCGATAACTTTTAAAGATTCATATATTAATTGATACAACAAAAATAGGGAAAATAGCTACTTCTGAGACCAGAACAGAACATTTTAAAGATTAAAAGGAACTACTCTTTCCAGCAATGAGTATATAATAAAATATACACATATCGGAAAAAAATAGCACTTATTTACCAAAAGAAATAAATATCTTGTAATTATCCCATTTGCAGGGAGAAAACTTAATCGTTACTGGCACTATCTACATACTTCATTCTATTGATGGTTACTACTTGAAATTATGAATTTATCCACTCACTAATTTATAAGTTTATTTAATAAAAAAGTCTAATTATCATTCCTAAATTATTAGCTAAATTTGAAGTCTAAAATATATAAACTAATACAATTATAAAAGGCAGTGATGCGAGATAAGGTATTATGCTCTGTACTACATTACCAGGTTTGGACCTAGGGTATTACAGGCTAAATTTTATTTTGTAGAGTAAATACTAGTCTTTCGTGCTAGAACTTCTACCCATTGAACCCCAGTGCACATTCAGTATTTTCATGATATAAAGTTCCTAATACAGTTGTTATAACTCTGTAATGGCATCAGTACTACCCAAGCCGAACAAAGTCTTCATGAATTTTTGGGGCTGATTTTTATTTTCTACGATAATAAAATTGTATAACCAGATGGTATTCCATTAAACAATCACTGTTATAGTGAAAGGTGATGGGGTTTTAATAATTTAGTACAGAAATAACACTAGATGGTATAGTATAGGAGGCCATGCGCTTTTTAAAAAAAGCAATTTTATACATCCTAAAATAACTTAATACAACAAGAGGTTAGCATTAGGAACAGGTAATAGTATTGTAACTTGGTAATTAATAAGAATTAGAATTGTAAACTGAAAAAGTCTTCCCCAACAAGCCAACTATGAGTATAGGTTATAATAGACGGCCTAAAAAAAAAAACGTATATTTCTTAAGACCATAACGCCACAACGCAGAAAAAAAAATCGTAGTATACAACACAAGATATATGATGTAAATTTCCACACTAACAAAATCTGTCTTCAGGCCAATAATTTCCCCACGCCGAACTGTTTCTCATTCAAAACACTCACTGAACGCAGCATGGATGCAGTATTTGCAATAATTCATCGTCTTAGCAAGAAATAGCCACATAACTTCGATCAACTTTTCTCTTACGTAATAGGAAAACTGAGTTCATGAAAACGTAACAATAACCTGAAAAGGTTTCTCGTTTACCGAAACGAAAACTAAATAGGCAGAATTTGGCACTATTTATTCAGTATTGTATAATATCACAGTCAATTTATCATTTCTGAATATAATATCAATGATCAACGCATAACCTCGTGATCAGGAATCAAATAAATAACCAAGAGATGTTCCTCCGTGAAAGGGCATCATAAAAGAGGACTATATTCCTAAGGGAAGACGCTGGCTAATCGGCCACTGCCTTCATGAGCACATAATAACAATTTTTTTTTTTTATTAAATAACAATTAACATACAACTTTTTTAAATGAAACTATTGCTAAAATCGTCAAGGAAAAAATCATAATCTTGAAATAATTAAAAACAATATTAGTTCTAAAGTTAATAATAAAAATATTTCAGGAGCTTCCAGCGGGAAAACTTATTACTGATTCTTATCGGATGGGGTTCTAAATTCTATAGAACCAAGCTTTAAACCAAACAAAAATGTACACACATACCTATTCAATAAAATAATTGGCATTTACAAAAAATTAAACCAATAACGGATAATAATGTAAAAAGGTTTTAATTTCTGAAAAATACAATGATATTGTCTTTAACTCTCTTGTTTTGAAAGGTTGTAAATATTTTAAAATGAACATAGGACCTTTTGAAAAAATCCAAATCTTAAGAGGTGGAAAACATTTGAAGAGCAAAACCAACAAAAAAAAAGATCAAAGTCCAACTTAAAGCGACGGATGTTCAAAATTTATTATCACTCACTGGAGCTTATAGCGGGTTTCCTGTAAAGGAAATCAACTATTGAGGTCGTAATGACGCGATTTTCGAAATATTTCATCAAATGTCCATCGATTCTACCCAGGAGATGACGAAAATGAGTTCCGTTCAAAACTAATATATATATATATATATATATATATATATATATATATATATATATATATATATATATATATATATATACTAGCTCAGATACCCGGCTTCGCTCGGGAATTAATTTGAGCCTGAATGGTGATGGTATTTTTTTGGCAAGGCTTTACTTTGCATAATATTTTGACATTTACCCGTCCCAGTGTTTAGGATTAATACCAGTCGTTTCTGTGGATTTTTTAATAATAAAATTATTTTTTTATGTAAGTATTCACTGTCCTTCATATTGTCATAATTCCCGTTTCCTGTGAATTATGCATAGATTTGAATTATTAAGGACAAAATATTAACATACTTTTGAATTATTTTCCCGGTGAGGTACCTGGTAGTTCATATTAAAAAGAATTGTTGAGAAAATTTCTCTAAATAACAAAATAAACAACTTTTGGCTTGTGCTTATTTGCAGAAAACCCAATAGAAAACGAAATACCGATTTTATTTCAGGCCTCCCTTATAACCCCCACTCCTGCCCGTCCCTAGAAATGTTACTATGGCTTTTTATAATGAAGGCATTAGTCCTAATACACGTACCGAGTTTTATTTAGTTCGGTTGATTCTTTTGTGCCAAATAAAATTTTGACTCCCGCTATAATTTTTAGCGTATAACTCATTTGTACTTCGATATACGACGATATTGTATATAACAAAAGTTTCTCTAAATAACAAAGTAAACAACTTTTGTTATGTGCATATTTGCTGAAACCCCAATAGGAAACGAAATCTCTCTATTTTTAATTTCAGGCCTCCCTTATAACCCCCACTCCTGCCCGTCCCTAAAAATCTTAGTATGGCTTATTATCATGAAAGCGTTAGTGCTAATACACATACAGAGTTTTATTTATTTCGGTTGGCTCTTTTGTCCCAAATAAAATTGTGGACTCCCGCTATAGTTTTTAGCGTATAACTCATTTATACTTCAGTATACGAAAAAAGTGTATATAACAAAAGTTTCTCTAAATAACAAAATAAACAACTTTTGTCATGTTCATATTTGCCAAAAAACCAATAGGAAACGAAATATCGCTATTTTTAATTTCTGGCTTCCGTCATAACCCCCCACTCCTGTTCGTCTCAGAGGATATTAATATAGCCTAAAGTCTAAGTTGGGTTAGTAGTAATATACATATCAAGTTTCATAAAATTCGGTTCAGCCGTTTATGCGTGAAAAGGTAACAAACAAACAAACAAACAAACAAATAAACAAACAAACAAACAGACACCAAAGAAACAAAATGCCAGTTATGGTGTCTATGACATGTGAAACCAAAAGTTATCATGAAATTTCGCGAAAAGAATCAATGTACAGACAGAGGTTACAATTTTATATATATACTAGCTCAGATACCCGGCTTCGCCCGGGAATTCATTTGAGGCTGAATGGTGATGGTATTTTTTTTTTTTTGGCAAGTCTTTACTTTGCACAATATTTTGACATTTCCCCGTCCCAGAGTTTAGAGTTATTATACCTGTCGTTGCTATGGATTTGTTAATAATAAAATTAATATTTCATGTAAGACTTCACTGTCCTCCATATTGTCATATTTCCCGTCTCTTATGCATAATGCATAGAATTGAATTAATCAGGAGAAAATATTGACATACATTTGAATTAATTTTTTCAGGTGAGGTACCTGGTAGTCATAATTGAAAAGAAGTGTTGAGCAAATTTCTCTAAATAACAAAATAAACAACTTTTGTTATGTGCATATTTGCCGAAACCCCAATAGGAAATCATTATTATTAATTTCAGGCCTCCCTTATAACCCCCACTCCTGCCCGTCCCTAGAAATGCTAGTACAGCTTATTATAATGAAGGCGTTAGTACTAATTCACATACCGAGTTTGGTTTAATTCGGTTGAGTCTTTAGTGCCAAATAAAATTGTGGACTCCTGCTATAGCTTATAGCGTATAACGCCTTTATGCTTCCGTATACGGCAAAAGTGCATATAACAAAAGTTACTCTACATAACAAAATAAAATACTTTTGTTATGTGCATATTTGCTGAAAAAGCAATAGGAAACGAAATATCCCTATTTTTAATTTCAGGCTTCCCTTATAACCCCTACTCCTGTTCGTCTCAGAGGATATTAATATAGCCTAAAGTCTAAGTTGGGTTAGTAGTAATATACATACCAAGTTTCATAAAATTCGGTTCAGCCGTTTATGCGTGAAAAGGTAACAAACAAACAAACAAACATACAAACAAACAAACATACACGAAAGAAACAAAATGCAGTTATGGTGTCTATGACATGTGAAACGAAAAGTTATCGTGAAATTTCGCGAAAAAAATCAATGTACAGACAGAGGTTACAATTTTATATATATATATATATATATTCGTCTGTTAACGCTCTAGCGGTCGCAATTTTCGTTTGATCGTTACCAAACTCGATATTTAAACGTTTTATGTAAAAATAAAGATCAAATTCGTTAATGGCTGAAATCGGAACAGTGGGGGTTTAGAGGGGGGATTTTCGAAATATCTCTGTTACCATACGTCGGATCAAAAAATGTTTTAGAACCAATCTTATTGCAAATTAAATTTACTATAAATAATGTTATGTGAATTTACTCTGTATCTTGAATATTAACCGAGATATGTGCATTTTTCTGTTTTCAGCTTCTGAGATGAGATCGGCTAACTTCGGGTCTAGTCGTGAGTTTCCGTCAAGAGCTAGTTCGGGCCATTCCCGTAACTGTTTGACTCTCTATTCGGAAATTTCTCTATTGTAAAACTTCACGTGAGAAATCTGCTTAGTTTACACAGCCCCTGCGTGACGGACTTTCTATTGTATACGTCCCCTACACTTACCTGGCCTGTATGGTAAAATAATATACCCAGACGGGAAGGACAACTGTACTCACTGAAGCCCTTGCTATAAAAATACCCTCAATATACAGCCTCTAATGATTTCCCGAGCGAAGCCGAACACAAAACCATCGTGAAATTTCGAGAAAAAAATCTATGTACAGACAGAGGTTACAATTATATATATATACTAGCTAAGGTACCCGGCTTCGCTCGGGAAATCATTTGAGGCTGAATGATGATAGTATATTTTTTTGAGCAAGGCTTCAATGTTAACTACACTTCCCGTCTGGTCGCATTGTTTTCCCTTGAGGGTCAGGCAGGCGACTTACAGAAAAAAAAAAAAAAATTGTATTTCAAGAATAAATGAAAATAAGCCCATAATCATTGTATCCCGTGAGGGTCAGGCGGGCGACTGGGGGGTGGGGGGGGGGGGGGGTGGGGGGGGGGGGGGGTGGGGGGGGGGGGGGGTGGGGGGGGGGGGGGGTGGGGGGGGGGGGGGGTGGGGGGGGGGGGGGGTGGGGGGGGGGGGGGGTGGGGGGGGGGGGGGGTGGGGGGGGGGGGGGGTGGGGGGGGGGGGGGGTGGGGGGGGGGGGGGGTGGGGGGGGGGGGGGGTGGGGGGGGGGGGGGGTGGGGGGGGGGGGGGGTGGGGGGGGGGGGGGGTGGGGGGGGGGGGGGGTGGGGGGGGGGGGGGGTGGGGGGGGGGGGGGGTGGGGGGGGGGGGGGGTGGGGGGGGGGGGGGGTGGGGGGGGGGGGGGGTGGGGGGGGGGGGGGGTGGGGGGGGGGGGGGGTGGGGGGGGGGGGGGGTGGGGGGGGGGGGGGGTGGGGGGGGGGGGGGGTGGGGGGGGGGGGGGGTGGGGGGGGGGGGGGGTGGGGGGGGGGGGGGGTGGGGGGGGGGGGGGGTGGGGGGGGGGGGGGTATACGACAAAAGTGTATACAACAAAAATTACTCTAGATAACAAAATAAACAACTTTTGTTATATGCATATTTGCTGAAAAATCAATACGAAACGAAATATCGTTATTTTTAATTCCAGGCCTCCCTTATAACCCTCACTCCTGTTCGTCTCAGAGTATATTAATATAGCCTAAAGTCTAAGTTAGAGATTGTATCTTGAATATTAACCGAGATATTTGCATCTGTATTGTGTGTGGTCGGCAGGAGTCGGCTATGTTCGGGACTTTCCGCCAAGAGCTTGGGCGGTCGTTTCCATAACGGTTCGTCCCTCGTGAATTGGTTTAGACACTCGTTACAACTACTGTTGTTATTAGGCAGATTTCTCTATTCTATAACTTCACGTGGGAAATATGCTTAGTTTACGCAGCCCCTGCGTGACGGACTTTTTTATTTCAACCATCAACGGTCGGTAACACACCTAATTACTTCCGGCTTCGGTCACTTCCTCATATATTCTTTTATATATTACAGCTGAATGCCGGAATAGAATTTAATCATAATTTTCTCGGAATGTTGAGATGGTGCGTCATCTTTGTAATTTGATGGGAAACGAGTTATTCCAATCCATTAACGACTTCGTCAAATGCCCATTCCAATATTGACACTTAAAGCTATAGTATCACTGTAATTTGCTACAAAGAGAGGGATTATTCAATCCTTTACCACCAAATGAGTGAGTTTTGCACAGTTAAAACTCACGATTGTTGTAAATATCTTAATTACTGTTGGTTTTATTGAAAAAAAAAAATTTATCAAATTGAAGGGTTGCTAGCAAAAACCCCACTAGTAAAAAAAAAAGACCCCTTTTTTTGCTAGCGACCCTTCAATTATGTTAAAAATGGATTTTATTATTATCAAATTATTTATTTACAGCTTGACATAATTTTTATAGTAACCATTTGTGTAGATACAGTGTTGTTAACACTCCTGATCGGTGAGATCGCTGATAGATTTCATATTGTATTGGCAGACACCCTTTGCGAAGGGACTGGTGCCGTGCTTCCTATCTTGCTAGGAGGGGGTGCCAAGCTTAGCCAGACTAGTAAAGTCCTTCAAGCATTTAACATAGAGTCATCAGATTAAAATCGATCTCCTAGATACAGCGCGACCTCTCCTGTTAGTATTTGTGTTTATTTTATAATTATTTTCCTTCATTGTAAATTGATCTAAAACATTACATTAAAAAATTAACTAAGTTAATTAAATACGAAATTAACTAAGTAAATTAAATACAAAATTAACTAAGTAAATTAAAATATTTTATAGCAATAATAATGATAGTAAATTTATTTTGTTAAATTGGAGGTAGAAGATCTGTGAGATACAGCGCGACCACTTTTGTTTTAAATTAATACAATATTTATTAATTTGTATTTGTGATTTTAAATTTTAATTGATCCAGAACAAAAATGTCTTCCCCAAACATTTTTTATGATGTTACAAATGATGAAGATGTGAAGAAAATTCATAGAGTATTATTTGAGGTAGACGTGGATGAAGAAAGTGGTGGTGTACATCACATTCCTCCTGCTGTAGAATATGAATAGGAGATGAAGACCTGGATACAGTTGAAGAAGAAAAAATTGAAGAAATACAAGATAATTCGGAGATATAAACTCAGAAGAATGAATCTACAAACAAAAAAGGATACCTTGTCAATATAGAAGACTGATTTTGTATATATGTATATTATACTTGTTTCCTATCATTTTAATCAATGTTTTTTGTCATAAAATAAATTTATTCGTAAGTAACAGTATTTTACTTAAAATTTCCTTTCAAATGTTGCAGTTTAAGGTTATACTATTACTGGGATTGAAATGCGATCTGACAGATACAGCTCGACTACTGGAGTGTTAAGTGACAATTTGGTCTATTGGTCCTTCTTTTCAGGGTCATTTCAAGTGTATAGTTCTTCTTATTCTGGACCCAATATTTTTGTGTTCTTCATAGTTTCATGGCCAGGGTCAAAAATATTTTTTCGCACAAACTTTATTAACACTAACCTACATGTTTCATTATTACATACCACCTCTTCAAGGGCTATCCCATTAATTTAAAAAATCCTATGATAATTATTTGCTAGATACTGTATTAAAAAGTACCTACTTACCTTATATATTTATTAAATTAATTACAAATTGCTACTTACATTTAGTGATGTACTTCGGGAACCACAGAATTAATGACCTCCCCAGTGAGGAGAGTCGCAATGAACGTAAGAGGAAACAAGCACTTCAATTATAAATAATTTATTGAGGATTACCAGAGATTCTTGTAGGAAATGAAAGAAATTTGTGAAAGATCAACAGAAGCATACTTCTGTATGATGACTGTATTTATTTAAAAACAGACAAGGAAATCTAGAGTGTAGTAAGACTCGGAAAATGTAAAAATGCTTTAATGTTGGAAAAAATAAAATTGCTTCTTCTGCTCCTCGATTGACTGTTAAAAAACGCTTGGAAATAAAGTCCACCATGCAGGGGCTGCGTAAACTTAGCAGATTTCCCACGTGAAGTTATAAAATAGAGAAATCTCCCTACGAGAGCCGAACAGTTACGGCAATGGGCCGAACTAGCTTTTGGCGGGAAACTCAGTCGTCCCCTATTAAATAAAAATGCAAATATCTCGGTTAATATTCAAGATAGAGAAAAAATGTTTAGAACAATATTTATAGTAAATTTAATTTACAATAAGATTGGTTCTATACAATGTTTTGATCCGACGTTTGGTAACAGAGATATTTCGAAAATCCCCCCTCTAAACCCCCACAGTTCCGATTTCAGCCGTTAACGAACTTGCTCTGTCTTTTTACATAAAACGTTTAAATATCGAGTTTGGTACCGATCAAACAAAAATTAGAGCGTTAACAGACACACACACACAAATATATATACATATACATTTTTGAACGGACTTCATTTTCGTCATCTACTAGGTAGGTTCGACATTTGAAGAAAAATTTCGAAAATTCCGTCATGAGTACAACCTCAATAACTGATTTCCCTTAAGGGAAATCTGCTAAAACAAGCATGTCCACTGTATATTATGATTTTGGGCTGAAGGTAGCCGGTATAGCCTCAGACCTGTAGAGAGAAAAGATGGTAGATGATTTTTTTTCCCTCACTCCATTACCTTTTTAGACTTATTTTTGTTGATAGATCTCATCTAACTTATCGTGCCTGAGTTGTATATTAAACTATTTTTTTTTTTTATGATCAATTGCATTAAATTTTTTATTTACTTTATGAATAAATTTGGCCACAAAGATTAGCCATAAATTTGTAATTTTGACTATTTGTATCTAATCACTATAGGGATGGGATACATGGCCAAGCATTTAAGGAAGAGAACTTACTGGTCTCTGGTTGCGTATTGGAGTAAGTACTACACGATAAAAAGAAAGTCGAGAAATTTGTGTATACTTACTTAATCACAATGAATATGGGATTAATATAGGAGTAATAAAGTAAGGTTTAAAAAAAATACATTTATTGTTGTTTTCTCATACATAGTGTTTAAAAGTTGCAATTACAATTTAAAAAAAAAAGAGGAAACAAAGGAAATTAAAATGTAAAGAAACACAAAAATCATTTTTAACAGTAGATGGAGGAGGATGAAATGTAATTTTACAAGCTTAGTGACATATATTGTAGTAAGGCCCAAAAGTTCCAAGACTCAGGAAAAGGAAGGAGAGTTGGAAAAAATACTGTACTCTTAATAAAATCTCCTAAAAAACATATTCATTCCTTGGAAAAAAAGTATCACAAAGTTCTGTAAGCGATTAAATGTTCATCCACAGATTTAATTAATAAATTGAGACTTGGAGGTAGAGAATTTATAGGTGACAAATACAGCAGCCTTCATTGTTGTTCCTATTCAGGATTTTGAGATGCAGTAGGAAGTCTAGATTTGTTCCATTTGAGTCAGACAGCATGGGATCCACCATTTAATGAACAATATGCCAATTCACTCCTAGAATCTGCGCTTCCTGTTTATAACCTCCAAGAAAGTCTTCATCGGATGCATTTCTTCAGATTGTCTCATACCCAAATCAAATATGAGCCATACAGAATCAATGAATGGGTGACGTAATTGTATAACTCAGGACAACAGTAACATCTAATTTTTAGTCGGTGAAAAGAAATCAGACTCCAGATTGTTGGTCACATTTAACCATTCGATGATTTGGTATATATTTGTTACCAAAGGCTTAAGTCATGCATATATATCGACTGGTCTTGAGAAGTCTTTCAGCAAATATTTCACTTTCCAAGGATTGGTTGGTTGGTTCTGTTGTGAAACTCGATAAAATTCTATCCTTCAACTAAATGCACTCTTCTTGCAAATCAACCAATCGTTATTTATGAGCATTTATCACCAGACAAAAATCTGACTTTTACAAGGAAAACAAAGAGATACACTATCATAGAAATTGAGTCGTCTTCTATGAGAATAAGCAGGGATAGGGGAATAGAGGATTTGCATGTGAGTGTGTATGTATGTATGTATGTATGTATGTATATATATATATATATATATATATATATATATATATATATATATATATATACATATATAAGTCTTACATAAATGAAAATAGTTGTAGGCCAGAAACTTTTGGACGTTAACACATAAAAGTTAAAACTACTCCTCTAAGGTTAACACAACTACAACAAAAAAGTAAATTTCAGCTCCTCCATCAACTTTACAATTGATGTATCAAACGTCAAGATATCTGGAAGACAATGCAAAGAAATAAATATTAATGGGAATTAGTATCTTAATTACTCGGCATAAAATATTGGTTATAATATAAAAAACAAACCCTCACGTAGAGCTGTGACAGGCATGACTGTATGGACGATCTTTCTAATTGGTGGTACAGAAAGGAAGTCCAGTTATGCCTGTCGGAGGAGGCTGCTCTCCCATCCATCTCATCCATTGATTGGATAAACTGTGAGAGTTCCATCAACAACTTACAAACATTTAAAAGATTAAGTTAAAACTATAAAATGCAAAAAATGAATCTTTAGGCATTAACGAGAACTGATTTAGATAAAAAAATTACACCAAACAATAGAATCAAAATAAAAAAAAAAGAAATAAAAAAAAAAAAGAAGAAGAAAGTTTTAGTTACTTTGAGATAATTAACCAAAATTAATTTAAGCAATGAGTTAAAATAATACAAAAAAAAAATTGCAGCATAAGAAACAGAAATGTTTTAATTATGGCTATCTAAAAAACATTTACACTTAATTATCTTTAAATTCTCTATAACTATTAATAACTTCAGTTAAATACATGCTCCAAATATGAACTACCTTTCAACATCAATGAACAAAAATATTTAATTAAGATGCTTCAATGATTCAAATTAATTTTAAAACAATATAACAAAAGTAATATTTATATATAAATACAATTTAAACAATATAATGAGAAGTTGAAACGGAATCAGAATACAAAATCAAAGATTAGGAAATACAAGTCTAATAATTATGAACATTTTTGAAACAATAACAATTTAATTTAAGAAATTACAGGAATACAGTCTTATTATTAAAATACAACACATCATCATGAGTTACAAACTTCTTTATAGATGGGAAAAGAATACAGGAGTTTATTATCTTTGTTCGGAATGCAATAACATCTCAATCAAACCCACAATGACAACCAATCACAAGATTCTTCACCTAAAGAACTTACATTGACCATAAGAGCACATATTGTAGTAAACATTAATCACTGATTTATTCTTATAACTACCAGAAATATTTATACGTCAATATACATCTTCATTCATTATCGTAATAAAACATCATTTTGAAACAAACAGCTCAAGAGCTACTTCAATATATGAGGTGTGATGCTTAGCACCCAGGCAACCTTATCACGATCAAAATGTCATTACATTATATGAACCCAGTCCTCTCTAAATTGCACCAGATTAGGTTTTATTTTAAGGCCTCGCTCAGCTTCCCCAGAACCCAACCTACATAGTGACGAAGTTGAACAGTACAACTTGAACAAAAATGTCTGTCACATAGAGGCCTCCTCCCACCATATATTTTCCATTTCTAAGTAAAAATCGGATGAATAGATAGGGGAGAAGTTGTTGAAGGCAAAAACAATTATAAAGGCATAGCGACTATAATTAAAAAATGTATAAAACAACAATTGTAGTGCGGAGATAATTTAAATTTTCAATCTCCTCCATATTCCTTCAGATATTAAAAACTATGACCTCTAGTGTTGACTTAAATGATTAAATATCAAGTAAAAAGTTCAAATAAACATTTTCGAGTTAAGAACAGAAATCATTGATGACATATCCACACAATGTATTTGTATGCATCTCACGCAGTAAAAGTTCAATGAAAACAACATTTGATATCTCTGTTTCGAATAAAGTGGTTCATGATATAATAATTTCTTGTTAATATGGACATGAGTAGGAGTGGGGGTTTACTGAAGGCTGAAATCTAAAAAATACAAATTTTTTCGTTAATAATTAAGATATAGAAAACACATACATAACAACAATCATAAAACATTAAATTTACAATAATATTAGTTCTATGCACATTTTTGATTCGATGTATAATAATAAAGTTATTTTGAATTTTCGAAACACCCCTCTCTAAACCACACCTCCCACTGGCCCAATTTCAACAGTCAGCAAACTTGATCTTTAGTTTACAAAAAAGGTTAAAATACCGAGTTTTATAGTGATAAGGCAAAGACTGTAACTGCAGCATCAAACGAGTGTATGTGTAGCAGTGATTAAGAGAGAGAAGATTAAAGTTAATCTCTAGATGTTTCTGGCTCTCCCTACCCTCGGCTTGGTAGCAGGGATAGCATCAAGCTCCAGCTCTGATGCAGGAATTTGTTAAAACTTTCTACTTTCATGATGGCATACCATATTAGGGTAAGGAACCGAAGAGAGAGAAGAATGCTTTGAAATTTCAGTGTTCCTTCCATTC
Source organism: Riptortus pedestris (assembly GCA_019009955.1). Taxonomy (NCBI): domain Eukaryota; kingdom Metazoa; phylum Arthropoda; class Insecta; order Hemiptera; family Alydidae; genus Riptortus; species Riptortus pedestris. Next base: position 18,633,791 of record CM032230.1, on the reverse strand, counting down.
AAACTCACAGTTTGTTCCATTTATATTCCACCATGGGATCCTATACACACAAGAGAACTACGAGACTTAATAACACAATTACCGAGCCCTTTTCTAATATTGTCGGATGTTCGTGGAAGAATCAACTCCGCGAAGAGTGATGTAGGCACAAGACTTCCATGACGTCATCCACCGCCATTCATCCTGGACTGGGACCTCGCTGCTAGCACATTCAGCCACGAGGGGAGCCTAGTGCGGCTAGTGAAAGGAGCCATTATCACCGAAGTGAAAACCCCTCAAAATGCAGGAGTAGGCCTAAAAGGGCCCATCGGGCGATGAAGCCAGGAAACAAGGAGGGGAAGAAACCATGACAATGAAATAGTGAGTACTCACATTAATCTAAAAATTCAACGCACTTCGAAACCAACAGGCATAAACCCCATAATGGGCCCCACCAAGCAACATGTTCCACCATGAGTTCAACCCAACCCACAGCAGCTCACCAATCCAACATCATCAGACATTAAAAGATTTCATCATCATTGTTCTTATTATCGACCACAAACATGGTCCATGTAATTATAACTATTGTACATATCCATGCCTTATAATTTGCCCCACCAATACCCCAACATTCATCGCACTACACAGTCCACTCTATCAAATCACAGTTAAGGGGTGAAGGGGCATCTCCCTATATATCCTTTAATGGGAAGCCTCTTCGATCCCCAAACATCGGATGTAAACGCTCTTTCATAAATGTGGAACTCCCCTTTTACAAACAATAAAGGTGCTCAATTAGAAAACATATTTGAACAGTTTTGACATACACTGCCCCTGACTTTCAACACATTTTTGTACAAGGATGGGATGGTTTATGCAGTGCATCTATTCATACATGTTTTACATAGGAAATTGATGCTGACACACATGGAAGTTACCATACACATACGGTTCGAAGTACCTCCCCCATGATTCAGCATGCCATCGAGATACGAAACCAAAAAAGCTGATTGGAATTCATTTCAAAGTCATGTTGAGTGTAAAATAACCTCTTCTGAAATAAAAACTACAATTGAAGCAGCTGAGAGCAGTATTCCTAAGACAACAAACACATATATGAAACCCCCAGTCTCATGATGGAATAATGAATGTAAGACTGCTGTGAAAAGTAGGAAACAGGCTCTAAATTTGTTCCGCAGAAATCCATCTCAAGAGCATCTCATTGATTATAACAGTAAAAAAGCTAGAGCTCAATGGGCTATTAAGACTAGCAAAAAGAAGTGTTGGATAGATTTTTTTTTATCAAGAATTAATCACACATCTAAACAACATGTTATTTGGATAAAAAAATAATCAAATCAAACACAAAAAATACAAAGAACCAATTTCAGGACTACATCACAATAACAATATCATTAATGACCCTTTCATACTCTGCAATATAATCGGACAACAATTCAGAGATGCATCCAGTAGTGATAACTACACTAAATCATTCCAAAACTTCAAAAGACTGACTGAAATCTCAACAATAACAATCGATTTATATTTCATAAATCCACTAAACAAACCATTCACTATTCACAAATTAAAAATTGCTTTACAGACAATACAGACCACTTCACCAGGACCTTACAACATAACATGTTAAAAAATCTACCCACCTTAGGTTCTATTACCCTTTTAAAAGTATTAAATGAGATAATCGAAGGTATACACCATTCACACTTCTGGAATGAGTCCATAATTATGCCCATTCTGAAGCCTGGGAAAGAAAAAAAACTAACAACTACTTTCAGGCCTGTGTCCCTAATGCGCTGTACTTCCAAGCTGCCTCATCACAACACTTTGCACCACATTACTAGGATTTAAAATTATATTCATAACACTTTTTTAAATAAAAAACTTATCTTAGCAATATCATTAGATATAGAAAAGGCATACAACATAGCATGGAAAAGACTTATATAGCCCAATTAATAGAATGAGGTATACAAGAAAAAATATTAAGTTAAATTTAATAATAATAAAGAATTATCTTTCTAAAAGATCATTCAGGGTGAGGATAGGTACTACCTTCTCAGATGTATTTTTCCAGGAGAATGGAGTGCCACAATGAGTCCCTTCAAAAACTCCATTGTAAATTTTATCCTCGAAGATGTGTCTTATTGCCTGTATGCTGATAACAGCTTTATATACACCACAAAACAGATATTTTTAAAGCTCAACAAAGACTATAAATCACAATAAATGAGTTGGAAAAGTGGAGTGAAATAACAGGTTTTAGATTTCCATTTGAAAAATCTAAACAAATTATTTTCACCAAAAAAAGAAATGTTCCAATTCCTCACATAACTTTAAAAAATCATTGAAAATACTAATACCATAACATTCCTTGGACTTACACAGAAAAACATAGGCTGTCATATGTGGCCACATTGCAAAAAAATAAGTGGCAGATTCCCAGGGAGCTTAAAAATATAGAAAAAAGGGAAATAAATTCAAGTGTCTTTGATTATAGGAAGGAGGGGCATTTATTTAGGAAATGGTCATGATGTTCCTCCAAGACGTCTGTTTTTCCAATGACTAGGGAGAGAGTTTTTGGAAGAACAGCTGCAGAAAAGGAAGAGTATTTTATCATTGCCCCCAGCTATTTTAGTTTGTTCTAATAACATTAAAAATTATGGATGAGCATTATGGAGCAGATCATTTTAAAGTAGCTATAACTCTAGTAAACGTAGATAATACTGATGGTGTAATACGTAGTTCTAATCAACAATAAATGTTGCTTGCAATAACTTTAACCCATTTTTGTTAAATGATTCCAATATCGAGACACAGGTGATGCCTGCATAGTCCTGTTCCTCCCTGTCCTCGAGTTTGTTTGTTATTATTTACGTCCATTTTATGCTACTATGGCTAATTGGGATGGGTTATCTACAGGTTACCACCCTTTTCTAACCAAGGTAGGCCCAAGGAGTTTATTTTATGAGTCTGTCACTAAATAAATTTCTACTGCCCAGGACGGGAATCGAACCTGCCATTCTAGATCCACCACACAAGATTAAGACCAATGCCTTAACTCGCACGGTCAACCTGAGCCCCTTTCCTTCTTCCCCAGTTTTCCACCTATTTCCCAAATTCCTGTCAGAACATGAACTCCAAGTGTTTGGCAGTGAGGGACACCATGGCCCTGACCTACCACAACACGGGGGGAGGAAGTTGCCTTCACAACATCGCTCCGAAGCAGCAGCGGAAGCCGTGGCAGTGCACAAGTGAAGTAAAGTGTTACTGTTACTGCTGAGATAAAGTGGGCCATTAAAAAAGTGAGTGTCGTTTCAAAAATTTATCTTGCAGTTTTTGCAAGAAAAAGGGCCATTTAGAAAGTGTATGTATTAAGCTCTTACACAAACCAACCAATAAAACCTGTAGGTAAACTAAAAGTAAATGTGCAGCATGAAGCTGAGTTAAAAAGGTTAACTTTGTTTGTGGTATCCATAGGGGCTAATCCTCTAATGGGGAGAGATTGGATTAGGGAACTAGAAATATCAATCAGAATTCCTAAGGAAAATAGTTTAAACATTGTTGAAAACTAGATCAGAAATCAGCAATCGTTACTAAACTGTGCAGTGAATTTCCTGAGGTATTTACTGATGCATTAGGTTGTTACAAAGGGGAGGCAGCCAAATTAGAGTTAAAGGAAAATGTAATTCCTAAGTTTTTCAAACCCAGATCCATACCCTTTTCGATTAAAAGGAAAGTGGAAGCTGAGATTGATTGATTAGTTAATAATGGGATTTTAACTCAAGTAGTAGTAGTACCAGTGAATGGGGGACTCCAATCGTGCCAATTCTGAAAAAGGATGGTAATATAAGAATATGTGGCGATTTTAAAGTAACGCTGAACCCTCACTTAGTAGTCAATCTTCACCCGGTTCCAAGGATATAGGATATTTTTAATAACTTGCAAAAAGGCGAGACATTTTCGAAAATCGATCTTTCTCAGGCTTACACTCAGGTAAAGTTAAACGATGAATCAAAGAAATATTGTACAATAAGTACATCTAAAGGGGTTGTATATTTATAATCGTTTACCTTTTGGAATCTCATCTGCCCAGGGAATTTTTCAGAGTATTATGGAGTTTATTTTTGCTCACATTCCCGGTGTAGTTTGTTTCCTAGACGACATTTTGGTCACAGGAACTGATGACAAACAACACCTAGAGAGACTGATTCAGGTGTGTGAAACATTAAAACAGCATGGTTTGACAGTAAGCAAAAATAAGTGCCAGTTCTTTTGCTCAAATCTATTGAGTATTTAGGGTGCATTTTAAGTAAACAAGGGCTAAGTATATCACCTAGTAAAATTGAGGCTATAGTAAACACTCCGTTCCCCACTAATGTGACTCAGTTAAAAGCTTTTCTAGGCTTAGCTAATTATTACTCTAAATTTGTGCCATTTTTACTATAGTTATGTTTTTAATAAAAATGGGTTGGCAATATGTTTTGCAATTTGTGGCCTGACCTGCGGTGGTCAGCCGACTGCGACTCAAATCGTAAGATGAATAAAGCTCCCGGATTGCTACAACCCATCACGCCACTTCCCTCCTGAATCAGCCACCACAGATCCAAAATTTTCCTTGTTCTCCAGTCCTCAAGCAAACGTCCTGTCGTAAACATGTAGTCGGCCGGGTTTTAGTCTAAAACAAAATGTAGTTTTTATTTCATTTAACACCCTAGACACTCTAAATTCCTTATAAGGTTATAATATAATTATAACCTCCTTTGCTGGCGAGAAATCCTAGTACTTTACGCATAAAACAGCGGCGCACTCTACAATGTAACTAGCATGTGTTGGGTATAATACACAAGTACCGTTACTTGCAATATTTGACCTGTCAGCAGAGGTAAGGGCTGGCAGTTCTCCCCCTGCTGAACTATTCCCCCCCTATATGCAAACTAGCGACCCCCCTAAGGTTCATTCTTCTTTCTTGGACGACTCAGACTCTGAGCGCCCAGCCAAAGCGTCCAGAAGACGTAAACCCAGGAAACAAAAACCCCCCCACAATCCCCGCCCCTCAGGCACAATCTACACTCTTAACATGGGGAAAGCTACGAATAAGAGTGTTGTATACATCACCTCGCAACCAGAGGACAGTCCCCCTATCTTCCCCCCCCCAACACCTCAATGACCCCCGACCACTATCCCCCCCTTCCTGTCTCCCAACACCCCACCATCTTTGTACACCCCGAAGCCGCCTCAACCCCCCTACCCCGCTCCCGACCACCAACACCCCCCCCCTCTACGTCAACCCACAACCAAGACGTTCCCATGGAGGACACCTACATTCCCCTTAAACGAAAGACAGTGACAGACAACGACGGTTTCACGACAGTTACGGCAAAAAAAGGCAAGAAAAACGCCCCTCCCTCCAACAAAACCGCTTCTACCACCACTGCCAACTCCTTCACCCCCCTCTCAAACCTCCCCACCACTGAAAAACCTAAAGAAATTGCCCCCCGCCCATAATCCTATCCCGGCCTTACGTCGAGGCGTCTGACGTAGCCAAGCACCTACGTCAACATGACATCCAGGACTTCGCCATCCAAACCACCCCCACCCAGGTGAAAATCCTACCCGGCTCCCTTGAAACCCATGCCGCAATTGTCACCCTATACAGATCCCCTTCCGAAAATGTCCACCACCACACCTATGTGCCCCCGCGGTACTAAGCGAAATAAAAAGTACCTTCTCCTGGGCCTCGAACTCGAAGACCCTATTGACGATATCAGGCGCGCGTTGGACCACGACGACCTCATCAGCGTCATGCGGCTCAGGCGCACAGACGCTGACGGGCGCAAGACGGAGATCGAGCCCGTACTCGCCACTTTCAAACCCAACTACTCCTTCGCAGATCACCTGAAGGACATCAGGGCAATCGACAACATTGTCATCAGAGTGAAGGAGTATAACCCTAAGCAGCAGATCCCGCAATGTTTTCGCTGTCATCAGTTTGGCCATGCCAAAACATACTGCCACCTGCCACTCAAGTGTGTTAGGTGTGAGGGCCCTCACCTGGTTGCGGACTGCGATAGGAGCTGCAAATTCACTCAAATGCGTCAACTGCGAAGGAAATCACCCCGCATCCTTCCGCGCCTGCGCCCACAGGGTACAGCTCGAGGAACAACTACAACAGAGGAGATACTACCAACAGCTCGCGCGCGAGTACCGCCAACCCACTTTCACTCCCGCCCCACCACCCACCCACAACGCCTGGTTTTCCCGACAACCCCATTCCCAACCCCAACTCCCTACTTACCACCAACCCACCCCTTCCTACACCCAACAAGCCCCCGAACCCACATCCTACCCCCCTCCACCTCCCTCCGCTGCTGCCCCAGCCCCGTTACCCCCACAGCAATCTTTTCAACAACATGTCCCCGAATGGGTATTAGACCTCAAGGAGACGATTAAAACCTTGATGCAAACAGTGTCACGTCCCGCCACCTCGATCCCCGTTCCCTCTCGAGTTGTTTTGCGCGGAGTGATTCAATTTCTTTATGCACAGACAACGCTCGGCCTCACGTTGCTCGTTCCACAGCGCATCTTTTGGATGAGTTTGGTTGGGATGTTCTGACCCATCCACCATACAGTCCCGACTTGGCCCCTTCAGACTATCACCTGTTTAGCAAAATGAAGGCGGAATTGGCGGGAGAACGTTTCACAAGTGACGAGGAAGGAATTTCGAAGCTCATTTCGCGATATACCAAATGTATTGACGTCGCCGGGGTTTACGTGGAAAAATAATACATATTTTCAAAATTAATACCTGTAAGTTTAAATTTTTTTCAATAAAAACTTGATTTTTTTTTTTAAAACGGAACATATTTTCTGGACGACTCTCGTATTTTATATAGTGTTTTTGTTATTCTATTTTTGTAGTTGTTAAATTGTTTTTAGGCCACTGGAGTATTGGACTGCTGAAAGGATTTTGGCAATACTGGAAGAAGAAGAGGGAGTCACAAGGTATGACATTATTACAGTGGAATCCCTCTTATCCGGCCTCGGTTTAACCGGTCGGCAGTTAGGAGCATGGGACCTGCCAACTATGCACTTCAGCTAGACGCCTGGGAACCACAAGCACAGCGTCTCTCAGATCCTTTATTAACCTACCCTACTATCAATTATTGTCTCAGTTCAGTTGTAGGCTGTCTCCATGTCGGGTTGCTCTCTGTTATATTGTTAATAAAAATCTTTTTAAAAACTCATCAAGTTGTTCGCCTCTCGTAATTGGCGCCCGAATTGTCAGGGACTTGCGGAAGTCTATGCGTGAATTTTCCCGTTTTTAAATAAGACTTTGAGATTTCAATCTCTTAACCGCAGTCGAACTTCAAAATATTTCGAAGAATTGAGCAACTTCAAATCGTGATCAAATATCCCGATTTTCACTGAAACCATCGCTCGTGATCAAGAATTCCGAGTTTAGCAGAAGAGGAGCCTGGCTGGAAGGAGAGGAGCACCCTGCAGCTTGATACTGGACCACATCAGGAACCAAAATTCAGATACTTCAGAAACTTCAGATTACTCAGACTCAGAAACAACTGTAAGTAATCCATCTACATCTCATTATAAGGTTGTACTTAGGGAATCCATATTAACCATGCCTAAAAAGAGTATACCAATTCCAGAAGCTATTTTAAAACTCATTCCAAATTATGATGGGACAAGGGATTCGGCATTTAGACTCCCCTCATTTATATCAACATTAAGGGAATTATCTACCGGTTATTGTGAAGAAGATAATGAAGCTAAAACCTTAAATGCTTGGGTTTTATTAAGGGCAGCGATAAATAAAATACACAATCCTGCAGAATTAATAGTTTATAATAATAAAGTAGATTCAATTGAACAATTGATTACAGTGTTGCAAAATAATTTTGGAGATACTAGGACTATCCATGATTTAATTGCAGAGATTCCGTTAATGAAATCTTTTCCAAAAGAACACCCTATAGCTTTTCTGAATAGACTGACAGAAAAACAATCGTACATTACAACCAAATACAGAACGGACGATCAATATAAGAACTCGCTTAAAATTTTAGAGACTCAGTTGGACTTAATTTTAGTTAACACATTAATACACGGAATACACCCACAGTTAGGTACACATCTACAAGTGTTAAAGCCAAAGAGTTTGGAGGAAGCTCATAAATTTTTACAAAATGATTGCAGCATATTGTAAGAAACATTAAGATTTGGGCCTGTGAATAAAGTACAGGAAAATAAAAGGCACCAAGACCCAATACCGCCCACAAAACATTTATTTAATTACACAGGGCAAAAAAAAAAAAAAAAAATTCTGCGGCGTGAGTTTTTTTAGTCAATTTCGATACATTATGATTATGAAGTACTCATCACATAATTAGTTTGTTTGAATTGACTCCAGTTCTCCAGATAAACAGTGCAATTAAAAATATAGTATATGTTAAGAAAATCATTCGTTTAATTCTCCACTACGTTGCACAACACTGCTGAGGCTTCGTTAATGAAATCATAGATGGCGCGCATGTTCATGAAAACAATCTAGAGGAGTCATGTTTGTGTACAGATAAGCTAATCCCTAATGAAAGAAAGCAGAAAACAAACGAAGCTGACATTTAATCTGATACGACTTTATACCTCCGTTCAGTCTGTTTACAGAAGCTGAATGCGATACACGTGCCAGATCAGCTACTTTTGCTCATTTATTTTATTTTATTGCTCGTTATTGTTACGGAAAAAGAATGAGTTCTTTACGCAAGTGTTGTGTTAATAATCCCGACCATTTCTGCTACATATGCGGTAAATATTGCCAAGAGAAGACACGAAGAAATATTAATGAATTTGTAAAACAAGCTTACCTAGAATATTTTAGAAAACAACTTGGCCAACAAGACAAATGTTGGGTCCCACACAAAGTTTGTAAAACTTGTGTGGAGTCACTTCGATACTGGACTCAAAAGGGACGAAAAGGACTTCCATTTGGAATACCGATGACATGGACAGAGCCAAGTAACCACCTTGATGATTGCTACTTTTGTGTTACGAATGTAAAAGGTATGAACCGATACAAAAAACGATCTTGGGTTTATCCAAATATACAATCCGTTAAGCCACCAACACTACATAGTCAAGATTTGCCAATACCGATATTTACTGCCTTATCAGAGGTTCACTGTGATGATAATGAAATATTAGATACACAGAGCGAAAGCAACATTGACAGTGATTTTGAAGGATGCAGTCAGTACACACATCAGGGCTTTTCTCAGGGTGAGTTAAACGACTTGATTCGAGATTTAAATTTATCGAAGAAATCAGCTGAGCTCCTTGCTTCAAGACTTAAAGAAAAAGGTTGCCTGCAGCCTGACGTATCAATAACATGTTATCGAACAAGAGAGCGCGATATTCTTCCATATTTCACTGAGACAAATGACATCGTATATTGTAACAATATTTCTGGTCTTTTAAATTTAATGGGCCTTCCAGTATATGAACCAAAATGTTGGCGACTCTTCATAGATAGCTCACGAAAAAGTTTGAAATGTGTGTTAGTGCATAATGGAAATAAATTAGCTTCGATCCCGATAGGTCATTCAACTAAACTTAAGGAAGAGTATCAAAATATCAAACTTGTTTTAGAGAAAATTTCGTTTGTTCAACATCAGTGGTCAGTGTGTGTAGATTTAAAAATGGTCAATTTTTTATTAGGTATGCAAAGTGGATACACTAAATATCCATGTTTTCTTTGTCTGTGGGACAGTCGTGCAAAAAATGAACACTGGGGTAGGAAACACTGGCCATCGAGAATAAATATGACCGTAGGAAAGGCTAACATCGTTCATGAACCATTGATAAGTCGAGAAAAAATCATTCTTCCGCCACTACATATTAAACTTGGGCTCATGAAACAGTTTGTGAAAGCTTTAGATAAAAATGGTGATTGCTTCAAATATATTTGTCAATCATTTCCTGGCCTCAGTACAGAAAAGTTAAAAGCAGGCATCTTTGATGGACCACAAATCCGTAATCTTATGAACAACGATGATTTCATAAATCACATGACTCAGGTTGAACTGGAAGCATGGACAAGCTTTGTATCAGTTGTCAAGAATTTTTTGGGGAATTATAAAGCTAAAAATTATGCCGAAATCGTTGACAAAATGCTTCAAAATTTTGAAAAACTGGGAACCAATATGAGCATCAAATTACATTATTTGCATAGCCATTTAGATGCATTTCCTGACAATCTGGGTGATTACAGTGAAGAACAAGGGGAACGGTTCCACCAGGACATCAAGACAATGGAGGAAAGATATCAAGGTCGTTGGGATCACCATATGATGGCAGACTACTGCTGGACCTTACAAAGGGACTGTCCTGACCAAAAATACAACAGACAATCACATACAAAACGTTTTTCTTAATTCATGTTTGTGTTTTTTCAATATTTTATTACTAATTGGATTGTTCATAATATAATTTAAAGTGTTATTTTCATTTGAATAAAAGCTTTTAAATATATTGAACTCTTTTCTTTAATTTTATTTCAAGTATGAATAGATTGCCTTTATCTCAAAAAGTGGAGTCAATTTTAAAAAAAAGTTATTATTTTCGTATTTAGTAGACCAGAATTACCTAAGTTTGACTAATAAATCCTGTGCCGCAGAATCAATGTTCCCCTGTGTTATTATCCAAGACAACCCCCACCACAACATAATTTCCCGAAATTTAACCATCAATTTAACAACTATCATAGTCGTCCTTACAATCAACATAATAATAACCCCAGACATCCCAACCATCCAGACCACCCATTTAACAAACCTTCGCGACCACAATACAATACTCCACCTAAATGGAACTCACAAAATACAGTGACGATGAGGACTGTAACATCCCAAAGAAAACCACCGCGAATAGATCAAAAAACGTGGAGATCACCTTACGAACTAACACATGTGAATGACAATACGCAAAGTGATTCAATTAGACAGATTAATGACAGAGTAGACAAATTAGCTGACTCGATGAACAAACTGACGGAACATTTTTTAGGACAAAGTCCACAACCAAAAGAAAGCCCCCCAGATTTGAGTTAAAAAGCATAAACAAATCACTACCTTATTTTGCTGATCATGCAAATAGAAAATGGCTAATAGATACCGGATCGTTAAAAAACTACATAAATCCAAATATAGTTCCAAAAAATGCTGAAAGACAAAAGGAAGACTTTATTGTAAAAACACCTAGTGGTGAAAGTTACGGCACTGAATCAGTCGTTTTAATGGCAAACAAAATTTTTCCAAATTTACAATTAAAATTTTATATTTTTGACTTTTCGCCGAGATATGATATTTTATTAGGTCATGAAACTTTAAGTGCATTAAAAGCTAAGGTTAACTTTGATACGAATGTTCTAGAAACTATTAAGGGTAATAAAAAATTACTATTTTACATACAAAGTAAAAAACTTAAATTAAAACCAGGAGATAATGTAGTCCGTATGCCTATTAGGTCAATTCCCAATAAGGTCGGTTTACTTAAATCCCTGGAAACAGAAAATTATAAAATAAAAGAAGGAGTAATAGATCCCAGAAATAGTGAAACCACTTGCATTATTTTTAATAAAACCAAGGAAGTTATGACCATATGTCCTGGCGAGCCTTTGGAAGTTGAAGAGATAATGGAAGAGGAAATTAATATAAAAGAAATAATTGATGAAATACCCCAACTTATTAGAACGGATCATATGAATAGGGAAGAAAAAAGTGAAATAATTAAATTACTGAAACAATATCCGGAAATAATAAAAAGAGATAATGATAAATTGAGTGCAACTAATATTCTAAAACACAAAATAATAACAAAAGATGAATCACTCGTATATTCAAAAACTATAGATACCCGGAAATATTTAGAAAGGATGTAGAATTAGAAATTGATAAATTATTAAAAAACAAAATAATTAGACATTCAAACTCCCCCTACAATTCCCCGATTTGGGTAGTTCCAAAGAAACCGGATGCATCGGGAAAACGAAAAATTAGAATGGTTGTTGATTATCGGAAACTAAACGATAAGACCATTGATGACAAATATCCATTGCCAAACATAGAAGATTTATTCGGAAAAATAGGTAGAGCCACATACTTTTCTATCATAGATTTAGCCTCTGGATTTTATCAAATCGAGATGGATCCTGAGTCAATTGAAAAAACTGCTTTTTCCACGGAAAATGGGCATTTTGAATATCTTCGTCTCCCCATGGGACTCAAAAATAGTCCACCCACATTTCAAAGAGCAATGAATTTAATATTCTCCAGAATTTGTACTGTTCTTGTTTATATGGATGATATAATAGTATTTTCGGACAATCTTGAGGAACATCTAAAACACTTAAAATCAGTTTTCAAAAAATTAAAAGAACACAATTTAAAGATACAAATTGACAAAACAGAATTTTTCAAAAAGGAATTATTATATTTAGGACATATTATTTCAGATAAGGGAATACAACCTAATCCTCTAAAATTAGAAGCAGTAAAACATTTTCCATTTCCAAAAAACGTTAAAGAAATTAAAAGATTTTTAGGACTTACAGGTTACTATCGAAAAATGATAAAGGATTATGCAAAAATTGCTAAACCTTTAACAGCAGCTTTAAAAAAGGATGCAAAAATAAATATAAATGACCCAGAATATAAGGAGGCTTTTGAAAAACTAAAACTATTATTACAAAATAATCCTATTCTTCAGCTCCCCGATTTTTCAAAATCTTTTATTCTGACAACAGATGCCTCTAATTATGCGATTGGCTCTGTTTTATCTCAAAATTTTGATGGAAAAGACCTCCCAATAGCTTAAGCTTCCAGAACTCTTAATAGAGCGGAAGAGAATTTATCAACAATAGAAAAGGAATTGCTCGCTATAGTTTGGTCTTGTAAACATTTTAGGCCATTACTTTACGGTAGAAAATTTAGTATTCAGACAGACCATAAACCATTACAATGGCTGCATAGTATTAAAGAACCAAATTCTAAATTAATAAGATGGAAATTAGCATTAGACGAATTTGATTTTAATATTAAATATGTACAAGGTAAAACTAATAATGTTGCTGGTGCACTAAGTAGAATAAAAGTTCATACAGTAAATGCAGTTGAGGACGTTGACCCCCAGGAAGTATTAGACGAATTTCTCAGAGAATACCCTGAACAAGATATGGATGATTCCGAAAGTTTAGCAACAATTCATTCGCAAGACAGTTCAAATGAACAAGTAGTTATTATGGATGAGGATAAAATCTTAAACATAGAACAAAACCAAATTGTACTAGAACTAGGAGATAAAAAATCCCTGATTAAAAAATATTTTAATAAAACTAGAACTACATTTTTCTTTACTAACTCAAATTGCTCAGATGAAATTAAATCCGCTATTGTTCAATATTTAAAACCAAACACCACTTATGGAGTTATTTGTAAAAAGGAAGGAATTTTAGAAAGAGTATATGAAGAATTATATAATTTATTTGCCTCTATTATAACTAGTGAATTTTGTACAATTAAAATAAAAAGATATAGTAAAATTAACTTGGACATAACAGACAAAGAAGGACAAAAGGAAATAGTAGGTAACTATCACATAGGGAAAACATGTCACCGAGGAATTAACGAATCATACATACACATTAGAAGACGATATTATTGGCCAACAATGAGAAAGGACATAACTGATTTTATTAACCGTTGTGAAATTTGTTTACAAGTAAAGTACGAAAGAAAACCAATACAAAGTCAATTTCAAGTCACTCCCACACCTAATACACCTTTTGAAAAACTTCAAATAGACACATTTTCGTTTAAACAACAAAAATTCCTTACAGTCATCGATTGTTTCTCTAAAAGACTATTAGCATACCCGTTAAAAAGTTTAAACCAAGTAGACATTCAAGACAATTTGACTACTTACTTATCACATTACCCAATACCCAAACTAATACAGATGGATAATGGCAAAGAATTTGACAACGCAGGTGTTAAAAATTTATTAAATTTATATGGTATCGAACCATACTATATTACTCCTGGACACCCAGACTCTCAAGGACTACTTGAAAGAGCCCATTCGAGTTTAGTAAAACTCTTAAATATTACACAACTGAAAAACAATTCACAAGACACACTGACTAACATGCAAATTGCAATTATAAGCATATAACAACTCATTAAATTCAACCACAAAATGACACAAATGGAACTGACATTTGGTATCACAGAAAACCCATATTATAAAGATCTCGAAGAAACTGCAGTACTAGAAGAAAGAGCAAACGACTATCATAACAGACTGAAAATAGTTAGACAGATTACACTGGCCAACGATGAAAAAACTTTTTTAATGAAAATACCTTATTCTTATGTTGTTTAGGTTGCTGAATCCAAATATGATGCTTAAAAAGTTGTATCACCCACCATTTATTCACATTTTATAGTTAAATTCATGAAATAAAGAAACATTTTTAGAATTTAACAGCTTTTTCATAGTTAAGATAACATGAAAAAATAGGTCTAATGAACAAAGATGATGTTGGCAGCACTGCTGAAACACATGCTAAACAGCTGATGTTTTGTTTATTTTCAACATAACCTCACTTTTACGTTTCCTGTACATGTGCTCAGTGCAATGTCTCATCGCGGCTGTAAAAACTCTGCTGACAGTTTTTGTTATATTTGTGGTTGTTATGTTTACTACACAAAGGTAACATGTATGCCTCTGTACCTGTCGGTCATTCTGTACATATGAAAGAGAGTTACGAAAATCTAGAAATAGTGTTAAATAAAATAGGTTATTCTGCACACGGTTGGATGATATGTGGTGATTTGAAAGTTACGTGCATGCTCCTTGGTCATCAAGGGGGTTTTACCAAATTTCCATGTTTCTTGTGTGAATGGGACAGTAGAGCTCGGAATCAACATTGGTGCAGAAAGAACTGGCCTGCTAGGGAGTCTTTAAAGCCTGGCGAGAAGAACATTTTACGCAAAAACCTTGTAGATCCAAAAAACGTGCTCCTACCACCACTACATATTAAGTTAGGTCTCATGAAACAGTTTGTAAAGGCTTTGCCTAAAGATGGGCTTTGTTTCAAATATCTCTGTCAGAAGTTTCCACACCTTTCAGAAGCTAAACTGAAAGAAGGCGTCTTTACCGGGCCTGATATTAGAAAAATGATGTTTGACGTTAACTTTGAATCCACAATGACCTCAAATGAAAAAGAAGCATGGGTTTCATTCAAGCAAGTTGTCACCAAGTTTTTGGGAAATAAAAAAGACCCAGAATATAAGGCTATTGTTGCTAACATGTTAAAAAAATTTGAACAGTTAGGATGTTTGATGAGCCTGAAAGTTCACTTCTTGAGCAGCCACCTCGATTACTTCCCGGAAAATTTAGGAGATGTTAGTGAGGAGCAAGGTGAGCGTTTTCACCAGGACGTTAAAGTGATGGAAAAACGTTACCAGGGCCGCTGGAATACCAACATGATGGGGGATTACTGTTGGTCACTTCACCGGGAAGTTCAGCAAGCTATTCATCGCAGGAAAAGCTACACAAGAAGCTTCAAGGAAAAAAGGGAAAGAAAATATAAAGCAATTCCAGTTGACAAGTGAACCTTGTATCATCACATAAAATTACTATTCCAAGTATTTTACTGTAAATACAAACCATTTTTACGATTCTACAGTGTTTCATTGATTTCCCTATATACTGTAAATGGGTATTAGACTATATAATAAAATACATTTTGCTTGGAAACTAAGGGTGATACATAAAAACTACGAGCAGATTTGGATTCAGCACATAAAAATCTATCAAGATCAGCTATTAAAATTAAAAAAGTTTTCAAAAAGGTTTTTTTTGTTGGCCTGTGTTATACAAGAAAAACTAATGAAAGAAAAAGAACAAAGGACAGAAAAGTTAAATAAAAATAGGGAAGAAGTAGAATTACCTGAAGAAATATTCCAAAAACAAATACATCACAGAAAAGAAAAACCTAAATACGCGAAAGTAATATACAATAAAGACAATAAGAAAGGTAAATTTCCGCGTAGAAAACATGAATTTAAAGTACATCCCAATAGAATCAAACGACCCAGAAAACTCGTTAAAAGAACTAATTTTGTTTCAGATCAAAATGATCCTGAAGCTGGTCCTAGTGATTCAACTAACAACAACACACATTAATTGTTACAAGATAACTGACTTGAACAAGACTCCAGGTATAATACCCATTAAAATACAGGACTCATTTTTAATTAACGGAACTTATAGCTACTTACATAACATAAATCTTACTGTAATAGATGATGAACTCCAAAGAATTGAATTTTTAACAAAACAAATACCATATGCTTCTAAAAACCCACAACAATCTAAAATTATATCACTAATGATCGAGGATGCTTACAAAAAACTATCACATTTATTTATTGGACATGTAAGAAATAGAAGAGGTTTGATTAATGGCATTGGCACTGCAATTAATTGGTTAACTGGTAACATGGACGCGGATGATAAAGCAAAATATGACGAAATTTTAGGAAAGATTCAAAGTAACGAATATCATTTAGAGCATAACATGGAAAAGGGTCTATCAATAAATAAAAAATTGGTTGAGGAATTTAATAAAGAAATTAAAATTATTCAGGATAACAATAATCATTTAGAAAAGTATCTTACTAATTTTGTTAATACATTAGAGATAAATCAACAATACCAATTTATATTTCAAAATTTATATATTTTATCCAGTAGAATAGATGATATTGACACCAGTCTCGAATTTTGTAAACTTGGTATAATTCATTCCAGTATAATTTCATATGACGAACTAAGTAATGTAATTAATTCTGCACATGTTCGATTAATTTCAAATAATCCCGACGTATTATGGCAATTAAGTAGAATCCATTGTTCCATATATAAGGATATATTATTGAAATAGCACTCCACACAGAGAGTTATGAAACATATTTTTTATTATTGTATCCTGTTGAACACCAAGGAAGAGTAATAACTACCTCAGTTTACCCTCCACTTATAATGAGAAGTATTGATGAATTACAGAACATATATACTGGCAACTGTACTCTAATTGATGAACATTATTATTGTAAAAATATTATAAAAATTGTTAATACTTGTATTTCTAGTATTATTGACTATTTAGACTTTAAGGAATGTACTAGTTTAGATATTAAGATAGAATCATCATTTATAAAATATGTAAATATTATTAACCAATATTTAATTTTTCAGAAAGATAACTTATATATAACTGTCAATGAACATATCATGTCTATAAGACATAAAGGATCATACCTTCTATATTTAGAAAATGGTGAAACAATTGTAAATTTTAGTTCTCCATATATATTTTGGGAACCTTTTAATAATAAATTAGATGCTACACCAATTACTGTATTTAAAAGTAACTTAACATTTGATGATGTACATAAAGTTAATATTAATTTTGTTCCTTTAGAAGAATTAGATGATATAGATTTTAATCATTATAAACTTTTATATATTCTTTTATTAGGTATAGCATTATGTTTAACCTCCTACATATGTATTATTCATAGGAGCAGCCTGTTAAAAGTATTTTTCAGATATTGCAAGAAAACCCAGCCCACTACTTCAAATCCTATCGTTTCGCTGGGACAGCTCACATCTTCAGGAGGGACGAGTTAGGAGCATGGGACCTGCCAACTATGCACTATCAGCTAGAACCGCAAGCACAGCGTCTCTCAGATCCTTTATAAACCTACCCTACTATCAATTATTGTCTCAGTTCAGTTGTAGGCCGTCTCCATGTCGGGTTGCTCTCTGTTATATTGTTAATAAAAATCTTTTTAAAAACTCATCAAGTTGTTCGCCTCTCGTAATTGGCGACGCTGAGGCGGGAAGGAGTCGAGACATGCTCGGGGGCTGGTGTCCAGCCCTTCCTGGGAATATGTAGGTCTCACAATCAGTCTACCCCTTCATTTTATCTCGGACGGACGTTATATTTTTGTTCTAAAATGAGTGACAAACGTAAACGAATATTTTTGAGTATGAAACAAAAATTAGACGCTCTTGAACGTTTAGATAGAGGCGAACCAGTGAAAAGGATTTGTGAATAAGTGTGAAGAAAGTAATTCTCAAATACGTCCTAGATTTCTGCGAGGAGGACAACCTCATCCCAAATGAGCAGACAGGTTTTAGGAAGGGGCTATGCTCCCTACACCCACTGGCTAGGCTCCAATCCCGTGTTGCGACCGGGCTGCGACAAAACAGGGCGACGGCGTTCATCTCCATAGACTGTACCAAGGCGTTTGACTCGCTCGACCACAATACCCTCCTCTCCATCCTTCGCAACCTCAATTGCCGAGAGCAATTGTATTCAATCATTAAATTCTTCCTCCACAACCGTACTTTCCAGGTAAGGGTAGGTGAAAGCCTTTCCCAAACCTTAAAACTCCCCTGTGGCGTCCCTCAGTATTGGAGAAAATGACTTACCTTATCATACTGCCGTACGTTGGCTTACTTGTGGGAAAGTCTTCAGCACTTTTTTGAACTTCGAGCAGTGATCGAAATTTTTCTGAATGAAAAGCATCGCCCTCTTACTGAATTACAAAACAACGCAGAGCTGTGGAAATTAGCATTCTATGTTGATTTGACAAAACATGTGAAAGAACTGAATTTGAGATTGCAAGGAGAAAACCAGCATCTTCCTGATTTATACACTAATATCAAATCATTCCGGAAGAAATTGATACTGTTTCAATCACAACTACGAAGTAAATGTTTTTCACATTTTAAAACATGTGAAATATTCAGCCACACCACTGAGACTGAGTTCCTATCGATTTTGCAATCGAAACTTTGAGTGCTTTGAAAATAAATTTTGATACTCGTTTCTCGGACTTTGATGCCATTGCGAATCAAATTAAGATTTTTCAGAATCCTTTTGATACTGAATTGAAACCCTAGCCCCGAAACTTCAAATGGAAATGATTGATCTACAGTGCAGCGATATAATTAAGAACAAATATCCAAACTCATCTTTGTTGGAATTTTATAAGAGTCTTCCACTGACACAATTTGATAATTTGCATAAATTTGCTCGTGGGCTGTTTTCTGTTTTTGGTACTACTTATTTGTGTGAGAAGACCTTCTCCAAAATGAAGTACACAAAAAATGTTTACAGATCTAAATTAACTGATGAGCATCTTAAATCTCTTTTAATAATTGGTACAAGTAAAATTTGTCCACAACTACAAACTATTGTCAGTGGAAAATCTAAATTACATAAATCTCATTAGTATTTCATATGTCATTATCCTTGTTATAAGGTATGTTTTTATTTAAAATGTATAAAATGTTAGTTGGATTCATTCCAATAATGTGTTAGTTATTATATACTGAAGTTAAATTTTTAGCAGATTTCCCTTAAGGGAAATCAGCTATTGAGGTTGTACTCATGACGGAATTTTCGACTTTTTTCTTCAAATGTCCATCGATCCTACCTAGTAGATGACGAAAATGAGGTCCGTTCAAAACTGTATATATATATCTATATATATATATATATATCTATCTATATATTTGTCTGTTACCGCTCTAGCGGTCGCAATTTTTGTTTGATCCTTACCAAACTTCATATTTAAGCGTTTTATGTAAAAAGAAAGATCAAGTTCGTTAACGGCTGAAATCGGACCAGTGGGAGGGGGGGTTTAGAGGGGAGGATTTTCGAAAATTCGAAATATCTCCGTTACTATACGTCGGATCAAAAGATTGTATAAAACCAATCTTATTGCAAATTAAATTTACTATAAATATTGTTCTATATATTAATTCTCTATCTTGAATATTAACCGAGATATTTGCATTTGTGTCCTGCGTGTCACCAATAGGCTATGTTCGGATTTTCCGACGAGAGCTCTCGCGGCCGTTTCCATAACTATCGTCCCTCGTGAATCGGTTTAGAGGTTATGTTAACTGTTAGAAACTACTGGGTTATTACGCCCTAAATAATGTTTTTTAGGTTTAGAGGTTTCTTACTACTACAGTTGTTATTAAGCAGATTTCTCCATTGTAAAACTTCACGTGGGAAATCTGCTTAGTTTACGCAGCCCCTGCGTGACGGACTTTCTGCATATTATACATGTCTTTACTCATTACAATTCTGTGCTTCTTTATCCAACTTATCACAAAAACAATAACAATAAGCCTACAACAATGTTATGAGTAGTTAGCCCTTGACCATATCAATATAGATGTCATATTAATGACACAAGGGAACAATTTTTTATTGCA
Organism: Riptortus pedestris; assembly: GCA_019009955.1. Taxonomy (NCBI): domain Eukaryota; kingdom Metazoa; phylum Arthropoda; class Insecta; order Hemiptera; family Alydidae; genus Riptortus; species Riptortus pedestris. Next base: position 18,613,409 of record CM032230.1, on the reverse strand, counting down.
TGGAGTTTTAGGCCTGTTGTTTACTAATTAGAGGTTGGTGATTACAAATCTAGCCTCAGTTTTTCTCTAGCAGCTTTTGTTTTTGGCAAACAGCTGATAGACATATATTTGTACTAGTCACATTCAAACTTCAATTCAACTGAGTTGTTTAGTGAAAAAGTTTGTGCTCTTGTGTTAATAACAATGTCCAAGTTAAGAAATATCTGTAGAAACGATCCAAACTATTTCTGTAACATTTGTGGTGAATATACATTCAAAAATTGTTGGCCAAGTGTGTCAGAGTTTATAAAACAGGTATATTTTGATTACTTTGGATTCGCTTTGGACATCCGTGACAAGTACTGGATCCCTCATATAGTATGTAAACCATGTGTTGAGTCTTTGAGATTATGGGCAAATAAGAAAAGAGCCTATTTTAAGTATCAAACACCAATGATTTGGCGGGTACCTTATAATAATCATCAAGATGATGGTTATTTTTGAGTGGTTGATATAAATGGAATTAATAAAAATAACCGGTCGAAATGGTCTTATCCTAACTTGTTATCTGTTACTCGACCAGTCTTGTTCTTTGGCGATTCACCAGTACCCCAAGGTTCTTCATCTGTACAAAATGACATAGAAAAAAAAACTATTCTTCAAGTGATGAAAGTCGGACAAGTGATTTTTACCCTGATTTTACTTCTGAGCCCCAGCTCTTTAATCAGGAAGATCTCAATGCATTAATCAGAGATCTTGGTCTTTCTAAAAAGACATCGGAGATTCTAGCTTCTCGATTAAAGCAAAGAAATCTTTTAACCCCAGAAACAAGAATTTCATACTATCGTGACCGAGAGGCAGAATTGCTGTCATTCTTTTCTAAAGATGACGACTTTGCTTTTTGTTCAGATGTTCCTGGTTTATTGAAAGCAATGGGAGTACAGAAGTATGATCCAAATGAATGGCGTTTATTTATTGACTCCTCTAAACGTAGCCTTAAATGTGTACTTATGCATAACGGCAATAAGCTGGGTTCGATACCGATTGCACATTCAACTACAGTCAAAGAAGAATATGCTACTGTAGCTTCTGTAATGGATAGAATCAAATACAACGAACAAAAGTGGTTGATAAGAGTTGATCTAAAAATGGTGAATTTTCTTCTTGGACAACAAGGTGGATATACAAAATATCCATGTTTTATTTGTTTATGGAACAGTATAGCTAGGTCTGAGCACTGGATTAGAAAAGATTGGCCTTCCAGGCCAGGCAGCCTATGGTTCCAGGACAACTGAATGTAATAAATGAGCCCATTGTGCCCAGGGATCGAATAATACTGCCACCTTTGCATATCAAACTAGGGCTCATGAAACAATTTGTTAAAAGGGTGGTGATTGCTATAAATACATCTCTAAGAAGGTTGATAAAGGATGAAAACTTTATTAGTTACATGACTGATATTGAAAAAAATGCCTGGAATGAATTCGTTTGGACTGCTCAAAATTTTCTGGGAAACAAAAAGGAAGAAAGCTATGTGGAGCATATTGAACTAATGTTGTTACACTTCCAGCAACTTGGTTGTAATATGAGCATCAAGGTACACTTCCTCCACAACCATTTGGACCGTTTCCCTGAAAATCTTGGTGATCTGAGTGAAGAACAAGGGGAACGGTTCCATCAGGACATTCGAACTATGGAGGAACGTTACCAAGGTCACTGGAATGCTCACATGATGGCGGACTATTGTTGGAGCATTAAAAACAGCCCCCGTGTACCGAAACAAGCAAGAAAATCTTACAAAAGAAATTTTTTGATATGTAGTGGTAATTTTTTTAATACTTTTCTTAATAAAAAATATTTTCATCTTAAAAAACAGTTTATAATTATAACCCCAAAAGTAAAGCTGATACAAACAAACTGACTTCAGATCTTAAATCAGCACCTCGAGGAAGTAGAATATTAGTCAAAATATTTCCTGCAACAAAAATGTTGTTCCCTTGTGTAATTATTCAACATAAAATTAGAATACGTCAGCAAACTAAATTTAATTTGCTATAAAAAATATGTTCTTTAAAAGGAGTTTTCAAGTATGCTAGCTCTCCGTGAGCCGGAAAAAACTGTCCGCAGGCCGGATGTGGCCCTCGCGCCGTAGTTTGGAGACCCCGTCTTAGACTATCTAGGTTTCAGGAAGAGAATTGTTGAAGTATATTTATCAAAATACGGAAAACCACTGAGCACTGAAAACTCTAGCAAACGTAGTTAATACTGATGGTGAAACAGGTAGATCTCATCAACAATAAAAGTTGCTTCCAATAAATTTAATAATTAGGGAGGCGCATTATGGCTCCGATCACTACAAAGTAGCTAAAACTCTAGCAAACCTAGGTAATGATGATGGTGAAACTGGTAGATCTCATCAACAATAAAAGTTGCTTCGAATAAATTTAAAAATTAGGGATGATCATTATGGCGCCGATCACTACAAAGTAGCTATAACTCTAGCAAAGCTAGGTAGTGATGATGGTGAAACAGGTAGATATCATCAACAATAAAAGTTGGTTTCAGTAACTTTAAAAATTAAGGAGCATTATGGCTCCGATCACTACAAAGTAGCTGAAACCCTAGCAAACCAAGGTAATGATGATGGTGAAACTGGTAGATCTCATCAACAATAAAAGTCGCTTCCAATAAATTTAAAAATTAGGAGGCGCATTATGGCTCCGATCACTACAAAGTAGCTATAACTCTAGCAAACCTAGGTAATGATGATGGTGAAACGGGTAGATCTCATCAACAATAAAAGTTGCTTTCAGTAACTTTAAAAATTAGGGAGGAGCATTATGGAGCAGACCATTTTAAAGTAGCTATAACTCTAGTAAACCAAGGTAATTATGATGGTGTAATACGTAGTTCTAATCAACAATAAATGTTGCTAGCAATAACTTTAAGAATTGTGGAGAAGCATTATGGAGCAGACCATTTTAAAGTAGCTATAACTCTAGTAAACCTAGGTAATTATGATGGTGTAATAGGTAGTTCTAATCAACAATAAATGTTGCTAGCAATAACTTTAAGAATTGTGGAGATGCATTATGGAGCAGACCATTTTAAAGTAGCTATAACTCTAGTAAACCTAGGTAATACTGATGGTGTAATAGGTAGTTCTAATCAACAATAAATGTTGCTAGCAATAACTTTAAGAATTGTGGAGAAGCATTATGGAGCAGACCATTTTAAAGTAGCTATAACTCTAGCAAACCTAGGTAATGCTGATGGTGTTGCAGATAGTTCAAATCAACAATAAAAGTTGATTGTAATAACATTAAAAATTAGGGAGGACCATTATGGAACAGAGCATATTGAAGTAGCTGAAACCCTAGCAAATCTAGGTAATGATGATGGTGAAACTGGTAGATCTCATCAACAATAAAAGTTGCTTCGAGGGATGATCATTATGGCGCCGATCACTACAAAGTAGCTATAACTCTTGCAAAGCTAGGTAATGATGATGGTGAAACAGGTAGATATCATCAACAATAAAAGTTGGTTTCAGTAACTTTAAAAATTAGGGAGGAGCATTATGGCTCCGATCACTACAAAGTAGCTGAAACCCTAGCAAACCAAGGTAATGATGATGGTGAAAATGGTAGATCTCATCAAAATAAAAATTGCTTCCAATAAATTTAAAAATTAGGGAGGCGCATTATGGCTCCGATCACTACAAAGTAGCTATAACTCTAGCAAACTTAGGTAATGATGATGGTGAAACAGGTAGATCTCATCAACAATATAAGTTGCTTCCAATAAATTTAATAATTAGGGAGGCGCATTATGGCTCCGATCACTACAAAGTAGCTATAACTCTAGCAAACCTAGGTAATGTAGATGGAGAAACAGGTAGATCTCAGCAACAATAAAAGTCGCTTCCAATAAATTTAAAAATTAGGAGGCGCATTATGGCTCCGATCACTACAAAGTAGCTATAACTCTAGCAAACCTAGGTAATGCTGATGGTGTTGCAGATAGTTCAAATCAACAATAAAAGTTGATTGTAATAACATTAAAAGTTAGGGAGGACCATTATGGAACAGAGCATATTGAAGTAGCTGAAACCCTAGCAAATCTAGGTAATGATGATGGTGAAACTGGTAGATCTCATCAACAATAAAAGTTGCTTCGAATAAATTTAAAAATTAAGGAGCATTATGGCTCCGATCACTACAAAGTAGCTGAAACCCTAGCAAACCAAGGTAATGATGATGGTGAAACTGGTAGATATCATCAACAATAAAAGTTGCTTCCAATAAATTTAAAAATTAGGGAGGATCATTATGGCTCCGATCACTACAAAGTAGCTATAACTCTAGGATCAGCAGGTTATTTAAATTCTTGTAAGCCTAGATCCCCCCCTTCCCTTTGCTATTGCAGGCATTGAAAAGCGTAGTACCAGTAACAAACAAATACTATAATCTTGTGATAGAAGTATTTCATAAGAGTTCTCTATCTCTCACCCACCCCCATATTAGTAAAGAATTTATTGGAAGAAGAAGAAACAATCAAATATTATTATCGAATAATAATAGATATATTTCTCGAGACAGCTCTGTGTCTCTCATCATATTCTCCTACTTCCATCAGTAGATCATGCCTATTGCAGGCAGTGAAAAGCGAAGTAACGGAAACAAACAGATAATATGATCTTCTGATATAGGAAGTATTTCGCGAGTCATTTCTGTATCTCACACACACTCCAATATTAGAAGAGCATGCCTATTGCAGGCAGTGAAAAGTGAAGTATCAGAAACAAACAAACATTATAATCTTGTGATATTCGATGTATTTCTCGAGACAGTTCAGTTAAGTACTTCTCACTGTATTCCCCAAACTTAAGTAGATCTTGCCTGTTGGAGGAAGTGAAAAGCGAAGTAACGGAAATAAACAAATATTATAATCTTCTGATATAGGAAGTTTTTCACGAGACATCTCTCTATCTCACACCCTCCACCCCCCCCCCACCACCACATTAGTAAAGCACGCCTATTGCAGGCAGAGAAAAGCGAAGCATTATGGAGCAGACCATTTTAAAGTAGCTATAACTCTAGTAAACCTAGGTAATACTGATGGTGTAATAGGTAGTTCTAATCAACAATAAATGTTGCTTGCAATAACTTTAAGAATTGTGGAGAAGCATTATGGAGCAGACCATTTTAAAGTAGCTATAACTCTAGTAAACCTAGGTAATAGTGATGGTGTAATAGGTAGTTCTAATCAACAATAAATGTTGCTTGCAATAACTTTAAGAATTGTGGAGAAGCATTATGGAGCAGACCATTTTAAAGTAGCTATAACTCTAGTAAACCTAGGTAATACTGATGGTGTAATAGGTAGTTCTAATCAACAATAAATGTTGCTAGCAATAACTTTAAGAATTGTGGAGAAGCATTATGGAGCAGACCATTTTAAAGTAGCTATAACTCTAGTAAACCTAGGTAATACTGATGGTGTAATAGGTAGTTCTAATCAACAATAAATGTTGCTAGCAATAACTTTAAGAATTGTGGAGAAGCATTATGGAGCAGACCATTTTAAAGTAGCTATAACTCTAGTAAACCTAGGTAATACTGATGGTGTAATAGGTAGTTCTAATCAACAATAAATGTTGCTATCAATAACTTTAAGAATTGTGGAGAAGCATTATGGAGCAGACCATTTTAAAGTAGCTATAACTCTAGTAAACCTAGGTAATACTGATGGTGTAATAGGTAGTTCTAATCAACAATAAATGTTGCTAGCAATAACTTTAAGAATTGTGGAGAAGCATTATGGAGCAGACCATTTTAAAGTAGCTATAACTCTAGTAAACCTAGGTAATACTGATGGTGTAATAGGTAGTTCTAATCAACAATAAATGTTGCTAGCAATAACTTTAAGAATTGTGGAGAAGCATTATGGAGCAGACCATTTTAAAGTAGCTATAACTCTAGTAAACCTAGGTAATAGTGGTGGTGTAATAGGTAGTTCTAATCAACAATAAATGTTGCTTGCAATAACTTTAAGAATTGTGGAGAAGCATTATGGAGCAGACCATTTTAAAGTAGCTATAACTCTAGTAAACCTAGATAATACTGATGGTGTAATAGATCGTTCTAATCAACAATAAATGTTGCTAGCAATAACTTTAAGAATTGTGGAGAAGCATTATGGAGCAGACCATTTTAAAGTAGTTATAACTCTAGTAAACCTAGGCAATACTGATGGTGTAATACGTAGTTGTAATCAACAATAAATGTTGCTAGCAATAACTTTAAGAATTGTGGAGGAGCATTATGGCACCGGTCACTACAAAGTAGCTATAGCTCTAGCAAACCTAGGTAATGATGATGGTGTTACTGATAGTTCAAATCAACAATAAAAGTTTATTTTAATAACATTAATAATTAGGGAGGACCATTATGGAACAGAGCATATTGAAGTAGCTGAAACCCTAGCAAATCTAGGTAATGATGATGGTGAAACTGGTAGATCTCATCAACAATAAAAGTTGGTAGCAATAACTTTAAGAATTGTGGAGAAACATTATGGAGCAGACCATTTTAAAGTAGCTAAAACTCTAGCAAAACTAGGTAATGCTGATGGTGAAACAGGTAGATCTCATCAACAATAAAAGTTGCTTCCAATAAATTTAAAAATTAGGGAGGCACATTATGGCTCCGATCATTACAAAGTAGCTATCACTCTAGCAAACCTAGGTAATGCTGATGGTGAAACAGGTAGATCTCAGCAACAATAAAAGTCGCTTCCAATAAATTTAAAAAATAGGGAGGCGCATCGTAGCTCCGATCACTACAAAGTAGCTATAACTCTAGCAAACCTAGGTAATGTTGATGGTGAAACAGGTAGATCTCAGCAACAATAAAAGTCGCTTCCAATAAATTTAAAAATTAGGGAGGCGCATTATGACTCCGATCACTACAAAGTAGCTATAACTCTAGCAAACCTAGGTAATGCGAGTCATTTCTGTATCTCACACACACTCCAATATTAGAAGAGCATGCCTATTGCAGGCAGTGAAAAGTGAAGTATCAGAAACAAACAAACATTATAATCTTGTGATATTCGATGTATTTCTCGAGACAGTTCAGTTAAGTACATCTCACTGTATTCCCCAAACTTAAGTAGATCTTGCGTGTTGGAGGAAGTGAAAAGCGAAGTAACGGAAATAAACAAATATTATAATCTTCTGATATAGGTATTTTTTCACGAGACATCTATCTATCTCAAACCCCCCACCCCCCAGCCACCCCCACATTAGTTATGCACGCCTATTGCAGGCAGAGAAAAGCGAAGCATTATGGAGCAGACCATTTTAAAGTAGCTATAACTCTAGTAAACCTAGGTAATAGTGATGGTGTAATAGGTAGTTCTAATCAACAATAAATGTTGCTTGCAATAACTTTAAGAATTGTGGAGAAGCATTATGGAGCAGACCATTTTAAAGTAGCTATAACTCTAGTAAACCTAGGTAATACTGATGGTGTAATAGGTAGTTCTAATCAACAATAAATGTTGCTAGCAATAACTTTAAGAATTGTGGAGAAGCATTATGGAGCAGACCATTTTAAAGTAGCTATAACTCTAGTAAACCTAGGTAATACTGATGGTGTAATAGGTAGTTCTAATCAACAATAAATGTTGCTAGCAATAACATTAAGAATTGTGGAGAAGCATTATGGAGCAGACCATTTTAAAGTAGCTATAACTCTAGTAAACCTAGGCAATACTGATGGTGTAATAGGTAGTTCTAATCAACAATAAATGTTGCTAGCAATAACTTTAAGAATTATGGATGAGCATTATAGAGCAGACCATTTTAAAGTAGCTATAACTCTAGTAAACCTAGGCAATACTGATGGTGTAATAGGTAGTTCTTATCAACAATAAATGTTGCTAGCAATAACTTTAAGAATTATGGATGAGCATTATGGAGCAGACCATTTTAAAGTAGCTATAACTCTAGTAAACCTAGGTAATACAGATGGTGTAATAGGTAGTTCTAATCAACAATAAATGTTGCTAGCAATAACTTTAAGAATTGTGGAGAAGCATTATGGAGCAGACCATTTTCAAGTAGCTAAAACTCTAGTAAACGTAGATAATACTGTTGGTGTAATGTTGCTTGCAATAACTTTAACCCATTTTTGTTAAATGATTCCAATATTGAGACACAGGTGATGCCTGCACAGTCCTGTTCCTCCCTGTCCTCGAGTTTGTTTGATATTATTTACGTCCATTTTATGCTACTATGGCTGATTGGGGCGGGTTATCCTATAGGTTACCACCCTTTTCTAACCAAGGTGGACCCAAGGAGTTTATTTAATGAGTCCGTCACTAAATAAATTTCTACTGCCCAGGGCGGGAATCGAACCTGCGATTCTAGATCCACCACACGAGATTAAGACCAATGCCTTAACTTGCACGGCCAACCTGAGCCCCTTTCCTCCTCCCCCAGTTTTCCACCTATTTCCCGAATTCCTGTCAGAACATGAACTCCAAGTGTTGAATGCTCTGAAGGTAATTTTTTTTTAAGCAAAGATAAATCTATAAAATGGAAAAAAGAAATACCAATCAAAACCATAAGAACCAGAAAACATAACATTATATCACATTTACCTGGAAGAAAAGGTTACTCCAAAAGTGTAGTTTCTGTCATGGATTCATTTTTGATTTTATTCGACGAGCATATATTGAATTTAATTTTAAATTGTACCAATATTTACATAGACTCGATAAAAATCAAATTTTCTAGAGAGCGGGATGCCAAAAATTTGACAAGAGAAGAATTAGAAGCGTTTTTGGGGCTGCTATATTTGGCTGGCCTTCATAAAGCAGCTCACGTAAATTATGAGGAATCATGGGAAGACATAGAAATATTTAGTCTGACTATGTCGTACAAAAGATTTTTATTCCTTCTCCGGGTCATCAGATTCGATGACATACACACCCGTGAAACCAGAAAGTTATATGATAAATTAGCACCAGTCAGGGATTTTCTCACTGCTATAAATACAAATTTTGAAAAAGCCTTTAGTCCAAATGAATATTGCACTATTGATGAGCAACTGATTCCTTTCAGGGGAAGATGTTCATTCAGACAATATTTGCCAAAAAAACCCAAAAGGTATGGGATCAAGGTCTGTGCATTAGTTGACTCAAAAATGAATTATTTGCTCAACTTTGAAATATATGCGGGGACACAACCGGAGGAACCATTCCGCCAAGAAAATTCTGTACTATCAATTGTTGACAGGCTGATTGAACCGGTTGTAGGGACCAAGAGGAACATAACATGTGACAACTGGTATACAAGCTACCAATTAGCCCAGCATTTATATCAAAAAATTTAACAATTGTAGGAACCCGAAATTACTGAATATATTTGTGAGGAGTCTATAAAATATCCCAGAGAATATAAAAATGATCCCAAATTTAGTATTACCCCTGATGAACTGAGATTATTTTTTGGAATATTATTTTATTCTGGTTATCGCCCAATACCCCGAGCTCGCTTATACTGGAGTGGCAGGGAAGATTTTCATTCTCCTATTGTAGCTGCGGCTATGCCTAGAAATTTTTTCGAAAAAATCAAAACTTTAATTAATTTCAATTACAACTCAAAATTAAACAATGAGACTAAGAAGGATAAAGGATCGTCCACTAATTGAAAAATTCAATCAATCTTTTTCACAATTTGGGGTTTTTGAAAAAAAATATCTGTTGACGAAATGATTGTAAAATACTTTGGAAAAAATCCTTTAAAACAATTTATAAAGGGCAAACCATAAGGTCCGGGTACAAACTGTGGGCACTCTGTGGGTCTAATAATAGTTATTGTTTCCAATTTGACCTGTATTGAGGAAAGAACATGTGTAATGAAAGTGATGAAGAAGTAGGACTTAGTACTAGAGTTGTAGAACAAATGTTGATGGTTGTCAATGATCCATTCAGTCATGAAGTTTACTTTGATAATTTTTTCACTTCGTTCCAACTTCTATCTGAACTGACTGATTTAGGATTCAGAGCAACAGGGACGATAAGTGCCCTATCAAATCAGTCAAAGAAATGAAGAAAACTGACAGGGGAACATTTTCACATTCTTTTGACAAATCAAACTCTATATTATTAGTACGTTGGATGGACAACAGCGTTCCGACTTTTGCTTCTAACTTTGAAGGGATTGAACCCTTATAAAAGGCTTCTCGTCGAATAAAAGGGAAGAAATTAGCAGTGGATCAACCAAATGTAGTAAGCAATTACAATAGTGGAATGGGTGGAGTAGATCACCACGACTGGCTAGCAGCAAAATATCACATAAAAATAAGTGCCTACATTGTTTATCGTGAAGCCAACAAATCTAAGATGGATGAATTGGACTTCATTAGTGCTGTGACAATGCACTATCTCAAGTTGCAAAGTGTGAGGTCCGGGCCCAAACAGCAAATCCATTGGATTTTACAAGATTTGATGGAATTGGCCACTTCTTAGAAAGAAGAAATGAGCAAAGGAGGTGCCAAGAAGAAGCCTGTACATCTAAACCAAGAACATATTGCAAAAAATGTAACGTCACTCTTTGCACGAAATGCTTTGCAAAATATCATACAAGATAAGGCAATATGTGTTTTATTTGCTTTTGTAAAAAAAAAAATTAATATGTTATAAGATTTATTTATTTATGTTGTTTAATTATTATTTAATATGTTTATAGAAATATAGTGGCATTCTTCTTACATGTTTGTAGTTTCGTTCAGAACCCTGTGGTGCCCACTGTCCTATTTTAAGGACGTCCACCTAGGGACTCTGTAAATAATATGAAAAGTTTAATACATTCATTTTGTACATAATATATCCCCAACTGACAAATATTGATAGAAAAAAAAAGAAAAAATTAATTTGGGAATAAATGGGTTAGACTCTTGTAAACCTAGAGTCCCTCCCACCTCCTACACATCGATAGAGTATGCTTATTGTTGGCAGTAAAAAGCAAAGTACCAGAAACAAACCCTCTAGGTTAAAGATTATATATTGCTGATTAATTACGACGTGGTTTAAGGCTGATTATTATATGAGTTTTTTTGTCTCCTGTGGAGATTTATGGTTAGATCGACTTGGAGGAATAATTATAAAGCATTTTTAATGCCCAGGAGGGCAATCTGAGGGTGTAGGTATGAAGTGCCCTCACATTCCATTTGAATTATTTAAATTCAGAATTATTAAGAGAATAAGAGATTTTTTTTCTTTCAAAACTTAAATATTGTTTTGTGATTTCAAAAAGAATTATTCTTAAGAATCATAAAAAAGAACATAGAGAATATTATTACAAAACTGCACCATTCTTATCATTCAAGTTTAATCAGGGAACAAGACATTAATCTTTCAAATATTGGCTGTATTTTGTTAGGATTTACATAGATCATTTTCATCAAGTGTTGATTTAATTCAATGAAATATATTTCTTCTTAGTCAATATATAGCCAATAAGTATGTGTACATTCATTAAAGTCTGATAGTAATGACAAATGTCTATTTATATAGATTAAACTTATTCATTATATTGAAAAGGCTTATACCTAACTTAAGCCCTCAATTATAAATATATACCACTAATAGTACAATAATTCAGTGTTTTCCTTTTAAGGAATAGATAAGACTAACCAGAATGGTAATATTCATCTAATGGCAATCATTAAATGAAAGACAGCTTAAGGATGTATATCCCCTTGTTCGTGCAATATTGGCATATTCTTGCACTTCGACTTTTTCGCTAATCAAGAAGAAGACAACATTTGGACTTAAAGACTCCAGGTGTGGCACAATTCATCTCCGGCTTGAGGACACTCAAAGCAAGACCATTCCTTGGACTCTTTGTCAACAAGAAGGACTGCAAGCAGAACTGAACTCCCTGAAGACCAACATCTCCAGGTATAGATCGAAGTATATCATCTCTTCATTCATCTTAATCATCTTCTACTATGGCCCAACAACAAATTCAAAGAGTAAGTCGACCTCTGAGGAAGGAAGACTATGACCACGTTCCCACATACGACGGGAATCCCAAGCATCTCTTACATTTCACGACCAACGTAGCTGCTGCTTTTCAAATAGTTTGTAATGATAGAATAATTAAAAATGATGTTAATCATACTTTGTTATATCAAAAAGTTAAAAGTAGACTTACAGGAGCTGCACTAGCTCATCCCAATACTAATACGATACAAGACTTGTTACAATCTTTTAATGAACAGTTCGCTAACAATAGAACGGTAGAGAGCGTAAAAGCAGAAATTTATGATTTAAAACTTAGTCCAAAAGAACACCCCTCAGATCTTTTAACTAGAGCGGAAAATCTTAGAAACTTAATTAACACGCGTTTATATTTAAATAACTTAAATGACGACATAGTGCAACAGCACATGACTCAAGTCGATAAAGAAATTATTTACCACCTTTAAAATTGTCATCCATGGCAATTAACGAATCATACAATGACGTCCGATCCCCAAGATTTAAAGAACTTTAGGAGAATTCTTAATACACGTCAATTTGTATTAGAACAATTGTATAATAATAAAAAGAAAAAATTTTGATAATAATCCCCCTCGACCTCCAGGACCTTTTAATCCTAGACCCCAATATTATGAACGTCCACATGACGAATTTCCCCAATATAATTTCCCGCGACAACAACAAAATAATCCCCGACCTCAAGGTCCCTCTTCTTCTCAAATTCTTAGGTTGAACGAAGTTCACCAACGCAATGCCCAGATGTTCAAATCTCGACCCCCACCTCCACCGAGGGTTTCTCAGAACACAGTTTCCATGAGAACTTGGGATATACCACGACCCCCGCGTTTCTCTTTAGGCCCACATGAATTAAATCATGTCTATCACCAAGTAAACGATCAACAATATTATCCCAATCCTTCTTTTAATCAACAAATAGAAAAATTTGAATAATTAATAAAGAGGACAGAAACTGTAGCAGAAAAATTAGACGAGAAGTCTTTTTTAGTCGACTGTCCCTGGAATGGCCTTCCGCCCGGCATTCCAATTAAATAATACTAATGAAACACTCCCATATTATTTTTGTCCACTGAAATATCATAGGCTTATTGACACTGGTTCTACTAAAAACTTTATTACTCCTAGATCATTGCACCCAGGTATAAGGAAGACTTTACAGTCACTACACCTGCTGGAACCAAAAGCGGCTCATAATTTGTAACTGTAAACTTAAAACACCATTTCCCTTCATTAGGAAGTATTATTGTAAAAATGTATGTTCTTGATTTTAGTGATTAGTATAATATACTATTAGGAAGTATAAAGTGTTGTCAAAAGTAAACTTAGTTATTGATTTAAAGAATAACTGTATTAGACATAAAGAAAATATTTACAAACATGTCAGACAATACACTAAAAGTTGTAAAAGAATTTCGTAATGACAATATTGAAGTAAACAATGAAAACATTAAAGTAAATAATGAGAATGAAAATGATAATAAAGATTAATGTAATATTATTGAAAATAAAAATAAAAGTATTATTAAAAAGAAAAGTAGTATTAGTAAAGAATATATTGATTATTTGAAAAATAATAAAATGTTTAATATTGAAACAAGTATAATTAATAAAGCTAAGAAAGCTATTAAAGAATATAATAATAATAATAATAAAGAAAATAAAATAAGAATAAATAAAAGATTAATAAATAATAATAATAATGATAATGAATCAGATAATAATAGTAATTAAGTTCTACAAACAGTAATGATAATAATAAAGTGAGTTTAAACAGTATAAAGCCAAATATGAATTTATTAGAAATTGAAAATATTCTCAAAGATATCAATGAACTTAAAAAAAAAAAAATAAATAAAAGTAAAAAGAAAAAACCAATTACGAATTATTGCTTACGGAATTTGTTTTGCAAATATATTAAGGACTAATCACAAGAACATGGAAGAAAAACATAAACCAATTAAACTAGTTTCAGAATATCCTGAAATAATAAAACAAGAAAATGAAAAATCAACGGCCACCACAGTACTGAAACATAAAATATTAACTAAGGACAACGAACCTGTATACACTAGAAACTATAGATACCCCGAAATCTTCAAGAATGACATTAAGACAGAAATTGACAAACTCTTGAAAGAAAATATAATCAGACACTCTAACTCTTCTTATAACTCACCCATTTGGGTAGTCCCCAAAAAACCAGATGCCTCTGGTAAACGAAAAATACGCCTTGTAATTGACTATAGGAAACTTAATGACAAGACTATAGATGACAGGTTTCCCCTTCCTAACATAGAGGCCCTTTTTAATCAAATTGGACAGGCGACTTACTTTAGCAGCATTGACCTAACGTCAGTATTTCACCAAATCGAAATGGATCCAGATTCCATACCTAAAACCGCATTCAGTACAGAGAATTGAAGTGAAATTCTTGACATTCCCACAATAAATGAGTACATAACTAAGTTAACAGAACACTTTTTCGATGCATGTCAAAATAGTAAGTATCAGCACATTGCTAATATAGTTATAGTAGTTTAAATTACAAGAATTACAAATATAAGAGACTTAAGCACATAACATTTTAATTTCTCTGATGAGCTTTTATTTTTTCTGTACAAATTTATATTCTTCTGTGTATCTTTATAGTTCTTCTGTATTACTTTTAACCGTTCTGTAATTGAGAATTTTTATTTATTTCTGTATTTGGGTTTTTTTTTGTATTTTTTTCCCTTATTATACATTTAGATATTAGAATAAAAATAGATATAAGTAATGTGGGATATTTAAAAAAGCCAATAAGCTTGAAAAATTGTATTTACTTCTATTGTAAATTATTATTTGTTAATATTTTAGATAATAAAATTCATTTAACCTTAAGTACAGAGAATGGACATTATGAATTTTTGTGCATGCCATTTGGCCTTAAGAATGCACCCCCCCCCCCACATTTCAAAGAATGATGAATCTAATATTTGCAAACACCCAAAACGTTCTAGTGTACATGGATGATATTATTGTATCTTCTAACAGTCTAGAAGAGCATTTAAAACACCTTAGAATTATATTCAAAATGTTGAAAATGCATAATTTAAAAATTCAACTCGACAAAACGGAATTTTCAAACGAGAATAGCTCTTTCTCAGACATATTATTTCAGAACACGGCATCTCACCTAACCCTCAAAAAATAAAAGCTATAAAAGAATTTCCAAATCCAAAAAATCAAAAACAAATAAAACAATTTCAGTTTAACGGGATATTACCGGAAAATGATTAAAAACTATGCAAAAATTGCGAAACCTATTTCAATTAAACTAAAGAAAAACACTGTAAATGATATTAAAGATCCCACTTACGTAGAAGCTGTTAATACACTAAAAGACTTATTACAAAACAGCCCTATCCTGCAATTACCAAATTTCGATCAGGATTTTACGCTGACAACTAACGCGAGTAATTACGCCATAGGAGCCATGCAAAATAAAGAGGGTAAAGATCTCCCCATTAGTTACGCAAGTAGAACACTAAATGATCATGAAAAAAATTTAAGCACAATTGAAAAGGAACACCACCTTGCGATTATTTGGGTATGCAAATACTTCAAACCATACTTATACGGACGAAAATTCACTATTTGCACTGACCACAAACCCCTTCAGTACCTTCACAACATGAAAGAACCGAGTGCAAAAATGATAAGATGGAAACTTATTCTATCAGACTACAATACTCGAAATTAAATACATACAAGGCAAAACAAATTATGTAACAGACACACTCTCTAGGAATCTCCTCACTACTACTGACTTATATACCGTAGAGACAGAGACCCAAGTAACTCTTGACCAATTTCTGACTACATGTGACCTAAAATAAAGACAAAAGAAACAGACGGTTAATCGACTAATTTGAAATCAAAACTGAAAGTCACCCAGAACTAGAATAGAAATGACTTTGATTATACTAAACTATGAGTATCACAACTAGGACGGCCTCACCATTCGTTCTTCCCAAATTAATTCTTCCTTTGTGTCATGACGATCCCCGCATCTAATTATTATTCAAAGAAGTAACCCAAAGGACAAACATATTAAGATGTTATTGGAATAAAATACAAAAATTACTTAACATAGATATTAATAATATACTAGAAAATGCCCAGTACTATCTTTTACTAAATTCTTATTTACATCTTTTTATAAGTAAAATCAATGACATTGACACATCTATTGAATTTTGTAAATTAGGTATTGTTCACAACAGCATAATTAGTAAAAAGGAAATTGAAAAATTAGGACAACTTAATGTAAACTTATATCGAATAATGCTGAAATACTCTGTCAAATAAGCAAATTAGAATGTTCTATTACTAAAAACTATGTATATTATTTTATACATATCCCTATTGATACTCCACTAGTAGAATTATATTTTTATTATCCTATCCTTATTTTTCTAATAACAAAACTTATTCTATTCATGCCCCCCCCCCCCAAATCAGTAGATCATGTCTATTGCAGGCAGTGAAAAGTGAAGGAACATGAACAAACAAATATTTAAATCTTGTGATATGGGAAGTTTTTCACAAGACATCCCTGTATCTCTCACCCCGACCCCTCCCCAACATCCGTAGATCATGCCTATTGCAGGCAGTGAAAAGATAAGTACCAAAACAAACAAACAAGGAACATCGTAGAACAGAGCATATTGAAGTAGCTATAACTCTAGTAAACCTGGGTAATACTGATGAGGTAACAGGTAGTTCTAATCATCAGTAAAATTTGTTTGCAATCGCTTTGACCATTAAGAAGAAAGATTATGGTGCTGGACATTAAGAAATTGCCACTGAGTTCAATGGAAAAAAAGTGATCTGATTCAATAGGTGAACATATTCTTGGAAATATCATGGAAAATTATCACTATCTTGTGGCCAATCTAATTAAATCATAACAAACATTGTTTTGCAATACGTCTTTAAAAATTCACTTTCTTGACTTTTTCCCATCAAACCTTGCCGCTCTTTGTAATAAACGTGATGAGCATTTCCAACAGGAAAAACTGAAAAAAGGTTCGGCAACACGTTAGCTGATTACTGCTGGCCACTTTAAAGGGACTTACCTATGCTAAATATGTGAGAAACTCCTAAGTAGGTATCCATTTTTTCAATTCACGAACAGCAGCAGCATTAATTACAGCAACCCCCTTGAACCCCCATTTAATTGGTTGTCCTACAGAAACTAAACGCGATAAAAAAAAATCTGTACCCCTATTCGGAATCAGCATGAAAAATACTCTAGGATCACCCAACATGTCTAGGAAAGAAAAAAAAATTAAAAATGAGGATGAATTAAATTTTACAACTTTTGTGAGATTCGACAGTTTGAAGGATCTTTTTTGGAAGAGTAGTGATCCTCAAAACATTGACGCTAGCTAGACTTTTTTTAAAGTTCTATTTCTTGATCTGTAATTGCGATGTGAAAAAGTTACTTGTGAACATTGAAAGTGCATAAGCCTTAAAGTAAATTTAATGCTGATTTCAAATATGTAATGAAATGTTGAAAAATAAATGCGTAAAAGTAGAGAAAATTGGGGGTTTCCTACAAAAAAACATGGTTTTCTCGAAATAACCTTTAGAAAGACACATATGGCTGGAACAGAATGATCGAAACCTGCGGTTGGTGGTGTTTAACTACAGTTTTGGTGTAGTTTTACCATTTTAAGGATTGTCAACTACTTGCGCGATACACCCTGTATAGTAATCCGTGGCTCTAATGTAAATCCTTGTGCATCAGTACGCATCCCAACTGAGATAGGGGTACTCCCCTCCTTCCTTACACCCTCCTCAGCTGATTGATAACGCTCTACTACTGAATGATAAGAGTTAACTTGTGCTTGAGGGAGGTTATAACTTCGGTTTCCTCAGAATAACAACACATATCACTTCAGAACTAAATATAGTGGTTGACTATATTAATTTATCGAAAACGCAGGATATGGAGGAGCTTACTAATTTAATTAAACAACTAAAGGAACAAGTATGCCAAGGATTTGATGATGCAAAAATATATGGGAGAAAGGGGGAGCAGGTAATCCCCTTTTCTCCCATATATTTTTGCATCATCAAATCCTTGGCGTACTTGTTCCTCCTGTACGGGGAGTACCCGCAATTGGGTAATACCTAATACCGGTCAGAGAAGTATCCTTTAAGTGAAATGATCTGTTGTGCCATCTTTAGGATAGCCCTGAAAATAACGAGGGTAGGTTATGTGTCTTTGCAGCACTTCCCTAATCAGTGGCGCAGGTGGAAGTTTCTCTTATAATAGGATAATTCAACCATTTGTATGAGGAGTGGGAGTTTACTTAAGATTCATAAAATGAAAATAGAAATAATTCTTTTAATATTTAAATTAAAGAAACATGCATGAAGAACAATATTTTACCCCCTGTCTGTAATCTTCTCGTCTTTGTCTGATGAAAACAGTTAGTCGTATTTAAGCTTGCAATAAGACAATGCAAGATAAATAACTCAAAATGTTCATATAGAAGAATAACCATTCCAACAATTAGTCATAAATGAACTATGAAAATGAGGAATTATTTTTTGTATTATAATAATCCGTGTTTATATAACATTAGTTATTTACAAGGGATGACTTACATCCTGTTTATTTGTATTTTTCCAGTTTAAATGTTATAATATTATTATTATTATTTATTAACGTCCGCTTTTTGCAACTTAGGCTAATTGGGATGGGTTATCTACAGGTTACCACCCTTTTCTAGCCAGGGTGGGATTTTAGGACGTTATTTAATGAGTTTCGTCACTAAATAATTTCCTTTGCCCAGGCGAGAATCGAACTCGCCACTCTAGGTTTACCTAAAATGTTATAATATACACACACAAGTATTTTTTTCATCTTCTGCCAGAAATTAATAAAAAGCAAGAGAATCTCATGATGATCTATAAACTTAATGCTGAACTGAGTCATCGAATGCAAAGAAGACGAAGCCTGAGGAAAACTAAATAGCGGATCGAAAGTGGCGTCCACAAGTAGCCCTTTCAACAGAGATCAGCGGACGGGACCGGCTTTCCTCATAGA
The DNA here is from genome assembly GCA_019009955.1 of Riptortus pedestris. Taxonomy (NCBI): domain Eukaryota; kingdom Metazoa; phylum Arthropoda; class Insecta; order Hemiptera; family Alydidae; genus Riptortus; species Riptortus pedestris. The sequence goes on along the minus strand of CM032230.1, from coordinate 18,594,250 downwards.
CACCAGGGCTGCAGTACCTGTGATACCTCCCGATACCGGGACTTTCTCCCGAAGTCTTTAGTCTGTATGCAGCCAATGGGTCTAAAATAAACATATATGGTAACAAGCAACTGAAGCTAGACTTGGGAATCAGAAGGGAACTATCATGAAATTTTATACAGACAGATGTGCCTAAACCTATAATCGGCGCTGACTTCATGCTCCATTTTAACCTAATGGTGGACCTGAAGGGTAAGCAGCTAATGAACAGGACAACTGGTCTGACTTCAAGAGGAAGAGTTGTGAAAGAGCAGTCCTCAACTATATATATAGGGGAGCAGGATGCAGACACCCCATCCCAATAAATCAGTCTTACTAGCACAAGTAGACATTATTAAAGAAAGTAATTTTCCTATATGTATAGGTGCCCAATGGAACTACTTTGATAACATTGATGTTTGAATAAAATAAAAACTTTAGTTAGTAGAAAATCATTCTCATTACTTTTCTAAAGTGTGATGTGTATATATATATATATATATATATATATATATATATATATATATATATATAGTTTGATAACCTATCTATATATATGGTATCAAACTGCTGATATCCTGTACCAATAAATTAGCCATACTAGCAAATGTGAATATATTAGGCATTCTTCTTTCCATTATCTTTGTTTCATTCAATAACAGAAAGTACTCATTTTCCTATAGTCGAAGAAAGGAAGTCTATCATCATGTTGACTAAGATTTCATCCCAATAAATATTCTCTATTTATATGAAAAACTTGATCAGTAGAAGGGGAGAGACGTTATTGAAAGTACAAAAGTGCAAGTAAAATGAAAGTACTCGCTAAATAATAATTGAGTTACAACAAAATACATAGACCATCAATAGTTTTAACAATATTATAACATTTCGATCCAACTCACAATAATGGAGATATATTATATTTTCGAATTCTCTACCCCCTCCCCATCTAAACCCCTACTACTCCAGATCCGACTCCAGTCAATAAAAATATGATTTTTAGTGTTTACTGAAACAGTTAAATATCCAGTATGCGAATCATAATGATTAAAAATCAAAAATTTAAAGAGAATCTCAGGATGTTCTATAAACTTCATTCTGAGTCGTCGAATGCAAAGATTAGAAGAATTGATTAACCGTATCAGTTATTAGATTGAAATAATTTGTCAATGTTCTACTAATAATATATATAGTTTGTTTGTTAGATACAAGGTGTAAGATGTATATTATTCTAAATTCAATTCAAATTTTCAATGTTTTTTGATACTTCAGATTGATATCAGAGGTAAAAATTACAAGAAAAAATATGTCATATCTCTTATATAAGATTAGTATATATTAAGTGGAATTAATAACTTTATAAATATGATTTTGACTCATAAAGTTATACACTTTGGTTTGTACCCTTTTGGCCAGTCTTGTTTATAGCACTCATTTGGTCTGCTGTTTAATAGAATAACGTAATTATTTTTAAATATCCAAGTAACTTGATTTGTAAAGTGAACAGTCCATAAAATGTCTTTTCCAGCTTTGAAAAATGTCTATAATTTTACTTCTTCTTCTATATTCTCTAGAAAATCACATAATAGTTTTCTAAGCAACGTTTTATGCTTTGAATTCTCTTTATTTAATTAAATGACTCCCATTAAAAGTAGGGGAGACCAGGGATTGTCTGGACACGGGATACAATGGACAAGTTTATATTTCCCGCCCTAATAGGAATTCTGGAGCTCTAATCGATTGTGAATGTTGGCAACACTGAGACACATCAGCTGACAAATCAGTATGGCAGTGAACAAGGAAGAGCGAGTTCCAGTGAAGTCTGTTTTTGACGTCTTTGATCTAACTTTTTAAGGTAAGTTTGTAAGGTTTTTTTCAGACCTAGGATTGTATTTTGTTCTCTGTCATTTCCGTGCATGTTTTGGTGACTAGTAGAAATAAAAATTAGTGTCAACCATGCTGATACTATTTGTTGTTGTGATCCCAAAGTAAAAAACATGTGGAAGGATCAGTCGGGGATACAGTGGACAACCTGTCCATTGTATCCCCGGGTGTCCATTCTATCGCCTGTATGTTCGTTGAACTTTATAACGTGGTTAATTTGACGTAAATTGACCAAAACAAAATTTAAATTATACTCTGATCTGTAAAAAACTGCTAAAACCAAGAGAAAGTTAACAATTTATTTATTTAATGAATGAACTTAGTTTACAAAAAACAAACCTGAAAATTAAAATTAAGTAACCGTTTGCTTTGTTGTTTTTTATCTCCTTAATAATTAAGTGGATTATTGACATTTGAATATCCATTTCCCTCCGTGTAAAAAATATGTTTTCTTATTTTAGATGCAGCGGACATTTAAAAAGAGAACCGACAGAACATTTCCAGAAGGTGATCTTCAGCAGGCTGTAGAAGATGTTTTGAACCACCAAGGTAGCTAAAGTCAGTTCGCTACTGCTCGAAATATATCCAAATCTTGGTTAGCACTGTATGTAAACAAAGAAAAAGAAAAGGGCGTGTTTCCAAGAGTGCGCTTCGACCGGACAAAAATGATGGTGGGAGCCCTGGTGCTTTAGGTCTGGCCCATAAATCAGGATGGATGACGTCAGACAACTTTGTTTTGGTCCTAAAATTTTTCAAGGATAACGTCAGGTGTGATAAAGAGCATCCTGTCCTGCTTTTAATGGATAACCTTGAATCACATCTTCGCTTGGAGGCCATTAACTTCTGCCGGGATAACGGAATCACTATTTTGACTTTACCGCCAGATACTTCAAACAGGTTGCAGCCCCTGCCGAGCTGTATTTGGGCCATTCAAGAAGTACTTCAGCGACGCAGTACACTCATGGATGTTGGATCACCCTAATCAAACTCTCGACAATCTACTCACTTCCGGAGCTTTGCTCTCGAGCTTGGCACCGAGCCGCAACTCCAGAAAATGTAAAATCTGGTTTTAAAAAGTGTGGTATCTCACCATTTGATAGAAACATTTTTCAAGAGCATGATTTCCTCTGCTCAGCTGTCTCAGATTGTCCATGCCCTTCTTCAGATCCTCTCATTCCTGATATAGGCAGTGACATAAGTCCTGAAGATTCTAATAGCAAAATCATAAATTCTACTAAGACACCAATCACATCATGCAGTTATCAATTTAATGATGAAAATTTACCATCGGCTTCTTTTGTTTCACCTGAACAGTTACAACCTTACCCACAAGCTAAGCCACGGAAGCTGTCAAAGGTTGGTCGCAAACGTGGGAAATGTATGATTGCCACAGATTCCCCAGAAAAAAATGAAATTGAAAATAAATCCAGAACTAGACTGGCAAAGAAGGCTGTGAAGAAGAATGTTTTCCGACGTAAGACAGATTCATCAGACGAGGATATGAATGAAGTTATATTGAAGGATTCTTCCTCTGAAATGGAATTAGATGATGAAAGTGACATTGAGGGTGACTTCCTAGCGGTGAAAGTTCCATCAGAGAAAGGGAGATTTGCAGCAAAATTTGTGGCCAAAGTAGAAAAAAAATTACGGGACGGCCTTTATGTCCAGTTCTACAAGCGAATGATTCCTTCAAATCGTTTTCGGTTGGCAAATGAAGATTATTCTTTCATAACGATTTCTCAAGTTATTACTATTTTGCCAAAAGCGATAGAAGAACGTCGTGTGAGATTCAAAAACATGCTTTACTTCAATACTGATATATCAGGATTATGTCTGCAGTAACTAGTTAATATTTTTTTATATTTTATACTTTTCAGTTATGTAAAAAGTTTTTTTTTTTTTTTCAATTGTTAATTTCCTTCAACAAAGCACACTTCAAGAAAGGAGAGCAAAGAATAGCAACTGCTATTCTTTGGCAGGTGAAAAATTCCTTTGGCGTGTAAGAGTACATTTACCATAGAACTGGAAAATGCTATTGCTAAACAGGTTTTGCTGTTATCTAATATTTTTTATGGTATTACACCAAGTCAATTGCGCCATGTAGCCTTCGAATTTGCTGATTCCAATAAGATTCCTCACCGTTTTAATAAAGAAAAACGTCTTCCTGGAGTGGATTGGTTTTTAGGGTTTACAAAACGAAACCCTTTCATTACTGTTAGGAAACCTGAGGGCACTTCTTTGAATCGAATAACTGCATTCAACAGAGTTGAAATCGAATGTTTTTTTTACGGAAGCTCTCATGGAAAAATATAAATTTCAACCATCTAATATATATAATATGGATGAGACAGGTATAAGTACAATACAAGAGCCTGAAAAAGTCTTGTGTGAAAAGGGGAAAAAAAGAGTAGGATCAGTTATCAGTTGGGAGCAGGGGAAATTGGTAACCGTAATTTGTGGTTTTAGTGCATCTGGCAGTTACATTCCACCGGCATTTATTTATCCCAGAAAAAAAATAACACCTCATATATCAAATTAGGGTCCTCTTTGTGCTCTGTATTTGTGCTCAGACAATGGGTGGTCCAATCAAGATATTTTTGTATCATGGCTTCAACATTTTGTTAGGCACTCTAAAGCGAGTCTTGAAAATCCTGTGCTACTGGTCCTTGACAACCATGTCAAGGTATTTCTGTTGAGGTAATGGCGTAACTTTGTTATCCCTTCCACCTCACAGGACCCTACCCCATGACGTACTTTTTACTTGCCATTGAAGAGAGCTTTTAAAGTGGAATGTGATAATTTCATGAAAAGCAAAGGTCTAAAGAAGATTAACCCTTATGATCTTGAAGGTATCGTCAACACAGCATTCATGAGAGTGGCAACAGTGGGCATAGCTGTGTCTGGGTTTCAGAATACAGGGATATATCCACTGAATAAAAACATTTTTACAGACGATGACTACTTAGCGGGAGATGTTCTTTCTAGGAGTAGTGATCCTCCAGTTACAATAGTCGAAGAAGAACCGACTTCAAACCTAAGCGACAGTACTCTGCCAGAAAAATCGCATATTCAAGTGTTGTTACCTCTCTCAACTAGTGTTGCTAACTAGAAAATAAGCTAAAAAGAAAATGCCCAACTAAGCAACATTCTGATATTTTAACAGCTACTCTCAGGAAGACCGAACTGCAAAATAATATACAAAAAACAATTAATAAATTTAAAAAAATATCAATGAAAAAGGAAACACAAACGGGACAAACGAAATATACAAAAAGAAAACTGAAATACGCATCAACAAGTGAGGCAAAAATAACAAATGCCAAGTCCAGTAAAAAAAACCGTAAGGCCAAAAGGAATATATTCGATTCAGAAGATGAAGAGGAAAACATTGACTTAAAAGATTTATGTGCTGATGATGATGTCAGTAACATTTCCGAGGATGATGAAGAGCGACAAAAGTGTTTCATTTGCCATGGGACCAAAGATGATTACTTGATGTGGGAGTGCAATGGGTGCCACTACATGGCCCATCATTTTTGTTCAAGGGGACAACCTGAAAACAGTTTGTGTCTCTTATGTGAGCTTTGTCCATAGAATGTTATTTTATATGTATGTTTTTTTTCTTTATCATTATTGTTATTTTGTTTAACCAGTTTGCTTGTCTGTTGTGTGTTTATAACTTTTAAATGTTATTTGATCTAGAATAAATTTTCCAATGCATGTAAATAATTCATTAAACTGTAAATAAAGATAATTGCATTTATATGAATTTTACTTATCCAATTTTTATTAATAGAGATTGGTTTACTTCAATTTACATCCTATTGTAAATGTTGACCGCTATTACCTCATTGTCGGGGTAATACTGGTTAAAAGTGACTTTTTCAATTTTTTAGAATTTTATAAATTAGGTAAGATCTTACATGAAAAAGCTGTATGGTTCAATGTTAAGTAATTTATGTAAAGACTAAAAAAAAAAAATTAATATTTTAACTCAAATATTTCCCATCTAGTAGGTCTTTAAAATGACTGGTATTCCCCCGTTCTCCCCTATAGAGATGAATTGGAAAAAACTAAAGTCTGCGTCACACAATTAGAAGACGATTTAAAAAATATGAATAATTCTATAAATGCAAATTATAAGGTAGTAATAAACTTTGAGAGAAATAAGAGGAGAGAGACATTTTGTTATTCAATTAAAGGGAAAAGTCTCAAGAAAATCCTCAGTCATTATTAAACTCAATCTTAAATTTTTTCACAAAGTATTTAGAATTAGATACAAACAAAAATGACATTGGTAATATTTACCATGTTGGATAACACTAACTGCCCAGTATTAATCAAATTTATTTCCGAATGGAAAAAGGTAGAAGTTTTGAAATCCGTAAAAAAAACATAAAGGAACCCCATTCAGTTTGTCCCCAGATTTTTCACGGGGTGTAAGATAAAAAAAGAAGAAACTGCTACCTTTCTTACATAGAGCAAGGAGTGAAAATCATAAAGCACACCTTATAAATGAAAAATTAATTATTGAAGGTAAAATATATTCCTTAAAGGAATTATCTAATAAAAAGCAAGAGGAACCAAAAATTGAGGTGACTAAAGATGATAATAAGGTGCTTCCACATCTAGCAGCATAGATGGTTAACACGTTGCAAACCAAAGAAGCAGATGAAGAAAAGAAAAGCAAATGAATCACCTACATAGCAACAAAAGAAGTGTACAGCAGCTCTGGCAATAGGATTCTGGAATGTCAATGGTGGTACTATCTGCAGGTCATATAGGATGTGATCACTCATTAAACAGAGCACAATTGATTTAATCAAAACATTCTACTTGTATTGATCAGTATTACTTAATACTCACTATATATTCATTTATTCAATTACTATATTTTATCTAATTATAATTTTTAATTTTATGATTATATATAGGGGCTTTATTATGATATTTCACAGCATGTATATATTCTTCTTAAAAATGTCTGATTACATTTCAATTTGTCTAATCTAATATAAGCTAATGAAACCTTACATTTCGTTTGCCAAGTTAGAAGTATATTTATTTGCCTATTTTCTAGAAATGATTTTAATTTCTTACAGCCATGTGAATAACCACCCATGTTTATTTATTTTTATAAAATGTTTTTTTCTTTTGCATTGAAAACTAAATTCAATTTGAGAATGATATAAAGTAAAAGAAAAGATCATAAAATATGGCTGAACCCTTGCTATAAAATTGTTAAATTTTAAAAGCAATAAAAAAATATACATTCATTCAAATGTAAATCCATGCCAACTACAGTTAGCCATGCCAATTTTGCTAGCAAGTGAGAGAAGGTCCTCAAGAAGCATTTAGCATTTACCCTACTGTAATAAAATGTTGAAATCTTTAAGGACATCAACAGATCATGAATTCTAAGTTTTCATCTCAAGACTGGAGTGGAATTTTCTCCTTTTCTGCAGTGTTAGACAGAGCAAGGAAGTAGCTCTTCCCATTTATGCAATATCTGCCAGTTAATAGAAGACACACAGTTATTCATAACAGAAACGAATGAGGGTTGTAAGAGGAAAAGGCTTTTAAAGCTCTATAACGCATTAGGAAATCACTTCAATGAAGTTTCAAGCACTTAAGAAAATTTATGATTCTATAAAAATAAAGGATTTATGGAAAATGTGTTAATATTCACATAATAATGTGTAATATTATTTTTAAAAAATCAATTAAACAACAAGCTAGAAATTTTATATTGTTTAAAATTGATTAATATTGTATTAATACATAATTAGTCACTAAATCAAAACCAAAAATGGAGATTTTAAATTTTGTGTATGAAAATTTAATTTTTTAAGGGTTAAGATGGTTTAGTATAATGTCAAAGCGTAAAGTCCTGTATATAAGAAATTTGTACATATCTTACAGGAGTCTCCTGTAAAATGTAAAATAAGTATTTATGACTTTACTAAAGGAATAGATACATTCTCAAAAATGAAACCCTTTTAAATGAACTGTAAAAAGAAATTTAGTGAGCAACTCCCACGATTCGAATTTTGATCATCCACCACAAGTGCAGAGTGACCACTACTACCATGATAAAGTCTCTATCACTCCTCATATTGTAGCTGACTGAAATAATAAGGTTTAAATTTTATAAAATGTCGCTCGGCCCAATGGTCAATGTTTAATTCTCATTTAAATATTTTATTCCAAAGTTTTTACCCTTTAAAATCCCTTCAACAATTGTATTTTAATATTATGCAATGATATTGATACACTAGATGAGTAAATGTACTCAACAAAATGGAGCTGTGGGTGAGATGTCCTTGTCAAGAGGGTGCTTAGAGCTATGAGAGTGATGAACTGCAGGACAGTAGAATGGGATGTTCAATCACAGCCACCAAAGTTAGACACAGCCCCATCCATCCATAATCTGCAACACATTAAACATTCCTATTAGTCCTCTAAAGGTACTACAACAATTTCAACAAAGAGAACAAAACTTGTGGAAGTCAAATATAACTAAAAAACTCAGCAGGGACTGTATAAACTAAACAAATTTCCCACGTGCTGGTATGATACACTAGTGATCTTATTTCACCAAAGAGTAGAAATGTTTTTTTTTATGAAGACTGAAAACAAGAGAGTTTGAATAGCTTGCTTAATATTTGGGTTGAAAAAATCTATACAAAAATTGTAGAGCAACATTAGTTTAATCAGATATGTCCTTCAAACTTTTTCAATCCAACCCATATTTTGAAGTTTCAAGTTCCCCCTCCCTCTGAACACCCCCTATTCCAGGTCTGATTTCAAATATAATCATTGGCTTTGAGTGAAATGTTGAAATATGAAGTACGGTATAGATAAAATATGAATTGATGATGTCATAACACAAGTTATTTACATGCATCTCATCTAGTAAAGATCGGTTGAAATGTGGTTAGTTTTATATATATATATATATATATATATATATATATATATAGCTCAGATACCCGGCTTCGCCCGGGAATTCATTTGAGGCTGAATGGTGATGGTATTTTTTAGCAGGCTTTACATTGCACAATATTATGACGTTTACCCGTCAGTGCAAGACTTCGCTGTTCTGCATATTGTCATATTTCCCGTTTCCTGTGCATTATGCATAGATTTGAATTATTAATGAGAAAATATTGACATACATTTGAATAAATTTTTTCATTTGAGGTACCTGGTAGTTCATATTGAAAAGAAGTGTTGAGAAAATTTCTCTAAATAACAAAGTAAACAACTATTGTTATTTGCATATTTGCCGAAACCCCAATAGGAAATCACTATTTTAATTTCAGGCCTCCCTTACAACTCCCACTCCTGCCCGTCCCTAGAAATAGTATGGCTTATTATAAGGAAGGCGTTAGTGCTAATTCAAATACCGAGTTTGGTTTAGTTCGGTTGAGTCTTTTTTGCCAAATAAAATTGTGGACTCCCGCTATAGGTTTTAGCGTATAACTCATTTATACTTCCGTACACGGCAAAAGTGCATGTAACAAAAGTTACTCTAAATAACAAAACAAATAACTTTTGTTATATGCATATTTGTTGAAAAAGCAATAGGAAACGAAATATCACTATTTTTAATTTCAGGCCTTCCATATAACCCCCACTCCTGCCCGTCCCTAGAAATAGTATGGCTTATTATAAGGAAGGCGTTAGTGCTAATTCAAATACCGAGTTTGGTTTAGTTCGGTTGAGTCTTTTGTGCCAAATAAAATTGTGGACTCCCGCTATAGGTTTTAGCGTATAACTCATTTATACTTCCGTACACGGCAAAAGTGCATGTAACAAAAGTTACTCTAAATAACAAAACAAATAACTTTTGTTATGTGCATATTTGTTGAAAAAGCAATAGGAAACGAAATATCACTATTTTTAATTTCAGGCCTTCCATATAACCCCCACTCCTGCCCGTCCCTAGAAATGTTAGTATGGCTTATTATAAGGAAGGCGTTAGTACTAATACAAATACCGAGTTTTATTTAGTTAGGTTGATTCTTTTGTGCCAAATAAAATAGTTGACTACCTCTATAGTTTTTAGAGTATAACTCATTTATACTTCCGTATACGGCAAAAGTGAATATAACAAAAGTTACTCTAAATTACACAATAAACAACTTTTGTTATGTTCATATATGCCGAAAAAACAATAAGAAACGAAATATCGCTATTTTTAATAGAAATGTTGGCTTGGCTTGTTATAATGAAAGCGTTAGTGCTAATACACATACAGAGTTTTATTTAGTTTGGTTGATTCTTTTGTGCCATATAAAATAGTTCACTTCCTCTATAGGTTTTAGCGTATATCTCGTTTATAACTCGGTATACGACGAAAGTGTATATAACAAAAGTTACTCTAAATAACAAAATAAACAACTTTTGTTATGTGCATATTTGCTGAAAAACCAATAGGAATCGAAATATCGCTATTTTTAATTTCTGGCTTGAAACAAAATGCAGTTATGGTGTCTATGACATGTGAAACGAAAAGTTATCGTGAAATTTCGTGAAAAAAATCAATGTACAGACAGAGGTTACAATTTTATATATATATATATATATATAAACACACACACACACACAAAGAAACAATTTATATACTGACCATTTATTATTTAAGAATGTTTTTTGAGCCATAAGATCAGAAAATAAAAACTCAGTTTACTATAGTTGCTTCGCTCGATTGATTTAAGTGACATGCTAAAAAGTTTTTAGCCAATTACAGATTTAAAGACGATTGTATTATATAATATATTTCATATAGTATATTTTAACTTTTAATGATAGCTAAACAACGCTTTGAGAAGGAATTGTGACTCGAAACGTGTTGGGATAAAATAAATGACGATCTGAAGAAATAGTTTTATTTTCTGACCTTACGGCTAAAAAAACATACTTTTATATTTGTGTGTATGTATGTACACATACACTTATCTTACAACTCAATTGAACTATGGGCCTAAGCTGAAGTTTTAATTTAAGACCACAGTCCTGAATAAGCCATTTATATTTATACCAACCTGGTCGAAAACATCCACCATATCTAGCACTCTCTCCAATGAAGGTGTTAAATAGAAGAATCATATTCTTGATTGTTTTAGGAAGTAGATCATACGTCTTAGCACTAAAACAAAAAAAGATTTCCATGATTATCCTTATCCTTTTCGGAAATACTTACTTGGTACATTTGTTTGAAAATGTAAAAAATGAAAAGGTCATAGTGAAAGTACAGGAAAGATTACAGGACATATCTTAAAATACAATAATTTCATCATAAGTGTATTTGAAGGTAAGATTATAAGAAATTGTTGAAGAGGGAGGCCCAAAAAGTCATTTTTCGTAGTCATCAAACATTTAATTTAATTTCGGAGGATATACAAATATGTAGAAGTACCATCTGAAAAATACAACCAATGGCGGCAGCAAGATAATGATAATTTACAAATTATTATTTATATTAGCAGATTTCCCTTAAGGGAAATCAGCTATTGAGGTTGTACTCAAGACAGAATTTTCGAAATTTTTCTTCAAATGTCCATCGATCCTACCTAGTAGACGACGAAAATGAAGTCCGTTCAAAACTGTATTATATATATATATATATATATATATATATATATATATATATATATTTGTCTGTTACCGCTCTAGCGGTCGCAATTTTTGTTTGATCGGTACCAAACTCGATATTTAGTCGTTTTATGTAAAAAGAAATATCAAGTTCATTAACGGCTGAAATCGGACCAGTGGGAGGGGGGTTTAGAGGGGAGGATTTTCGAAAAATCTCCATTACTATACGTCAGATCAAAAAATTGTACAGAATCAATCTTATTGCAAATTAAATTTACTATAAATATTGTTATATACATTTATTCTTTATCTTGAATATTAACCGAGATTTTTGCACTTTTATGAAGTCTGTGGTCGGGTATAGTTCGGATTAGGTCGGCAATTTCCGCCAGTATCGGCTCCGGTGGATGCTTCTTCTGACCTTACCTGTCGTTTCTAACCTTACCATACCTTCATTACTTTGTGAGATTTATGCAAATACGTTCTGTGCATCCCCCCCCCCTTATTTAGTTCTTGGACTACTAAAATTTGAGTTATTAAAATATAAATTATTCTTACAATTCTGTAGCCGTTTCAGTTGGGAATTTATTTTAATTAACTGAAAGATTTGTCACTACCGTTTGTATTTAATCTTGGTGGTATTGTGTTACCAGTATGCAGATTTCTCTATTGTAAAACTTCACATGGGAAATCTGCTAAGTTTACGCAGCCCCTGCGTGACGGACTTTTTTTTTTTTTTAAATAATCACTGGGAGCATTTCAGGAGGTCAAGGCTGAAAGAACAATAAAGTTCCCCTAACAATATTTATTATGGTTACCCCAGGAGAGTAAGCCTACCAGTTGGTTTATACAGGCAAAAGTCAAAAAAGAGATGGCTTTCTATAAATCGTTGAATGTTTCATGAAGAAGACCATATTTTTCTCCTAGTTTGTCTGTAGAAATGAGAGTAGTTTGTCTATGTAGAACTTCTTCATCACAAGAATAACTAACTATACTATACAAACTAAAGACACCAATTTACTGAAATAATGGCAGAGGCTTACTAAAATATCAAATTCTTAAACTTTACAATGGATTTTACTGTTAATACTTTATATATATACATGTGTGCGACTATGAAAATGACTAATCTGGCACATTCTCGTTTCTCTAATCCCCGAACCAAGGATAAATAAACAATATTTATTATTTAATAGTAATACTTCTTACCTAACGAAATTTTGCATCCTTCCTTAGATCCATGTTTAGTACTTGAGAGATAAATAAAACTTTCACATCCTTAAAATGTAGCTACTCTGGGTACAAGAAGAAGTAATAGATAAACTACAGAATATGTAGCATATTTTTTTTACTAAAGGTCAATAAAACAAAACTCCTTGAAACCATGTGGGGCTGTAAATTATTGTACTCCATAAGACAGTTTCTGCTTTATCGGTGTTTAAATAACCTCACTCCTACTTACTCTACTTACAAGGGAGAAATATTTTGCCTAAGAGTCGCAAGTGTTCTAAATCCCATAATTTGAAACTTTGGGTAGTTGTATATTATACCCACCATATGCTAGTTACATTGTAGAGTGCGCTGCTGTTTTAAGTACTACGATTGGTCGTCGGCAAAGGAGGTTATAATTATAACCTTATAAGAAATTATAATGATAAATAAATAAATAAAACACACAATCTATATATATATAAAATTGTAACCTCTGTCTGTACATTGATTTTTTTCGCGAAATTTCACGATAACTTTTCGTTTCACATGTCATAGACACCATAACTGCATTTTGTTTCTTTGGTGTCTGTTTGTTTGTTTGTTTGTTTATTTGTTTGTTTGTTTGTTACCTTTTCACGCATAAACGGCTGAACCGAATTTTATGAAACTTGGTATGTGTATTACTACTAGCCCAACTTAGACTTTAGGCTATATTAATATTCTCTAAGACGAACAGGAGTGGGGGTTATAAGGGAGGCCTGAAATTAAAAATAGCGATATTTCGTTTCCTATTGCTTTTTCAGCAAATTTGCGCATAACAAAAGTTGTTTATTTTGTTATTTAGATTAACTTTTGTTATATGCGTTTTTACCGTATACGGAAGTATAAATGAGTTATACGCTAAAAACTACTGCGGAAGTCAACAATTTTATTTGGCACAAAAGACTCAACCGAACCAAATAAAACTCGGTATGTGAATTAGCAGTGAGAGCTTCATTATAATAAGCCATACCAACATTTCTATAGACGGGCAGGAGTGGGGGTTATATGGAAGGCCTGAAATTAAAAATAGCGATATTTCGTTTCCCATAGGTTTTTCGGCAAATATGCACATAACAAAAGTTGTTTATTTTGTTATTTAGGGTAACGTTTGTAATATGTACTTTTGCCGTATACGGAAGCATAAATGAGTTATCCGCTATAAACTAAAGCGGGAGTCCACAATTTTATTTGGCACTAAAGAGTCAACCGAATTAAACCAAACTCGGCATGTGAATTGCTACTAACGCCTTCATTATAATAAGCTATACTAACATTTCTAGGGACGGGCAGGAGTGGGGGTTATAAGGAAGGCCTGAAATTAATAATAGTGATATTTCGTTTCCTATTGCATTTTCGGCAAATATGCACATAACAAAAGTTGTTTATTTTGTTATTTAGAGAAATTTGCTCAACACTTCTTTTCGATATGAACTACCAGGTACCTGACCTGAAAAAATTATGCCAAATGTATGTCAATATTTTCTCCTTAATAATTCAAATCTATGCATAATGCACAGGAGACGGGAAATATGACAATATGCAGGACAGTGAAGTCTTACATAAAAAAAATAATTTTATTATTAACAAATGGCAACAACGGGTATTAACCCTAAACACTGGAACGGGTAAATGTCAAAATATTGTGCAAAGTAAAGCCTTGCCAAAAACATACCATCACCATTCAGCCTCAAATGAATTCCCGAGCGAAGCCGGGTATCTGAGCTAGTTATCTCATATAATTGTTCCAGTTTATTATAGTTTTATTAGCAGATTTCCCTTAAGGGAAATCAGCTATTGAGGTTGTACTCATGACGGAATTTTCGACATTTTTCTTCAAATGTCCATCGATCCTACCTAGTAGATGACGAAAATGAGGTCCGTTCAAAACTGTATATATATATCTATATATATATCTATCTATCTATCTATCTATCTATCTATCTATATATTTGTCTGTTACCGCTCTAGCGGTCGCAATTTTTGTTTAATCCTTACCAAACTTCATATTTAAGCGTTTTATGTAAAAAGAAAGATCAAGTTCGTTAACGGCTGAAATCGGACTAGTGGGAGGGGGGGTTTAGAGGGGAGGATTTTCGAAAATTCAAAATATCTCCGTTACTATACGTCGGATCGAAAAATTATACAGAATCAATCCTATTACAAATTAAATTTACTATAAATATTGTTATATACATTTATTCTCTATCTCGAATATTAACCGAGATATTTGCATTTTTCAGTTTTCAGCAAACCGCCACTTCTACTCATGTTACGTAAACAATACTGTGATACATAATAAATCACATTATTGGAAGTTTAAATACCAAAAATTGTATTCAAGAGACCTTTATTATACGAGATACATGCAAATATGTCCTGGTGCCCCCCCCCCCCATCTTAAAGTTTTGGACTACTGAAATTTATTGATTGAGATAACAATTATTCTGACTCATTATTAATTACAGTACTAGATATAGTAAATAGTTCTCAATAAAATTAATGTGTTATATTCTGATATATTTCAGTAATTGTTTTTCTTTCCGGTGTGAGGCGGACCCGTTTGTTTACATTTCTAACCTAACGTTTCCTGTCGGCAGGCTATTGAAATTGGATGAAACATTTCTTATTTCCGTTTGTATTTATTCACGGCGTTGTGTTAGCAGTATGTATATTTATCTATTACTAAACTTCACAAGGGAAATCTGCTTAGTTTACGCAGCCCCTGCGTGACGGACTTTTTGTTTTTTCGCAAAACTTTATAGATGTCAATTCCTCGCACCAGCAGTAAATGAACCTTAAAGCAGTAGAAAATGGAATTTTGTTTCCTTCAAATCAATTCCCAATCCGAAGGCCCAATTGCTCACCACACTTTCTTATATTACTCTTCCAAAACATCCTTTTTTCGTATTATGATTTTTAGTTAGCAAAGTTTCATATTATGGGATTTAGAACACTTGCGACTCTTAGGCAAAATATTTCTCTCCTGTAAATATTTCACTGCCTCTTTTTCACCTTTTGGCAAATCCCAAATAAGCATTTTTAAACGAATATACAAGAAACACTAACGCACAATAAACAGCAAACGCAACAAAACCAAAAGATAGCCTCCTTAGCCTGCGAACAGTCTATCTATCTCTCTATATATAAAATCTATTATTTTGTATGTCAACAGGGCACTGACGATGATGCACAGCATCGAAAGCGCTTTGCCGTTTCAATAAATTACTATAGTGGAAGCGTAGCCGACAATTTTTTCGTCCTACTTATACTATAAATATTGTCCTATACATATTTTCCGTATAATGAGTATTAACCGAGATATTTGGATATTATAGTTTTATGCTTTCACTAAACGCCCATTCCTACTAGTGTCATATTAATAATAAGCTGATATATCATGAACCACTTCCTTAAAAGGTTAAATGTGGAATATTATTTTCATTGAACTTTTACTTTGCGAGATATTTTCAAATACGTGCTATTGATCCCCCCCCCCTTCTTTTTTCTTGGATTACTAAAATTTAAGTAATTGAGATTAAAATTATTCTGATTCGTTAAGAAATACAGCATTAGCTTTAGTAAACAGTTTTCAATAAAATGAATGTGTTATATTGAGATATATTTCATTAATAGTTTTTCTTTCCGGTCTACAATTCAGGTTGGCAGGCCTGTTTATTTACAATTCAGACGCTTTCCGTTCAAAAGTTATTAGCTTGTAACTGAAAGATTTCTCATTACCGTTTGTATTTATTCACTTAATATTTGCGGTGGTGTTACCAGTATGTATATTTATCTATTGTTAAACTTCATGCGGGAAATCTGCTTAGTTTACGCAGCCCCTGCGTGCTGGAATTTTTTACATAGAAATAGAGAATATGTGGTGAGATCATGTCACTAGTGTGCTGAACCAGCACGTGGGAAATCTGTAGTTAATGCAGCCCCTGTGACTGACTTTTTCCCATCGCCTTGATAATACTTTACTTTTAGCAGATTTCCCTTAAGGGAAATCAGCTATTGAGGTCGTACTCATGACGCGAGTTTCGAAAAATTTCTTCAAATCTCCATCGATCCTACCCAGGAGATGACGAAAATGAGGTCCGTTCAAAACTATATATATATATATATATATATATATATATATATATATATATATATATATATATTTGTCTGTTAACACTCTAGCGGTCGCAATTTTTGTTTAATCGTCACCAAACTCGGTATTTAAACGTTTCATGTAAAAATAAAGATCAAGTTCGTTAATGGTTGAAATCGAACCAGTGGGAGGGGGTTTAGAGGAGAGGATTTTCGAAATATCTCCGTTACTATACGTCGGATCGAAAAATTATATAGAATCAATCTTATTGAAAATTTAATTTACTATAAATAGTGTTATATACATTTATTCCGTATCTTGAATATTAACTGAGATATTTGAATTTTTCTGTTTTCAGCTTCTGAGATGAGATCGGCTAACTTCGGGTCTAATCGTGAGTTTCCGTCAAGAGCTAGTTCGGGCCGTTTTCATAACTGTTCGGCTCTCTATTCTGAAATTTCTCTATTGTATAACTTCACGTAGGAAATCTGCTTAGTTTACGCAGCCCCTGCGTGACGGACTTTTACTTACCTTATATATAATTTTCACGTCGAATTTTTAGCTGATTTCCCTTAGGGGACATCAGCTATTGAGGTTGTACTCATGACGCGATTTTCGAAAAATTTCTTCCATCTACCTAGTCGATGAGAAAATAAGGCATGTTCAAAATTTTATATATATATATAATCGTTACAAAACTCGATATATAAGTGTTTTATGTAAAAAGAAATATCTAGTTCGTTAACGGCTAAAATCGGATGGGGGAGAGTTAAGAGTAGAGGAATTTCGAAAATTCTTAATATCACCGTTATTATGCATCAGATCGAAAAATGGTATAGTACCAATGTTATTGCAAATTTAATGTTCTATAAATGTTGTTATGTACATTTTTCATTATATTTAATATTAACCCAGATATTTGCGTTTTTTAGTTTTCGGCCTTCATTAAACCCCTATTCCTACTCATGCCATATCAACAATAAGCTGTTATATTATGAAGCACTTTATTTGAAGCCTAAATAACAAATATTGTTCTCATTAACCTTTAACGTCATGAAATAAATGCAAATACGTGGTGCAAGAGGGAAATCTGCTTGGTTAATGCAGCCTTGCGTGACGACTTTTTTTAGTCTGGCTTGTTCTGGTCATTCTGCACAAGATCCACATTTTCATTGCTTCCAATCTACTATTCTATTAAACAATAATTTTATTTTATGTGCATTTACCTTGAGTTAAACTTGTTTAGAGCATCTTTTAGGATGATTCATCTCTACTTCAGACCAGTGCAATGTCATCTGCTAATCTGATTTTATCTATATACCTTCAGTTGTGTCTTTTATTTTCACCTTTTCAATGAACAAATAAGGTGACAAAGGGCACCTTTGTCTTACACCTACCTTAATTCTAGCAGTCACTCATTGACAGTGATTTGATACACAAGTTTTTGTAAATATCCTAAATTGACCTTCTGCCTTTCCAATCTATACCAAGTTACGCAAGCATTTTAACTTCAACTTCTGTTAACCGTTCAAATGACACTATCGTTTTTTGCAGATTTACCTTAAGCGACTTGACATGATTTTCCAATATATATATGTGTTACCACTCAAGCAGACACAATTTTGTCTTATCACTATCAAACTTGACATATTTTATGTAGAACTGAAGATCAAGTTCGGTAATGGCTGAAATCGGACAAGGGAAGGGTTTAAAGGGGAGATTTAAAAAATCTTTGTTATTTTACTTCGGATCAAAAGATTGTATATATCCAAACTTAATGGCAATTTGATTGCTTATAAATGTTGTTATATAAATATTTTCTCTACCGTGAATATTATATTTGCACATTTTATTTTTAGCCTTCTATTAACCCCCACTCCTACTCATGACATATTAACAATTAACTGCTATATCGTGAACTACTTGGAAGCTACTTCGGAACCTTAAGTACCAAATATTGTATCCATTGAAGTTTTACTGTTTGAGGTACTTGCAAATACTTAGTGTGATGATTTCAGATTTTCCGTTCTTAACTGAATGTTTTTATTTGATCTATACTATACTCATAGTTAACTGTTTAAGTCAACACTCTAGGCCATATTCATTAATGGCTGAAACTAGATGAGTAATAGGGGGAGGAGGAACAGAAAATTCATTATATTTCTATTATTATGAGTCGTATCGAAAAATTCTATAGAGCCAATTTGTTAAACTATTGTTGCACTACAACTTTTTACTTAATTTTTTTTTAATCTCATATATTATTAAGGACGACACTCATACTTTCTTGTTTTATCATTTAGTATACCCCTACTTCTCCTCATCGGATTTCCTAGATTGAAATAAAGAATATATGGTGAGATGAGGTCACTAGTGTGTCATTCAAGCACATGGGAAATCTGCTTAGTTTATGTAGCTTCTGCATGATGGACTTGTTAATTCTCAGCCATCAGTAAACCCAACTTTTAGTCATCCCGCTTAAGCTAATATGCCATGAAGCATCTTATTCCAAATTTTGTTTTCAAGAGATTTACTAGATAAGAAACATGCAAATATGTTGTTCAATGCCATCATCAATTAAGACTTTCTTTCTGGACTCAATATGTTTATTTAGCATATAACATACTGGATATTTCATTCATCACTAAAGGTTTTATTTGTTAATGGTTGAAGTGGGACCAGGGAGAGAGGGGGTTTAGATTCAAGAATTGGAAAATTCAAAATATCTGTTATGAGTCCAACCAAAAATTGTTATAGACCAATTTTGTTTATCTATTGATGCTCTATAAATTGCTCCACAACTTAATAATTTAGCCTTGTTATTCATACTTTCTTATTTTCAGCCTTCAATAAACCGCCATTTCTACTCATTGGTTTTATTTTGAAATGGAGAATATATGGTGAGATTATATCAGCAGTATGTCATACCAGCATATGATAAATCTGTTTAGCTTATGTAGCCCTGAGAGACATTTTCTATTGTCACTTGTCCAAGGTGTCTGCATATAATAAACCAGGTTTCGTAAATATACATGTATTTAGTGAGCTATTGATGAACATTGCACTAATTCTGTTATGGCTTGGTTAGGCCCTAATAGCTAGGAACTTTCTTGCCAATTTATTTTCCATTTTGCACACTGCCAGGCTTCATACATATAAGGGGTAGATAAGCATCTATATCAACACTCCTATATCTTCATTGTAGTTGGTCGGACTAGATAGAATTTATTTTGGTTAACCACAATAGCTAGGAACAGGTGTGCCATTCAATGCACAAGTGGTAGGATTTACTGGGTACGATAAGACCAAAAAACTAGGACAAATCTTTTTCCATAGCCTATTAGTGGATTCAGGAAAATCAGCAATTAAGGTTGTGCTTATAACACGATTTTTGAAAAATTACTTCAATGCCCAACGATCCTACTCAGGACATTACGAGAATGAAATTCATTAAAAAAAAACAATATATATATATATATATATATATATATATATATATATATATATATATATATATACTAGCTAAGGTACCCGGCTTCGCTCGGGAAATCATTAGAGGCTGAATATTGAGGGTATTTTTATAGCAAGGCTTCAATGTGTACAATTATACTTCCTGTCTGGGCGTATTATTTTTCCATAAGGGTAACTGTGGGGACTTATAGAATAGAAAATTTAATTAAAAAGAGTAAATGAAAATGAGTTCCCAATCAATCCCTCTCTACTGTTTGACACACCGTGAATAATACAAATCATGATCATCATCATGATAGTATTTATTATAATGAAATAGTATCTATAATGCACATATTTTCTGTCAAACCCAATCCGAGCACACATAGTTTAGAAATAGTCGGTTATAAGTAGAAAGAAATTCCAATAGTGCCAGCATTTAACAGGAAATAAGTTAATACAATTAACTGTGTGGGCGGGCCTCCGTGCGACTTTCCCTTCCGCTTGAGATTTATAACCTCACTAATACGAATTATACATAGAACTACCATATAAGTCGAAAAACAACATTATTACGCTTATAACAAATAAACATTAATTAATACTAATACAATTGGTTACCCCCGCTATAGTTTTAGCGAATACCTCGTTTATACTTTGTTAAACGACAAAAGTGGATACATCAAAAGTTATTCTAAATAACAAATAAAAACCTTCTGTAATGTGCATGAGATAGCAGGCTTCCAGGATAACCCCGCCCCTTCCCCCCATGTCATCCACAGATATGTTAACATAGTTTATTTTGATGGAGGAGAGGATGCTAATTGACATACCTAGTTTTGTTTAATTCGGTTGTTTTTTGCGCCCAATAAAATTATTGACTTCCGCTATAGGTTTTAGTGTATATCTCGTTTACACTTATGTGTATGACAAAGTGTACATAACAAAAGTTACTCTAAATAACAAACTAAACAACTTTTATTTTGTGGATATTTACCGAAAAATCATTGCGAAACGAAATATCACTATTTTTAATTTCATGCCTCCCTTATAACACCCACTCCTGTTTGATCCTAAAAAATTTAATATGGCTTATAATCTTTGAAAAATTAATGCTAATTCACATATCGAGTTTTGTTAAATTCAGTTCAACCGTTAGTGCCTAATAAAATAGTTGGCTCCCGCTTTAGTTTTGGGTGAATACCTCGTTTATACTTTGTTATAAAACAGAAGTGAATAAAACAAAAGTTACTCTAAATAACAAAATAAACAATTTTGGTATAAAAATGCAGTTATGGTATCTATGACATGCGAAACGAAAAGTTATTGTGAAATTTCGCGATTAAAATCAATGTAAAGACAGAGGTTACAATTTTATATATATATATATATATATATATATATATATATATATGTGTGTGTGTCTGTAAATGCTTTAGCAGTTACAGTTTTAGTGTGATCATTACCAAATTCAATATTTAAATGTTTTATGAAAAACTAAAGAGTAAGTTCATTAATGGCTGAAATCAGACCATTGGGGAAAGGGGGTGTGAATTTAGAAATATCCCTATTATTATATTTGACAAAAAAAAATTGTATTAATCCATTCTTATAGCAAATGTAATGTATGTATGTAATAAATGTTTTATATATACTTACACACACTGTCTTTGCACTATAAGAATTAACGAATAAATCATGAAATGTCTTATTGCAAGCTTAAATATCAAATATTGTTTCCAACAGATCTTTAACCCTTTACAGGGCACATTCTGGTGTTACAATTAGAACCAAATTCGGGATGTATAAGGTGTCCAGGG
Organism: Riptortus pedestris; assembly: GCA_019009955.1. Taxonomy (NCBI): domain Eukaryota; kingdom Metazoa; phylum Arthropoda; class Insecta; order Hemiptera; family Alydidae; genus Riptortus; species Riptortus pedestris. The sequence goes on along the minus strand of CM032230.1, from coordinate 18,572,131 downwards.
GACCCTAAGTTACCATTTATAACGTCACATAAAAAAAAAAAATGTTTGCCAGAAGTTAAGGGATGGGCTTCCAGAGCAGCTCTTGCAACCCTCCACGACAGGAAAAAACAAAAGCCTGTCACGCAGGGGCTGCGTAAACTAAGCAGATTTCCCTCGTGAAGTTTAGTAATAGATAAATCTACATACTGGTAACACAACACCACCGTGAATAAATACAAACGGAAATAAGAAATGTTTCATCCAATTTCGATAACCTGCCGACAAGAAGCGTTAGGTTAGAAATGTGAACAAACGGGTCTGCCCGCTTCACACCGGAAAGAAAAACAATTACTGAAATATATCAGAATATAACACATTAATTTTATTGAGAACTATTTGCTATACCTAGTACTGTAATTATTAATGAGTCAGAATAATTGTTATCTCAATCAATCAAATTTTGGTAGTCCAAAATCTTAAGACCGGGGGGGGGGGGGGGTCACCAGGAAATATTTGCATGTATCTCGTATAATAAAGGTCTCTTGAATACAATTTTTGGTATTTAAACTTCGAATAATGTGATTTATTATGTAGCAGAGTATTGTTTATGTAACATGAGTAGAAGTGGCGGTTTGCTGATGGCTGAAAAATGCAAATATCTCGGTTAATATTCAAGATAGAGAATAAATGTATATAACAATATTTATAGTAAATTTAATTTGTAATAAGATTGATTCTATACAGTTTTTCGATCCAATGTATATTAACGGAGATATTTCTAATTTTCGAAAATCCCCCCTCTAACCCCCCCTCCTCCCACTGGTCCGATTTCAGCCGTTAACGAACTTGATTTTCCTTTTTACCTAAAATGAATAAATACCGAGTTTGGTGATGATTAAACAAAAATTGTGACCGCCAGAAAGTTAACAGACAAATATATATATATATAATTTTGAACGTATCTCATTTTCGTCATCTACTGTTTAGGATCGATGGACATTTGAAGATATTTTTCGAAAATCGGGTCATGAGTATGACCTCAATAGCTGATTTCCCCTGAGGGAAATCTGCTAAAAGGCTGAAAGTGGTTTGGGGGCATTTTACCTGAAGCTTTCCCTCAGCAGCTGTGTCCACTTGAGTTTACATTCTTAAAAAGCAATATTGCAAATGGGAAGCTACAAATTTTGGACATAACAATGTATTTTGATATGATATTATATTATGTGATTCAATAAATAGCCTGTGGTTCTCAAATTGTATTGAAAAGAAATTCAAATTAAAAAAAAAATGTATTCATATTTATACGATTTTCTGGCCATATTTAGTAAGACTACAAATTAATTGCAAAAAAGAAGCTCTGATGACAAATAGCTAGGTAATCATAATAAATAACAATTTGTTTTTTTTTAACATTGAGAAGTAATTAAAAAAAAGTAGCTCCATTTAAATTTTCATTTGCTCTGAATATATTAAATTTTTGAACAAAAGAGAAAATAACATATATACAAGATTAACATATTAGTCAAAATTAATTTGAATATTTTAAGTAATGCATAAGTAAATAATTATTAGCCTTTCTGAGGTGGGAGAGGATGACTGAATAAAGTCGAAATAGATAATGCACCTGAGATAACGAGGGTGGGAAGGGGCAAGGGTTTCCAGGGAAGCCAGACTTTGGCAATAATCAAACTTATGCGGCTCCTTCTCGGCAGTAGCCTCTTGTATCTATTTTTCTGACGGCCACGGCACCTAGATATAGAAACTACTCCCGCCAAATTTAAATTTTTCATTCACTAGACTTCTTGAGCAGCCCTTGCCCTATAAAGGGTTATTAGATGAGATACAAGCAAATGTGTAGTGTGATAAAATAACCAATTAAGATTTTACTTCTTGGTTCCAAAATGATTATTTGATCTATATTATACTCAATGTTTAACCATTTCAGTCAACACTAAAGATCATATTAGATAAAGGCTGAAATCCGATCAGGAGTAAGTGGGAGGTTAAAGGGAGAGGAGTTTGAAAATTCAAAATATCTTGGTTATGAGTTGGATCTATTGATTTAATCTTGTTAAACTATTGTTCTATACTATTTTCGTAACTCAAATATAAAGTGAGTTATTCATTCTTTCTTGTTTTCAGTCTTCAGTAAACCACCACTTCTATTCATTGGATTTTATTAAGAGAGTATATTAGGTGAGATGTGTCATTCCAGCACGTAGGAAAACTGCTTAGTTTAAAAATCTCTTGCGATAGAATGAGCTTTGGATATAAGTACTAATTGCTAGAAACAGGCCTGCCATTATGCATTCAGCTTGCTGACAATTCACAAGGATTCACACATTCGTGGTTAATGGTTAGGATGAGCTATGGTTAATCCCAAATAACTAGGAAAAGCCTTGACAATCTTTTTCCTTTGCCCCCTGTATGTGCTGCCTGCTAAAAATAAGCTAGGCTTCATGCACACATCAATCTAGTAGGTAGAGAAGTATTTAACAGCACTGCTCTAGCTAAGTTGTGATAGGATGGGCTTTAGTTTAGCCCTAAAAGCTAGGAACATGCCTGGCATTCTATAATCCTTTGCCCTTGCGCATTGCATGAGGCAGGGGAATAAGGAGCAATGAGAAAGTAAGTATATAACATTATGAACATACAGATAGATTTTATATTTTATTTAGGCAATTGTGTAGTTACAGCTCCGTTAAAAAGCAATAAGAGAAGCTACAATAGTCACAACAATATCAAAGATTATATAATGTAGCTTATAATAATAATAAAAAACACATTTTGAGTATTTCTTAACTTTCTTTAAAATCAATTAAAAAAATACAATTAGATTAATACAGCCTAATTAAAATTTGTATTCAGCTGTGCTGGGCTTGCACTGATATGGGCCCGCACGCTGCACGCACCTTCAACACACTTACAGATAAATATATATATATATTGCATTTGAATTTAGGGCTGGGTCGGGAGTCAACATATAAACTCTCATAGAACCGGGCATTGATAACAATTAAAAAGTTCATATCATACATAAAAGCCCGTTAGATCACTTGATATAAAACACATAACTCGTAAACTAAATGATTGTAAAATGTACACAACTAACTATACTAAGCTACAAACAAGCAGTTGTCATGGAAACAAATCTATATTTCATGTAGTATAAGATCTAATATATAAACAGTTTTCTTAATAACTTTCTCCATATAGGGCTGTCTATAACATAAACATTTTTTTTAATATTTTTTTTTTGTTTTTTTTTTAATATATTTTTAAGATCTTTATAAAAAATTCTCTTTTAAATAGATAGGAATTTAGATAACATAAATAATATGAAAAAGGTAGATAAGAGACGTGCCACTTGATTAAGTTAAATATAAATGCAATGGCATGGACAATGTTTACATGACGATGGTCCCTATCCTATAATCATGGTGGCAATTTCATCCATCTCGCAATAGTCCCTCCAGCCAGGGCAGCCTTTGAGCAGATCAACAATTTTGAGCGAGTTCATCAGTTTCGTTATAAACAATTAAAAAATCTCCCTCATGAAAAAATCCATTTCTTTATATAATAATTACGTATCAAAACATCTCATCTATAATCTATCAATCTAACCAATTTATCTAAAAATCTATGCTGGTATTAAAATGACCAAACATTTTTATACACATTTTTATAAATATAATAATTTAACTATACTGAAAACAGAAGTTCTAAACATGCTATATATAATATTTATAAACAATTAGACACACACACATATATATATATAACGTTTTTATAATACAGTCAGCTTACTCACATAATAACATTATATTAATTTTTAAAATAGTTTGATCTCTTTAAAACCAGCTGTGGTAGCTACAATTATACAAAACAAATTGACATAGAAACACTTAAAAAACTGTTTTCAATGGAATTAAAAATAAACAATGTACTGCTCGAGATTGACTCCGTTTACAAATGATAAACAATATAGGTCTTATATTATATAGCCAGAATAAAGACTATATTTTGTACATAATTATATTTATAGAATACACAAACGCTGGGAGCGAGCAAATGTACCCATATGAATATAAGAGACGGAGGATGTAAGAAGGTAGGTTAGGGGTGGGGTCAGCTAGACGATGGGCGGGGCCTGACTCCTCTCTCACTCTGCAGCTCTCCCTCTCTCGCTCGCGTCTCACTTCTCCTCTTTTTCTTTGTTTTCTTTCTCTTTTTCCAAAGTCTCCTTCTCACTTTCCTTTTCCAACTCCTTTTCAGACTGAAACAAAACAAACAAAATAATTAATATTAATTTTCTTATTTATCCCTCGTCATAGTCTAATTTTGAATTCCTTCAATTTTATAGACTCAGCCTCTATCTTAAAAAAAAAATTAAGAACGAGGAATAAAGGAATGTTTAGAAAATATTTCGGTACAAGATAAAGCAAAAAATGAATAGATAAAAAAGAAATATAAAGTCATATTCCGAAATATTGACATACTTAGATAAATTAATGTTGTTGGCAAACTGGTCATTTCTGTTACACATTTAGTAAAACAAGTTAAGTTTGTCAATTGGTGAATTTTTTATTTTATTTTTTTATTCATTTCTGTTTTGCTAAATAAAATTCAGTCATGAAGAAGGTGTATTATGTTTGTATGTTTAGTCTGCCACAGGGGCAAGAGTTATTTTGGTCCAGTCCAAATCTTTTCAGGTCAGTCGATTTTTTAATTTATGGAATTGTCTTTTAGAGGCACCCAGTTTCTGTACATTTTTGTTCCCAGTTTGCCAAAAAAACCTTGCCGAATCAAGCTTTTAATAAAAGATAAATATGTAAGAAAGTAAATGTTTGGGACCTGGCTTCTTGATGCTGCATTGTACTGAGTTGTAAAATAAGTTTTGTAGCGTTTATCAATATTTCAATTCAATTCCCTCTGGGTTTATATAATCATGCTTACTTTGTCAATAATGTTTACATATTCTAAAAAAGGATTAGTTAAGGTGCTTTTAGGCATCAGTTTCAACCGAGATTCTTTATCTTTAAGAGGTATGCTTGCTCAAAATGGAAGAGAAAAAAAAATTCATTTTCGTCATTTAATGATTTTTTATTTCCGAAAAGGAAAATCCTTTGCACACATGGTTAATAAAATTTACAGTGTGTATGGTGATGCTGCCTTAGGAGAAACACCGTTTGTCCGGAAACTTTGACTTGGAAGATGCAAAGCACTCGGGTCGTTCTTCAACTGTTGATGATGACCAAATTCGAGCATTGGTCACAGACAACCGTCACTCTGAAACACTGGATATCGCAGAAAAACTTAACATATCTCATACAAGTGTCTCAAATTATTTGGAGGCTGGGAGATATGTTTCTCGAAATGTTAATGATCAAGTTTTAAAGAGGTTGGTAACTAAGGATGAAAAGTGGGTCCTATACAATAATATAGTGAGGGAAAAGTCCTGGGGAGAAGAAAGTGACCCACTGTTAACAACTCCAAAAGCAGGATTACATCCCAAAAAGATTATGCTGTGCATTTGGTGGGATTGGAAAGATGTCCATTATTTTGAGTCCTCCCACCCAGCCCAATCAGACCATTAATTCTGCAGTATTCTGTGCCCAGTTGGAACAATTAAAGGCAGCGGTTGAGCAAAAGCGTCCAGCATTGGCTAATCGCAAAGGCATAGTTTTCCATCACCCATCCATTACGCCCATACTCACGTGTCTTGGCAGATCCGGCAGAAATGATTGGAGTTTGGCTGGGACGTGATCCCCACCCACCCTATTCACCAGACCTTGCCCCAACAGATTTTCACTTATTTTGGGCACTTCAAAACTCTCTTAATGAAAAACACTTTAATTCCCCCGAGGACTGCAAAATGCACAAAAGGAGTTCGTTGTGAAAAAAATCTGAGATGTTCTGGGAGGACAGAATTAAAAAAATTATCTGAAAGATGGCAACATGTAATAGATCAAAATGGGTCATATATAATTCATTAAAAATATTTACAAGAATCTGAATTTTTTATTGAAATCACAAGTAAAAACGCTACGAACTTACTTTACAACCCGATAATATTCGATAGGGATAAAGCCTTTACTACTCACAAACCCTACTAAATTATTTCTTATACCAATACATCCTACTAAATTAATTAGATTTTCAAATATTAATATTTGTCACTTTAATTTTAATAATATCACTTCAAATAAAAAAAGAATGTCATGCAGGGGCATGGGGTTTACTAAGCAGATTTCCCACGTGCTGTCATCATTTCACCTTATATTCTCTATAAAAAAATAAAAATCTGTTGAGTAGAGAACTGTGGGTTTTTCTGAAGACTGAAAATGTGAAAGAGCAATAGCTTGCTTAATATTTGAGTTACAATAATATGTATAGAACAAGAGTTATAGAGCAACTCTAGTTTAAGAGGTTTATCCCATAACATTTTTCGATCTGACGTATAATAATAATGGAGATATTTCAATTTATTGTAATCCCCCCTCCCATTGGTCCGATTTCAGCCATTAATGTACTTGATCCTTATTTTTACATAAAACTATTAAGTAAAGTAATATAAAACTATTCAGCACATGGGGCTCTGCAGGGGCTAGACTATCCTGTATCTGCAAAAACTTGCATTGAGCGAGTACTGCAAAAGGGCCTAAGGGTTAATGTGTAAATGACTCGGGGAACACATTTACTTTTGTATTCTTCAGGAAAATAATGGCCCAAAAGTAAAAAGTACCTTTTCTTTTTCGTCTATTTCACCTTCCTTCTCTGCCTTCTTTTCTTCGTCCTTGGACTTGGCTTCCTTCTCTTCTGCGGGTGGTTTGGGAAGGTGAGAATTGAGGTCTAATGTCGTGCAGATGTCTTCCCAGTCAGGGAAACACCTAAACAATAAAATAACATATTTAGTTAAACTGCAAAATATATTAACTCAAGCTTGTTTGGCTAAAGATAGAGGGGTAAGATTACTACCTAGTGAGTAGAACCTCATCACCTAATTAGAAAAAATAGCAACATTCATAAAACCAAATATTAATATATTTTATGACAATTAAGAATACTCTCAAAACCAAGCAGATTTCCCACATATTCCCCTAGAATATGACACTGCTGACCTCATATTGTCTATTCTTTTGTAATAAGAAGACTATAAAAACAGTAATTAAAAGAAAAAAATGTAAGGTATTCATGAAATATTTAATGGCTGAGGTACTTAAAGTGAAATCTAATGAGTGAAAGAGGGAGTTCCAACTGAGTGGAGGCTGAAGCCAACAAAAATACAAATAACTTAGTTAGTATTCAAGTTAGAGAAAACAAGTAAAAAACAGTAGTTCAAGAAAATTAATTTTTCAACAAGATTGGTTATGTAAATTTATCAATCCGTCTTGTAATAACAGAGCTTTTTGGAATTTCAACTTTCACCCTCCCTTTTCTAAGGCCAATTTCAACCTTTAACCACTATTTTTGCATGAAACAGTGCAATAAAGAGTATGATATTGACAAAATGAAAATCATGTAGTTTAAAATGCTAAATCTTAAAATGATATCATTCCAAACATATTTGACATTTAAGCTAGGAATGACACATTTTACAATATATCAGTAGTATTAATGCTGTAATGAAATTGACATTGCATTACATAAGCCCACTATAAATGGCTATATATTTTATAGTCTGAGTATTCCCAGCACAGAGCACATTAAGATTAATATGTATGAATGCTTAAATGTATTGTTTTTACCTTTAAATAAGAATTATATCCAATTTGGAGTGAAGTCACCATGTGCTCTAGCATTTTCATAGATAACGCCGATGGATTTTGATAATAACGTTTACAGCTCTTAACATCGGTACACTAAGTAATAATACGGATGAATTTCGATAATTAATTCACATTAAATGCACTTTTTGAGTGTATTTTGATCGGCATTTAAAAGTTCACTCCCGGATTAGCCCTATATAAGGACCCCCTCACAACGGATTAAAGTTCAGGCTAGGCTGGAACAAGCTGAAGGATTAGCGGTGGCTCGTCAACAAGGGTCTCCCCTCCAGAGGATGCCGAATATGACTAACTTTAATCCGTTGTGAGGGGGTCCTTATATAGGGCTAATCCGGGAGTGAACTTTGAAATGCCGATCGAAATACGCTCAAAAAGTGCATTTAACGTGAATCAATTATCGAAATTCATCCGTATTATTACTTAGTGTACCGACGTTAAGAGCTGTGAATGTTATTATCAAAATCCACCGGCGTTATCTATGAAAATGCTAGAGCACATGATGACTTCACTCCAAATTGGATATAATTCTTATTTAAAGGTAAAAACAATACATTTAAGCATTCATACATATTAATCTTAATGTGCTCTGGGAATACGCAGAATATAAAATATATAGTCATTTATAATGGGCTTATGTAATGCAATGTCAATTTCATTACAATGCGAGATAAGTAGGAGTGGGGTTTAGCGATGACTAAAAACTAATAAATTCAATATCTTGGTTATTATTAAAGACAGAAAAAAAGTATAAGTTGACATATTTACAGTTTTACGTAATCATTTATTTATTTTAGGTAGGATGAAAGAATGAGGGAGGCAATTTTTTTATTAAATTAGGTAAGTACAAGCAGGACATTAAAACTATCTGAAAGACTTAAATTCAGACAGTTTTCATATCCTCCTTCATTTCAGATGGTTTTAATGTTCTACTTGTACTTAATTAAAAAAAAAAATTACCTGTTGATATATGAAAAGTTTTATGTTATTTAGTTCTATGAATGATAATTTTTATTGTTATATGTAATCAATTTTACCCCTTATCTAAAATATTTGAACAGAGATAGGTAACTATTGTTTTTCTGTGTCAACAGGGCACTGATGATGATGCACTGCATCGAAAGTGCTCTGCCGTTTTAATAAATTGTTACTTCGAGAGTTTATTGTTTTCCTCCCCTGTTTTTTATACAAAAAGTTTAGCGTGCACACTCATAAAAGTATGATGAGCTCAAACTTGTCATAACATACATATCAATAGATTAAGTTATTAAAAGCAAATCCGTTTCAGGACCAACAGTGCCCTGTTTTTATATTAAAGAGTTATATTATTTGCCGTTGCATAGTTTTATAGAATTATGTTCTAATTTGAGACCTCTCTTGATATATAAAGAGCTAATAAACACATTTTTATTGGAAACAATTGTACAAAAGTACTTATAAATTTGCCCCCATCCCTACTGCATTGGGATTCCAATTGTGTATCTTATGCTTATTGCTTTGGTATGCATAATACCACATTTAGTATCTAAAGTGGGCCTGAAGTAAAAAACTCAATTAGAGAGCCAATGTGGAGCTAAAATAACAACAATTGGCAAGCCAATGTGTATATAAAATACCATTACAATATATAAAAATATATTTGAATGGCCATTTTCCTCATCCCCATGGTAGGAACGATGTACATTTGGGAGTTTTTGAAAATCATTATTATAATTGAGTACGTCAATACGCGATTTCCCTTTAAGGAAACCTGTTAAGAAGATGGATGTATAAAGAAAGGCTGAAAAGAATAACAATATATATTTACCTCTCCTTCATTCTATTAACGTGGCCGACTAGGTTAGCACAGTTCTCTTGCATGAACTCTTGGAGGGGGTACTGTAACTCCTTTTCAATGAAGTAAATCTGTGCCAGGTTTGCAAATGCCACTACATCCAACTGTTATGAAAAAACATTCCAAATTAATAATAAGATATATAACTGAAATATTCATAAAATTACCAAGATACACAACTAAATTTTAATATGTATTGCTCAATCAATATAAAGAACAGTCCTAAAATATAAACGTTATAATAAACTACATATATTCTCATTTGCAATGTAATACAGAATAACTTGCCCTAAAATGTTCCTTACATAGAGTACTTCACTCTACCAAAAAAGCGTTTTACAGAAATTAAAAATAATCTATATTGTGACTAGAGCGCAGGGATCACTTGGTACATTATATACACACACTTAACACTCAGCTCTGCTTACTCAAGTATTTGAATCTCAGCATTTTGTGTTCTCGGGGAAAGGGTGAGGAGTATATCTACACACATTCTTCAGTACTCAGCTCAGCTCTTCTCACTAGTACCTCAAGTTCCAATCATGCTGTGGGGTCCTCATTCATTTTTCCAGGGGGAAATTTGGATGTGCACCTATAGAGAGCTCTTCTATGCTCGGCTCAGTTCTAGGGGGAAAAGATGAGGAGTATATCTACACATATTCTTCAATACTCAGCTCAGCTCTCCTCCCGAGTATACCAGGTTCCAATCATGCTGTGGGGTCCTCAATCATTTTTCCAAGGGGAAATGTGTGGAGTGCATCTATACACATTTTACCATACTGAACTCACCTCTCCTCATGAGTGTTATTGTTTTTATATCAATCTAAATGATTGGGCACAATTTCTTTTTGAATAAGCTGCGACTTTGTTTAATTAAAGTGAACATATGAGAATTAAGATACAAAAAATATATTGAACTTGTGGACCCGACAGATGTTGTCCTGCATGATATTTCAAGCGATTAGTATATTCAATTTAATAATATTGTGTTTAAAACGAAAGCTAATTTACTATATCTCATTTATACTTTGTTATACGACAAAAGTGATATTACAAATTTTACTCCAAATAACAAAATAAACAACTTTAATCATGTGCATATTTGCCAAAAAACCAATAGGAAATGTGATATCGCTATTTTTAATTTTAGGCCTCCCTTACAACCCCCACTCCTGCTCCATATGCCGGGCTGATTTGTGAATCTAAACCATCCAGGGTGTCACCCAAATGCATACAAAAAAAATCATTCAAATCAGTCCAGCGATTTAGGAGTATTTCAGTGACATACACACGTACAGTAGAATTATAAATATATATATATATATATATATATATATATATATATATATATATATATAAAGATAATAAAACTTACTATTGTTGGTTCATCTCCAAAGAAGAATGGTTTGTCGGCCAACATTTCAGAAAGAACTTTTAAATCATTCTGGCCAAATTCTAAGATTTCTTCTGGCTTGTGGACTCCAATTCCATGGGCTTTCACTTTCCTCAAACCCTGAAAATTCAAACATGATTATCATCAGAAGATAAAATAAAATATCATTATTAATTGAGAATGAGAATACACAAAAAAAAATACATAAAGATAATTTAAATGAAGTTCTTAAAATTGGCTAAGATACATAATGAAAATAAAAGTATTCTGGGCACATTCATGAACATTTTTAAACACTGAAAACATGAATTAAAAGAAGAATAGAGAAATAAGACAGAGGAAGTGCCTTAATGTCCAGAAGAGAGGCAAAACCCTATAATCAAGATGGTAGTAGGTTGGGAAGTGATAGGTACAAGGGAGAGGGGCCAACACTAAATAAAATCATTTATGGTCTGTTTACAGCTACCTACAAATATATTTATTGTTGAATAAAAATAATGATAAATATCGAGTATGACATAGATCAAATAAACATTTTCCAATCAAGAAATAAAATTTTAATTAATGACATCATCACATGTAGTATTTGCATGTATCTAATCTAGCAGAGGTCTGTTTAAAACAATATTTAAGCTTCGAATAAGACGTTTCATGATACATTTGCTTATTGTTAAAGTTCGATGACTAAAAGTGGGGTTTACCGAAGTCTGAAAATTAAAAAAAATGCAACTTTGGTTTGGAAAAAAGAATGCAGGACAATATTTTTAGAAAACGAAATTTGCAATATTGTTGATTATATATAAATTTTCAATCGGACTCATAGTAAGTGAGATATTTTGAATTAAGATCCCCACCTTTTTATATCAGTTCTTAATGAATCTCATCTTTTGTTTAGCTAAAAAAGAGGCTTATTTTAAGGTATGAGATATCACATACCTTCCTAGTGTAGCTGTACTTAAAGAAGATACTAAGAATTCCATTAGGGATTCTACTGCCGAGGAAGTGCTGAAGGTTCATCTTGTAGCCCTTGATAATGTTATCAGGGTGCTTCGTCCTCCACCACATCAGAACCCTGAAAACAAGGCAAATAATCATCAGCCACAATCATAAAAATTTTGATAATGTAATATATATATATATATATATATATATATATATATATATATATATATTGAATGTTATTTATGAGCAATAACAAATATAAAGGAGTAAAGTTGAATTCAAAGATTATAATTCTGTATATTACTATGGATATTCCTATTCTGCAATAGGAAGTATATTTATTATGCTACTGCAGCTAATCGGGATAGGTTATCTATAGATGGTACCCTTTTCACATTTTATATATCACATTGTTGATTTATTTGATGAAAACCTGTCGAAACATTAAAGGGATATAAGGTTGAATGCTTTCCAAATCACCACAGCTGCTAATATTTTTAGCTCGTTCGTTTGTATTGTTGGTGATCTCCTAAGCACAAGAGAATAGTTATAGCTAGAGGTAATGAGCTGTAATTGGAATTATATTTGCTTGGAGTTAAATTTACGCATAGCATTGTACTACTTTTGAATTCAATTAACCATAGTGATTTTTAAAAAAAAATTAATTAAAATAATCTTTCGATATAACTGGATGTAGAGCACCAACTAAATTTATTTTCAAAAGTTACAGGCTCAGAGCAAATTATGATATTTTACCTATAGTCATGAAAGCTTAGGTACTCACAAAATTATGTGAGGAAACTATTTGTTAGAGTTTAGCATAGTAGAAAGGAGAAACACGAATAACTTGAATAACAATTCGGGATGTCTACAGAGTTCCTGAAAATTAATTTGGCGATTCTCTGAAAAAATTTCCTAACCTTCCATTATTTATACGACCTCAAATTTTCTAGACTTTAATATACTTTACCGCAAAAGAGAGTAAACATATTATTACTAAGAATATACTGTAAAGTTATAACATTAAATAACACTATATCATAATCATAAAATTTTACACACCTATGGACTTCATTTTATTAATGTCCGATAAGAATCATAGTATAGAATTTAAAAAAAACTTTATGAAGTTTTAGGATACTTTCTAATATCCTGGCTTTCCCAACCTCACATTTAAAACTATTTTTCCTTCAATACAGGAAGCCGGTTGCATACAGAGCCAGCAGGCCAATGCTGTAAAGTGAGATTCAGAAGAAAAAAGGATTACTACCAGCTGAACCCTTTCTTTGTGCAAGGAAAGGGTTAATGAGAAATCAACCTCAATGGTACATCTCTGCTCTTGCTGTAGTAATTTTGTGGTGATCAAAATAACTTTAACATAAGGTACCAGGACTCAATTTGGTGGAAAGCTTGACATCATTTTCCAACAATTTTTTTAACAATTTTTTTCGTTTGCTTTTAAAACTTTTCTTACATTCACTCACACTTCTAAATTTCACAATTTTCAGGAGTCATTTATCGATTTTGGTACATTTATTTCACCTGTAGACACCCTGTAAATATGGTAAAAGTAAAAAAATGCAAGTAGGCATATAACTAGAAATGTTTTGGAAATTTATACCAGTAAAGGTGGTTTTCAATCATTGAGATCATAGCGTGTGAGACGTTCTTTTGGCTGTTATCAAGGCCAGCATCGAGGTCCTTGTCGAATCTCTGGGCCAGCTCCTTGATGATGACAGAACTGTCGGAAATTTCTTCACCATTAAGCTCGATAAAGGGAAGGAGTCCTTTTTTTGACTTGAACTTCATTTTGTGGTCAACATTCTGAAAAGAAAGAAAAAATCAAATTATTTACTTTGAGCTCCATAACAAAAGGCGATTTGCTCTGGAATATTTAATAAATGTAAACTAAAATAATAACATGAAAAAATAACAGAACTGAAAGCTCCATACAAAAATAAAATACACCAAACTAAACAAAATACGAAATGGAATACGGGAAATGAAACAATCAATAAAAATTATTTACAAATAAATAATATAAGGCTACAAAAAAATTCAAAACATTACCAATTAAAAATATTAACAATGGAAAAATAAATAGATGTACTGAAACAACATTAGAATAAGAATATGATAAAAGATAATGTACACAAATTCTAACTTTAAACTAAAACGAGTATTTACTTCCAAAAAACATTGAAAAAATAAAAAAGTTAAAGTTCAATTAAAAATACATAGTTACATTTTTGAATAAGAAGGGGGTTTTTAAATGTTTGAGAATAGTTTCTATGCATGGACATTCCTTCATCAGTTATATGTTTAATTGTCAGAAGCTAATAAACATTGTTTTTATTAATCAAATTAATAGTAATTTATTAACATCCACTTTGTGCTACTAAGGCTTATTGGGACTGGTTATCAACACACTTTTCTAACCAGGTCGGGACTAAGGTTTTATTTAATGAGTTCATCACTAAATAAATTCCTACTGCCCAGACGGGAATCGAACTAGACACTGTAGGTTTACCATGTGAGATTAAGGCTCAAATTTATAAAAACCAGTGGAAAGATAAGTCTTGTGAGTCAATTTACATCATTTTTATGTAGTTAATCACTGCCAATATGGTAAGTGGAGTTATTAATTTCATCGACGGATTTCTATTTTGTTTGCAATGTACTTATTTTTTATTTACAACACGTTTCTTTTATTACATAATAAATTATTTAATTACATTTTTAGAAACTATGTCAGTTTCTTAACTAAACTTACAGACACCCCCATTGATTTACGGTGATTGGCCAGAGTGTACTTAAAGACACCATGTAATATTTTTGTTCAGAAAAAAATAAATAAGTAAAACCTTATATATCCTATTTATTAGGAACACAAAAAATGAGTTTTTAAGAAAATTTTTCATTTCAAGTCATTTTTTGAGTTTCTGGCCAATTAAGGGTTCAGAGCCAAACACATGCCATTTTTGAGAAAACTTAAATTATTTATTAATGTCCATTTTATACTACATGACTAATTGGTGATGAGTTTTCAACTGGTTGCCACACGTTTCTAGCCAGGGCGGGACTAAGCATAATAAGTTCATCACTAAATAAACTCCTATTTCCCACAAGGAAATCAAATCCATAGCTTTAGCTATACTCAAATTCATTAAGACTAATGCATTAACTAACACCAATAAAAAAGAACAAATATTATCTGGACATCACTTGTAGGCAAAGAGTCAGAATTTAAAGAAACACTATTTCTCCTTCATTCACTTAACAAAAAATCGACTTAACATCTTACTGCTAATATGACATGATAGTGAGTGGGAGTTTACTGAAGGCTGAAAATTAAAAAATGGAAATACAAAATATTTAAACCAAACAGGAAACTGACCAATTCACTGTTTGAACAAGGAGAGACACAATCAAAAAAAGTCCGTCACACATGGGGTGCGTAAGCTAAGCAGATTTCCCACGTGAAGTTTTACGATAGAGAAATCTGCCTAATAACAACAGTAGTTGTAATGATTCTCTAAACCTATTCACGAGGGACGATTAGTGACGAAAACGGCCGCCCTAGCTCTCGGCGGAATGTCCCGAACATAGCCGACTCCTGCCGACCACATACACAATACAAATGCAAATATCTCGGTTAATATTGAAGATAGGGAATAAATGTTTAGAACAATATTTATAGAAAATTTAATTTGCAATAAGATTGATTCTATACAATTTTTTGATTCGACGTATGGTAACGGAGATATTTCGAATTTTCAAAAAACCTCCCCTCTAAACCCCCCCCCTCCCACTGGTCCGATTTCAGCCGTTAACGAACTTGATCTTTCTTTTTACATAAAACGACTAAATATTGAGTTTGGTAACGATTAAATAATAATTGCGACCGCTAGAGCGGTAACAGACAAATATATATATATATATATATATATATATATATATATATATACAGTTTTGAACGGACCTCATTTTCGTCATTTTCTGGGTAGGATCGATGGACATTTGAAGAAAAATTTCGAAAATCGCGTCATGAGTACAACCTCAATAGCTGATTTCCCTGAAGGGAAATCTGCTAACAGGTTTGGACTGACCGAATTTTAATCTTGCCCATTTGATAAACTAACTATTCAAACTTACAGACACCCTCTCCTTTATTACTCTTCATTGGATAATGCTAGTCAAGTTTTTAGAAAAAATATAAAACACTGGCATTTTGAAGAACTAAATTTTTAAAAGAACTTGACCAGTTTTATAAGAACATTTACTTCTCAGAGTTTGCTATGTCGTTATTATTAATTATGTTATAATTATTTTACTATTATGTAGTTATCCTATTAATTCATTTTTATATTGTCTTTAATTTATTATTTATTTTAATTATTCTAGATCTCATTTACTCCACCCTTTTCCTTTAAACATATGTCAAGATTGAATAAAAATTTGAAGAAAAGCCAGATAGTCGTCAATTAGACGTTAATGTGTATTATAAATAATGTCACTGTGAGGTCCTACAGCAAATAAACTGTCCTTTCCCAAGGCTACTAGACAAGGGAGGAAAAAAAAATCAACTGAATTGAATGACCTAATGTTTAGGTTTAATCACTATGTAGATAAACCAAAGAGAGAGCACAAGGATCTGGAGACTAGTGTTTGACAATTACTCGAGGAAATGTAAATTAAAAAGGGGAGAATTGTTCATAGACCATGAATGATGAGTGAATCACTTTAAATGGTTTAGCTATGAGTAATTCACTCATTACACATTTAATCACTCTGAGCAAATATTAAAAAAAAAATGTTAGCTGTATTTTAATTAAAAAACAACAAACTTTATTTTTTTAATCTTTACTCAGAATGAGATAGTCAGGGTTAAACAATTTAAGAGTGATCCCATTCATGGTATACAAATGAAAAATTCCCTCCTTACTCATTTATATTTACTGGTGTAATTGCTTACACATTCCCACAGACAGCAGAAAATGACTAAATAATTCCAACAATCATTTTAAGACTCATAAACATGAAGAAGTATAAAATCATTAAGCTACACAATATAATACACTTAAAGCCGAGTAAATTGATGCTTAATGGTCAAACTGCAAAGAGAAATCAGGTTTGTAGAGAATATTGGCTGCCACATTTATGCACAATCATTTTTAATAAATTCCTTAGCACTATGCTCTTACTGTGCCATTCCAGCAAAGATAAAGTTATTTTCACCTTATTTACCTTCATATAAGTGGCCGGGAATGGGAAGATTATTGAAGTAATAGCTTAAAATGTAAACTGCATAATTAGAAGAAATACTGTTTGCAGATAATGCAAACATATTTATTACTCTATGAATTTTGGGGTTAGGAAAATGAATTTAGGAGAAACATTGTGTGACATTACTTTATAATCAAAATTGGCATTATACAATTTTATGATCCGGCGCTTAAAAATGAAGAAATTTAAAATTTAATTTTTGGACTCTTCACTGAACCAGATTCACAGACTGCTCCTCCTCCTTCAAGTTTGGCGAGGGAGGGTGGAAGAGAGAGAGGGGGGGGGAGAGAGAGAGAGAGAGAGAGAGAGAGAGAGAGAGAGAGAGAGAGAGAGAGAGAGAGAGAGAGAGAGAGAGAGAGAGAGAGAGAGAGAGAGAGAGATAGGGCGGGTGAGAGCGCGGCGGGAGGATGTAGAAGATAGCTGTTGCTACGCCCCCCTTCTCTCCCCCCGGTATTGATCGGCTGGATACTACCCTTTCTGGAAATGTCGAGTCGCTCATAGCTACAGGCCACCCTGGAAGCATAATCCCAGCCTTTCCTTTGGCACCAGTCATTATATTGGGCGAAATCTTTAGTGCCCTGGGAATCTACAGGTTCAAATAGAAGGAGGCGGGGTCAGACACTGTTCATGAGGCGTTATAAAGATATCTTGAGATGAAGGGCGTAGACAGTATTATAGCCCCCGAGGGAGGGGTGGCAGGAGCAAAGTTAAGAGGGAATTACATAGGACGTATTAATAACAGTAAAGTGAGACGAAGGCACTACTTGAAGTTAAGAGAGGAGCAAAGTAGCTTCCAACCAAGACTCAATCTGGAAAGAATTGCATTTGAGCCACTTGATTTTTCCATCCCAGCCAAGTGGATCAAATGCAATGTTACTAACCTCCAGTACTAATACTGTACAGCTTAATTGGATGCATTTAGTCCCAGTTCTAAGCTAAAAGGAAATAAAAGGGCTATTTCCAGCTAAGAGATGAGGGGGGAGGGGGAGCAGAAACCATTCTACAGTCTAATCTACTAAGTAGATGAAGTAGTTTGAACCAAGTGGTTCGCTATGTTGCCAACACTTAGATACACGTTAATAGGAAACATTTCGGCAGAATTCGGATAAAACCAAAAGCAAAGGCACTATTCTGAGGCAAGAAAAGCGGGAAAAAGTCTCCACACAAGGTCCAATCTACAAAATGCTACGGGACCAATCAAGTGGCTCTGGGCAGATCTCTTTGTCCAGAGAGATTCAAAGATAGCAAGGATCTGGGCAATACATGGACTGATAGGATTTAAGGTGAATTCCCACTATCAGGATGGTACAAGGATAGCAAAGATTTCAATGAAACAGTTAAGTGAAAACCAGCTTCGCGCTTGAGTTAAAGTCAACAATTTGCATCGGTTTCACAACCTTTCCCTGAACCTTTATTCATTCTGAACGTGTTTTATTTTTCCTTCCATATCAAGACTGAACGCAGGAAGGTTGGGAAATTGAAAATGCCTGGAATGACAGATGACCAGGCCATGTTCCTCTCTAATGGAGCAATTAGAAAAATAGATTAGTTCATAAACGGTTCTAATAAATAATTTACTTTGTAATGTCAACTATTTTGGGATTAAGATATATCCATTTTGATTCAGGGCCTGTTTTCTACACCTATAAAGTGTTCTAATCCGATTTTCTTCATCAGGGGGGGGGGGGTCCTGTCTCCATGAATTACGTTTATGTTACGTGGAGTCTCTGAGTTTTTAATGTTCCTGCAGTCGGTCAGTAAATGTTTATTAGTTAATAATTCATTGCATGTTCGGCAGAGTTCTTGAGGTTCTAGTCATGAAGTAGGGGCCTGGTAAAAGTTAGTGTCGTATCCAAAGTCTCGAGAGTAAGACTTCGTCTTGTCTGGACGGCCAATCCCTTATATAATACAATGCTTTATTTCTCTCATTATGACAATCCATCGTATATGTTCGATTAGAAATATCTTAAAAATAAGGCAAGACTAAGAAATTATATATGTTGGTGAGCCCCCATATTAGGGGGAAATATCACATGCTACGAGTCATTGATTTCTCCATATTGAGAAATGTAGTTCAGATTATGATTCAATGTGTTTCCGCCATTATAAAGCTAACAGTTCATTCATGCAGATATTTTTATGAGGTAGTTAATCACTCTACAGGCGCTTCTCGTTATATGGTAATCTCGGTGCATGGCCTTGTAAATACGCATAATAAATATGTTTTATCACATATCGTTTTATCTCGTTTTAACAATTCCCTGGTTTTGTCCTGAACTTTATAATATTGTTTAAATATAGTTGGTAACGATTAACAAATTGCGGAGGCCAGAAAGTTAACATACATACACACACGCATTAACTTAAATAAACTCATTTTTGCCATCTACAAGATGGGATTGATGGATATTTAAAGAAAGTTTCGGCAAGAGAACAACCTCAATAGATGATTTCCCTTAATGGAAATATTTGAAAAAGCTTGATAAAAATAACACTATACGCTCACATACTGTATGGTACACAGTAGCAGGTAAATTAAACCCCATTAAAAATGCTGTTCAACAACAGTCAGGGGCGAAACTGGCACTGTGGACAGAGCAAATACTAAATAAAAAAATGTAGGACGTGCCCCGACCAGCACACTCTGCACTAGATGAAATAATGCTTTTCATATAAGCCCATTAATTCGGGATTACTTCGGATCCTCTCTCAGAATCATGCTCCTCTCATGCTTACAAGATACTACCTGTCCGAATGAGATCTTTTGATTTTCCTGGGTAAACGCTCTCGCTTTATTTCTGAAAACAACTGTTGGCAGTTGAAGGCAGCCATTTGCCGTCTATAAAACTTCAAGTAGTAATTTGTTCCATGGCCTAAAACCCATGTGACCATAATGTCTTTTGTATGTGTACCAACCCTATTGTTTGCCACACCTAGTCCTCAAAGGTACTTGAAGGAGATACGAAGTTCCCCGACCACCATAAAACCATTAGTCAGCCCCTCTATCCTCACTTTATATTGTGTATTCCAAATTTATTTTTTGCCCAAATATTTTCACTTTTCCCCACGTCAGCTAAAGCTGGGATATTCTTATCAGCAATGAACACATTTTTAGAATAGGCCATACAACGTGAAAGCCTGCCGTAAATGGTACCATCAGGGGTTATCAAGGATTGCCGTTTCCTGGGCGACGTTAAACATTATAGGTGATAGAGGTCCAGGTGTTAAGCCAGAGGTAACCTCAAAATCCATCAGGGATGCCATCTCGAGTTTTGACCTAACAGCAAGTCATTCGCGTCAATATGATAAGCTTGCTAGGCGTATCCACTGCCTCCAACAACTATAGTCTGTACGAAGGCAGCGAGCCTATGGAGTTCAGCACTACACTAATGTATTTTCAAGCATTGGCATAATACATGTCAACTGTGGCCAATCGTTCTGGATGAAATCCATTCCCGTTCCTAATCTCCAATAAGTAGTGTGATATAGAATCTTGGGATATAGGCAGAGGACTTTTGTCAGATCGAGGAATTTTTAGGTAGAAAGAAATGTCCTCAGGCAACTCTTTTCTCATTAAGCGAGTCTACTTTATTAATATCCTCATAATTGAATTGGCCCATACGAGGTGGCACTAACTGTTCAGCTTCAGAATATATTTAAAGTGCTGGACCCACCTACTCTTGATTTTATCATGAAGTGAGTGAGAAAGTTCCCTAGCCGCTCTAAACACAATTCATACAACTGACTGAATCCCTTGAAGTTTGACACCCCTATAGAGCTGTCGGCTCTCTCATGCCTGAAATTTATTACTCCACCCTCGACTTTTCAAGCCCCAACAGCCATGATTTATTACGAAGTAGCCTTTTGGTACACTTGAGTATTTGTGTCCCCTTGTGAGGAATCAGTAAAGATTTTCTTATCTCTACGGAATATAAAACTCTACAGTACATGTTCTATTCTCAGTGGTTGAATTGCAATATTGATCTGCCGAGCTGTTAGCTATATTCGTCCTCCATGCCAATGTGAGTCGTCCAATACCAATTCGGCGTCGTTTTGTAGTATCATGTTTGTTGGTATGATTCTTTATTTCGGTTTCTTCTAGTAAGGGACATGGACAATGATTAAGGATACATTGCATATTCTCCACTTTAGTCCTCATTCTGCAGATATTTTCATTGATTAAGTGGCATCCTAATAGTGCATGCTGTAATAATGTTCTCAATTAAAGCCTGCATCTCGTTCATAGCACGCAGTACCACTATTTCTTAGGATATATTCAGTCACATGAAATTTCTTCCATCAGATTCTCTGCGTAGCCACCATCTGCGTTGCGTTGTACCAGCGCAGTCTCCATAACGTTTTCTCTCTTTTACTTGCATTTATAAACGGGGGGCATTCAGGACTGGACCGAATCAGATGTACTGTAAGATGGAATTCTACGGGTAGGCAAGGGAATGGATGAGAGGTTCAATAAATAGGAAAAGCAAAACGTTATCATTTGGGGATAGAAGTAGCTCTGTGGAACACAAAGGAGATAAGGCAAAATGAAGTAATCAGTACTGTAAAGATGGTATTCTGGGAAGAATATAAAGCTATAAATTTTGGTGAGTCTGTCTTGAAGTCCAACAGTTGTTAAAATGTAACATATTTTATTTCAAGTCCGTCTTGTGGAGTTTGATAAATCTCATGAGTTAAAATGATGCCCCCCCCCAGGCCAAGAAGAAAACTGTCAAGACAAGATCACCAATAAAGAAATTCAATATTCTTGAGAATGGTTATACTACAAAGGCTGTAAACGTAATTTATCACTTATTTGAGAACTTCGCCCTTCTGGATAGCAAAATCAATGAGGTTTTTGCATTTCGTTGAACTCATATTTATATTAAACAGTGTTTATATTAGCTAAGTTTTCTTTTCTAGCTAAAATATAGTAGCTACAAAAATAATATGCGTCCGCATTATGCAACATTGCAGTTAGGCCGTAAGTAATAGCATTCATTCTTATACCATCTTTCGAACTAAATTGAAGGATAATAAGGTGAAATAATGATAAGAATACGACGTGGATCAAGAGTAGGAGAAGCTGGGTGGTAACGATGTTAGCTTTTCATCAGCTTATAATAGGGTTGGCAGAACCCTGAGGACCTCAATAAGGGAGTTATTGTAGCCTGGTGGCTACAATCGGATATTGTAATAATTTTACAATACCACTCTCTCTCATGTCACCCGTCTTGTAATGAACTTATGGTGGCGTTACTTCGATAAATATTGCTAGCTACTACAATTATTTTTAAAATATAATATAAATTACATCTGATAAACAATTTGTTGAGAATAGTTTTTATACATCTTGATGAATAAACAAATAACTACAAATGTTTTGAAAATATAATACAAATTAGACCTGGTAAACAATTTGTTAACAAGAGTTTCTTTTTATATTTAGATGAATAAACAAGGACTATTTTCCTCCACAAAAAAACCCTTTCAGAGCACCAGCTCCAAAAACCCCTAGATACTGGTGCCCTAGTGCGACAGTTTTTCATTTACCAAATTTTTTACAACTTTTGTTGTGTATCAGTTTGTAGTTGGTTTTATTTTTTTATTTTTCAGTTAAACATATAACTCCACCCCCACTGTTTTTGTACATAGTGAACATTTTTAGAATTGTCGTAGTAGTAATTTTATATAATTGTTGAGGGCATGTCTGTTTTATGCGATGACGTTTATTTCTATTTTTGGCTCCTGATATATTGTTATTCCTTATTTTATCTGTGGTATATTACATTTTGTGGAGGAAAATAGACTTTGTTTATTCATCCAGATAGATGGGTTCCTCTAAGGCATACTTGGATTTTTTTTATATTTAATTCTAAGAGATAGGCTCCACTTTCAAATTACCCAACCCAATTCCAGATAAGACCCTATATATAAAACTAAATTTTAAATATGGGGCGACCTTAAAAACTGAAAATATATTGTGCCTCCCCTATAAACGTTTAAATAAATACAAGAAGCTTATTACAAAATTCCATTTAGAAAATTGGCCAATCAGAGACCATGGACATAGTCGTATGACAGATAAATTAGAAGTTTGAAATATGGCAAGGAAAAAATACTTTTTCTGAAATGTGGGCCTCTACTAAGAGACTTATACCTAAATGAACTAAAGCTTTAGAGGAAGTAGAAAAATGATTGAGATTTTGGGAACGAATGGTTCCAAGGATACAACAATTACACCGCGAACAGTTTCATAGTTCAGTTGTATGTATATTTCAAAAATCCTCTTTAGATTAAATTCTCCCTATTAGGAAATTTTCCTTAGTGTGCGTGCATTACTTTGTGCGCATGTGTAATATATGTATATATATATATGAAGCAGAAATAGAGAAAAGAAAGAATTTTGTATTCTGAGTTATTCCAGTAAGGGAAGCTGATTAATTTACGCAACCCTGCATGGAAGGGAACTTTTAAGAAGTTGGCTAAAGAATGTGGAACCATTAGTTTTAGAAGGGAGACTCTTTTAACCCTTAGATGGTTATTTATTTAAGCAACCCTAACCTCTCCATCAGCAGAAGCAGTAGAGCAATCCTGCTTAAATTTGTCAATAAATATAGTTTGGCACATAAAAGATTGTACCGAGGTGGATGCCACAAGGTGTTGAATCACGTCGGATGAAAAAATGTTATACAACATAATGTAATAGGTATTTATAAATGCATAAAATTCCTTGTAAGACACATCTGTATCTCTAACTGGTACGGAGAAATTTATAACTTTTATTTTTACTCCTCCCTCCTACAAAAGGCGAGGCACGCAAATAGATGTTTCACAAAACTTCTACATGTGAAATTTCAAGATTGTAAGGCATGTTGTCTTTGAGTTATGCTAAATACCTTCTGGAGACATGGCGAAAATAACTAATATGGATTAAGCAAGGGACAAAACTTTTGATTCTGTTGAAATCTGAAAACCAAAATATTTTTGATATTGAAATCCTTCGTTTAAGAAAGTAAAAAATGAAAATGCTGGGACCAACCATGCCAAGTTATAAGCCAATGGCTGATCACACTACTGTGATGTGGATGCTCTATCCTATGTGCATGTTAGGTGCCACCTATATATTCATCATAATATTGAATAAGATTATTAATAGCAGTGTTGTGCATGTATTAAATACAGGACTGTCGTCTTAAACAGAGTTCTCTTCATGAAACGTGCAAATGTTCATATAATATGAAGTCTTCTAAACCCCTCGATAATTTAACTGTTGAGAGCTTTATTTAGTATAAATTTGGCAGAAATAGAAGTGGTAAATGTCTATAAATATGAATATGCGAGAAGTGAAATGGAAACTAATCTAAATCAATGAAGATGCTTAGAGTGAGATTGAGCAGGGATAGGCGAGTGAGGGGTGTGGTTGGAGTGGTTGCTAGGTTACGGCTGTTCACCCCGAGCCACCCCCTGCCCCACCCCTCACAGCCTCTCGCAATCTTTACAAGGCAGATAACCCATTTGAATGAGAAAGGAAGCCATCCAGCGATTCTCCAAACCGATTATAAAACCATAAACCATAAAGCCATTCGAACCAATCAAGCCCTGAGCAATGTCTGGGCTAGGGTTCGACTTGTTGCTAGGTAACGGCTGTTCACCCCGACCCACGCCCTACCCCACCCTTATTCTATATCGCTCCCAGACTATGGCAGGCATTTACAAGGCAGATAACGCATTTCTGAGGAGATCCGAGAAAGTAAATTATCACTCGGACGGATAGTTAAACCCGATTATAAAATAAAAACCCCATTTGACGAAATCATCCCTATAGGGTCGGGTCATTGAGCTGGGCGCGTCGCTAGGACACGGCTGTCCACACCTAACAACCCACTGCCCCGCCTCAACTCTTCCACTCGTAGATTGTCAGAAACACTTACACAACCCATCCCTAAGGAAGTAAAGGAACCCCTTGCGTCGAACAGTATAAAACAATGAACTCACTTGACCAAATCTGTCCTTGTTGGCTGGAAATGCCCCTTCACATTAACCCTGGAGAATGTGACTAGATATGAGTTGGACCACATAAATAAGAAAACCATGAACCTATTTGACCAAATCATTCCCTTGAGTCATGGGGTTTAGGGTTCTACACGATCCAGGATCACCCTGACAGTCAGACGTATGTAAAGGCCCCAGACTTGGACTATCTGCTATTAACGTGATTACCCATTTTTGGAGGAATGGGAAATAAATCCTTTGGACTCATACACAATAACCATTATAAAATTATAAAGCCGTTTCAACATAGTTTCTGTTTATTACTGGCTCCTTGGATACAGCTGCTCATTTCTCTCAACTCCATCGCTCTCAGATCTTCAGAAACATTTACAAACCAGACAAAACATTTCTGAAGAAATTGAAAGGAATTCAATACGCGAAACAGTTTGCAATAACATAAGCCAATCAACTAAGTATCATAAAATGCGTCATTGAACAAAGATTAACATTAGGAAATCCTACCTCCATCTCAACCCAACTAAACAGTCAATATGATGCACTTGATAGTGTAAATATATCAATATTTCAATCCAGATGTGATAATAGGAAAGTGATGCCTACAATTTTAAAGGTATGCGTCTGATACATGGGTATTTAATCGTTTTGAAAGATCAGTAAAATCTTTGGAGGCTGCTGAACATATAGGGGTGTGTTGAAGTGGGGCTTTTAGAGATAAAAATTCAAAATCGTAAATATCTATTATTCATGAGGTAATAAATAAAAATAGAACCTCATATGATAAACGAATTAATATATATATATATATATATATATATATATATGGGAATAATTCCGTCGCCCTAATTGTAGATGATAATGGGAGAAGCCTGTACATTGTAAATGCTCCTAAATGGTTCTTGTAGTAATCTTTTCGCACCTGTATTTAGGATGTATGGGAATACAGGACACTCGCCACCTGCTGGAAGGAGAAGAGTATTTAAGAGATAGTAAAAGCCCGCTGGAAATTGCACGAGTGGTTTTTATGCGTTGAATAAGACGCTTTGAGATGTGTAAGTTCTATAACGATATATATCTCGATTTTTCAGATACTGAAGAGGTAACATCCACGCTCTCCTTCAAATCTGGTTTTCCCGTTATAGAACTTACACATCTCAAAACGTCTTATTCAACGCATAAAAACCACTCGTGCAATTTCCAGCGGGCTTTTACTATCTCTTAAATACTCTTCTCCTTCCAGCAGGTGGCGTGTGTCCTGTATTCCCATACATCCTAAATACAGGTGGCGAGTGTCCTGTATTCCCATACATCCTAAATACAGGTGCGACAAGATTACTACAAGAACCATTTAGGAGCATTTACAATCTACAGGCTTCTCCCATTATCATCGACAATTAGGGCGACGGAATTATTCCCATTCGATCCCCTCATTTATATATGCTGTACTCTTCATTGTTTACCTGGAAGTGCTTAGTTTCGTTTTTTATCAAATAATGGAGTACAATGCTAGAGAGCCAGAATATATTCTTTTTTGTTAAAGCACGTATGTGTGCCTGAATATATATTTAATATGATGACAAGGAATAAGTATATTTTAATATTGTTCTGTTGGACCAAAACTGATGGTAGTATTGGGCTTCAAGAAGGTGGGCAAAGGAAACATTTTCATTCAAAATTCATAATATCTTACAATTGAATTTTTAATATTATAACAAATTGATAATCTATTTCGTTTCGTTATTCTGCATGGCGTATGTTTTATAGCATGGAGAAGAGACGTTAGAAGATTATTGGAAAATAGGCCATTCAGGAGAATTGAGAAATTAGTAAAATGCCGCGATGTGAGAGACGGCTAAAATCAGAAGACAGAGCACGTGAGTAAAAGAGACTGAGATTGGATGATGTGGGCAGCCCTGTATTAAAGGGGGCAATCTAAGACAATGAGGAAACCAGGGAGCTCTCAATCGCCACATCTTACGAGGTCTGTAGCCTCTCTGATGGTATGCACATCTACAGCCTCTATCTCCTTCTATGGTATGTACCAATATCATCTGCAGCTTCT
Organism: Riptortus pedestris; assembly: GCA_019009955.1. Taxonomy (NCBI): domain Eukaryota; kingdom Metazoa; phylum Arthropoda; class Insecta; order Hemiptera; family Alydidae; genus Riptortus; species Riptortus pedestris. Next base: position 18,544,841 of record CM032230.1, on the reverse strand, counting down.
ATCTCCTTCTATGGTATGTACCAATATCATCTGCAGCCTCTATCTCCGTCTATGGTATGTACCAATATCATCTGCAGCCTCTATCTCCTTCTATGGTCTGTACCAACATCCTCTGCAGGCTCTATCTCGTACCGTGGTACGTGCTTAAAACATTTGTAACCTCTGTTTCCTTCCATGATACGTTAATAAGACATCTCCAGCCCCTATCTCCTTCCAAGGTATGTACAAATGCCACCTGCAGTCTCTACCTACTTCCAAGCCTTTAGCCATTCATAGACAGCCACATCATCTGCAGCAGACTCTACCTCCTTCCAAATTATTCGTCGATGATACTCTTATCATCTGAAGGATCAACCTCATTCTAAGTTATGTATCAATGATATCCATATCATTTGCAGGCTCTACCTCCTTCCAAGTTATGTATCAATGATATGCATATCATCTGCAGACTCTACCTCCTTCCAAGTTATGTATCAATGATATGCATATCATCTGCAGACTCTAGCTACTTCCAAGTTATGTATCAATGATATCCATATCATTTGCAGGCTCTACCTCCTTCCAAGTTATGTATCAATGATATGTATATCATCTGCAGGATCTACCAACTTCCAAGTTATGTATGAATGATATGCATCTCATCTGCAGACTCTAGCTACTTCCAAGTTATGTATCAATGATATCCATATCATTTGCAGGCTCTACCTCCTTCCAAGTTATGTATCAATGATATGCATATCATCTGCAGACTCTACCTCCTTCCAAGTTATGTATCAATGATATGCATATCATCTGCAGACTCTAGCTACTTCCAAGTTATGTATCAATGATATCCATATCATTTGCAGGCTCTACCTCCTTCCAAGTTATGTATCAATGATATGCATATCATTTGCAGTCTCTACCTCCTTCCAAGTTATGTATCAATGATATCCATATCATTTGCAGGCTCTACCTCCTTCCAAGTTATGTATCAATGGTATCCATATCATTTGCAGGCTCTACCTCCTTCCAAGTTATGTATCAATGATATCCATATCATTTGCAGACTCTACCTCCTTCCAAGTTATGTATCAATGATATCCATATCATTTGCAGGCTCTACCTCCTTCCAAGTTATGTATCAATGATATCCATATCATTTGAAGGCTCTACCTCCTTCCAAGTTATGTATCAATGGTATCCATATCATTTGCAGGCTCTACCTCCTTCCAAGTTATGTATCAATGGTATCCATATCATTTGCAGGCTCTACCTCCTTCCAAGTTATGTATCAAAGATATGCATATCATTTGCAGACTCTACCTCCTTCCAAGTTATGTATCAATGATATGCATATCATCTGCAGACTCTACCTCCTTCCAAGTTATGTATCAATGATATGCATATCATCTGCAGACTCTAGCTCCTTCCAAGTTATGTATCAATCTATGGTATGTACCAATATCATCTGCAGCCTCTATCTCCTTCTATGGTCTGTACCAACATCTTCTGCAGGCTCTATCTCGTACCGTGGTACGTGCTTAAAACATTTGTAACCTCTGTCTCCTTCCATGATACGTTAATAAGACATCTCCAGCCTCTACCTCCTTCCAAGTTATGTATCAATGATATGCATATCATCTGCAGACTCTACCTCCTTCCAAGTTATGTATCAATGATATGCATATCATCTGCAGACTCTAGCTCCTTCCAAGTTATGTATCAATGATATCCATCCATATCATCTGAAGACTCTACCTTCGACTTTCTTCCAAGTAATTTGTCAATGATACCCATATCATCTGCAGGATCGACCAACTTCCAACTTATGTATGAATGATATCCATAATCAATCCTTGAATGATGCCCATATTATTTGCATCCTAAAGCTCTTCCACGTTTATAACAAAGATGAAAATTGGTGAACTTTGTCTGAATAATTATTTTAGCGAAAAATGAGATCTTTAAAGTAAAAATTGTAATAGAAGCAACGGAAACCTGACTTTACCCCACTCATTATCAATTTATGGTTTCTGAGAAAGTTACATTTCACTGGAAAATTACATTTTTGATCTCCTTTTCAAAAACCCAAAAAGTCGATAGGATGGGTATATTAAATTACCCGTTACTTCAAATGAAGATCCTAAGATACCTCATACATTTTGAACATACAAAATATTAAATAATATTTGATTTAGATAACTAAGGTACTTATAATAATACTTACATACTGGTCAATGAACTGCCAAATATATTAATTTCTGTTGCTAAAAATGGATTTATTGAGCATTTTATCGGAATGTATTGTTTGTGGATTACCATTATGCAGACAAGGAATAGAGATTTTCATCTGGGAGGCAAGAGAAAAAGAGATTGACATTGTGAGGGCAGGTAAGAGAAGTTAACATTATGAAGGTAATGAAAGGTGAGATTAAAAAAGAAAGAACAGAAGATTGTATTTACACAGGCAAACAAGGACTATTCCCAAAATGCAAAAGACAACAAAAATTGTCTTTGAGATAAGAGAGATAGAGATTTTCATGATTCAGACAAATAAAAGAGGTAGAGGAATACTGTCATTATGGATGTAGATAAGAGAGGTAAAGGGAGATTGTCAAGTATTACCCATAGAATGAAGTGAATCCTATCAATGTTGACCTAGATCACGAAAATGTTCAACAAGTCCGTAGAATAGGGACTCCTGTTTACTCAACTCGTAGGAGCCAAATTGAACCCAACAGATATCAACCATTAATTAAAAAATAATTTATTTACTCAGGGTGAAATATTCTGTTCGTAAGTCAGTGCGGGTGTTCCTAAATTTATTTATCCCATGGAATATCGACAAGACACATGTCCGCACGTGATTAAGGCTAATAATTCGCCAAACACTTAACGACTTACTTCCAAGGGTTTCCAAGGGCATAATCAATCCAAGGGAACAGCTGAATACAGGAATGCGACATATGGCAATGAGGAACCGGGAGTTGACCAGTTTCTGGCCCATATGTCGTTGAATGGACCAGCAGGCATGTTCCAAGGACGTGAGTATTTCTAAGACACAATCAAACATTTGGAAAGATACATCATTGGATGATACTGATAGAATAGAGTTTTATGTATTTCAAGCAAAGTTGACGGAAATGATTGCTCAGTGCATAAAACAATGATACAACTGGTTATGCCTTTTCTGTTTCTTGGAGTACAGGTCTCATTGTCTAGTAAACGCTAGTCGGGGTGGCGAACAGAGGTTATGCCGAGTTCCTGCCGCCCCTAGAGCCTATAAATACTTGATGCTCCCAGCGAACTCATCGATCAATAACTCCATTATGCCCCGTTACAAAATCCCTTACAATAAACCCTTCAAAAAATATTTTACGTAAACCAATACAAAATTAAAAAATCTAATGGAATTTTCTTTCTGAAAATGTTTGCAATAAAAGCACCAAATAGAGTTTTCTTAATCATTCCATAATTACCTCACGAAGCTCGATGGGCAATATGTGGGCTAGTGATTGACTCGGAGCATACATAACCTATAGCCTACACAGAAGAAGGTTAACAAGCAGAGAAAGTAGAAAGGCTGCCTTTTAATGCTCTCGAGCTAATAGTGAAGGTGGAATTTGTGTAAAACCAATAATTACCACGCAACCACAGTGAGATCATTGCCGTACAGTTGCCAAGGATAGATATCGCCTTCTTAGATGTATTCAACAGACGTGTACGTGCTAAAGAAGTCTTAAGGCCACAAACTTTCAAGTTGCACGATGGCGGGATAAACTTTTCTAGTTTAGTTAATTTACAACGTCAAACATTTTACAATAGTTTGTAAATTTCTATTGTAGAATTAATGAACACAGATAAATTTTAAATACTTTAGCCGAAAATTAAAAATATAAATGGAGGTATTGATCGGGTCCTAAGCTAAAGAACTCAATGACCCGGGGATATCCTTCAGAGTACAATGTGTTAAATAAAGCCATATACAGCAAGGCAATAAAACAACGAATCACAACACATGCTATGAGTATCAATGATATTGCAAGCTTATTAAAACCTAATAATGATAGACCGTATACAGTAACTCTAAAAGTTTCAAAAGGAAATTTTAATTAAAAATTAATTTATAAAGTACACAGGATAAATGATTCGTCCATTAAGGAATGTAGGGCATAAGTGAAACACATAAGAATAGATAGAGAGAAGTAATTCCAGCACGCCCGAAGAAGGCCGTAAACGATCTAGCTCATGAAATGGAGCGATCGCCTGCATACGAATAGACCAGGACACCTAAATCAGAAGACTCAAGGCTCATACGCCAGTCATTAGATAATATGTGATAAGGAAGGGATTCAACATGCACCTCTAGATTAACATTAGACTTAATGTGATCCCTCAAAGCCATTGGCTATTTATGAAACAGAACGTTGCCTGACTTTATGAAGAAACGCATTACGAGGTTTCAAATGGAACAAAACATTGCTTCAGTTAATAAACCATCATAAAGACCAGGAGAAAAGGATGTTTTTGCTAGAATTGGGACGTATGGAGATAATTAGAGCAGCTGCTAAACATGCAGCTACTGCTCGTAACCTATTAGTAGAGGGAAGATGTAGTCGTCCACCGAGTGTCCACCTTTAAAACTTTTAAAAATTATACTGGAAAAATTATCAATTGAAGGATATAGACTATTTTATTATATGAGGTAGAAAGAACTTTCAATTAAGTATGGCATCTTTGGTGGGAAGAAGGTTATGAGATAAGAAAGTTACTATACATTTGATACTTTCAGGGCTTTCACTCTCTCTGTAGATCGTCAGTCTAAAGACACGATGTATGAAGGCATTTCCAGACGATCGCCTCCCTGTTTATAACGGACCTATTCTTGGTGGTAGAGGTCTAAAATAATGGGACCTATGGAGGGAGTGATATTCGGTTAACTAGGTACTAGGTGCAATACAGTTGTTGCACTCAAAGGGTGTTCCCAATATGTCTAATCCTTTCTAGAGGGCAGAGTATCGTTCCTGGTCAGAATGATGGGAGTAGGGTTATTAGGTCAGCTGTGGCTTACGAAGGGCACTTCGGTCTGAATCATGCATCTATTGCTACATAGCGGTGATATTCAGTCAGGAATGGAATCTACGCAAGGAAGAGGGTTATTATATCAGGTAATTAATTATCAACTGTAGCATCCAGAAGACATTCGGCAATGTCACATTCGATCTCTAACATGCCTCTATCGCTTCAGATAGATAGTAGTACCCCTAACCACCCCAGATAGATAGTAGTACCCCTAACCAACCCAGATAGATAGTAGTACCCCTAACCACCCCAGATAGATAGTAGTACCCCTAACCACCCCAGATAGATAGTAGTACCCCTAACCACCCCAGATAGATAGTAGTACCCCTAACCACCCCAGATAGATAGTAGTACCCCTACCCACCCCAGATAGATAGTAGTACCCCTACCCACCCCAGATAGATAGTAGTACCCCTAACCACCCCAGATAGATAGTAGTACCCCTACCCACCCCAGATAGATACAGTGGAATCCTTCTTATCCGGCCTCGGATAAACCGGCCCTCGGTTTAACCGGTCGGCGACGCTGAGGCGGGAAGGAGTCGAGACTTGCCGAGACATGCTCGCGGGCTGGTGTCCAGCCCTTCCTGGGAATATGTGGGTCTCACAATCAGTCTACCCCTTCATTTTCTCTCGGACGGACGTTATATTTTTATTCTAAAATGAGTGACAAACGTAAACGAGTAGTTTTGAGTATGGAACAAAAATTAGACGCTCTTGAACGTTTAGATAGAGCGAACCAGTGAAAAGGATTTGTGACGAGCTACGCGTGGGAAAAACTACTGTCAACGACTGGCGCCGAAACCGTCAGTCAATTCAGGATTTTTGTTTAGGATTTGAATCGGATAAGGTCCTTTCTACAAGATGCACACTTCGGAAACCGACGAATGAGATGGTAGATGATGCTCTATGGCTTTGGTTCCAGCAGGAACGTAGGAGAGGAACTCCGATAAGCGGCCCCATTTTAAAATCGAAGGCACAAATACTGCAATCGAAACTAGAAAATAAAGGTGACTTCTCAGCAAGTGATGGGTGGCTGGACCGTTGGAAAGAGCGCCATGGAGTCCATTTTATGAGCGTATCTGGTGAGAAATTATGTGCAGATCCAGTAGCGGCAAATGTCTTTTCACAGAAACTCAGATGTTTCATTGAAAAAAACGACTTACATCATCCAGAGCAAGTCTATAATATTGATGAGACTGGGCTAAATTTCAAGCTTTTACCACACAAGACTTTTGCAACTGCTCAGGAAAATACAGTCACAGGATTCAAAACAAACAATTTTATGAAGAAATGCCTCAATCTACATTTGTTAAGTCGTGGAGAGAACTCTGGCTAGATGTCGAACAGGCTATTAGAACAACATTAGTGATAATCCAGACGCTCTTGACAATCCGAATGATGTGCCTGAAAATGACAATGACGACACTCTTCTCAGTGATTTGAGAATACTACCTCACTGTAATGAGCTGGTGCGAGAAGATGTACAGAGATGGGTGACTACTGATAACAAGCTCAAAAATGAATTCCTTAATGATGACGAAATTATTCAGGCAGTTTCTATCACTGACAGCAGTGAGGATGACGAAGAAAAAGAAGCAGGTGTGCAAGAAGATGCCATAGGAAAAATTAGTCATGCCGAAGCAAAAGCTGCCTTTGAAGTAGCCACTGTATACATCGAACAACAGGAAGAATCATCTGCAGTTGATGTAATGTTTATAAAAAAATGGCGTGACATCGCATTTAAAAAAAGCTACCAATGTAAAAAAACAAACAAAAATTACAGATTTTTTTATTAATACGATTTTTTTTAAAAATACATGTCTTTATTAAACAATTCTATTGCATACTTTTCTTTACTCTGACAAGAATACGGTTTAACCGGCCATTTCGTTAACCGGCCAGGCTCCGGTCCCGAAGTGGCCGGTTAACAGAGATTCCACGTAGTACCCCTAACCACCCCAGACAGATAGTAGTACCCCTACCCACCCCAGATAGATAGTAGTACCCCTAACCACCCCAGATAGATAGTAGTACCCCTAACCACCCCAGATAGATAGTAGTACCCCTAACCACCCCAGATAGATAGTAGTACCCCTAACCACCCCAGATAGATAGTAGTACCCCTAACCACCCCAGATAGATAGTAGTACCCCTAACCACCCCAGATAGATAGTAGTACCCCTAACCACCCCAGATAGATAGTAGTACCCCTAACCACCCCAGATAGATAGTAGTACCCCTAAACACCCCAGATAGATAGTAGGATAGTGTCACATCCCAGTCGATCATGCATCTAAAACTAGAATGCAGAACGTTTCGCCTTAACGCAAGTTAGGAATAGGATCTATGGGGGAAAGATTATTAAATCATACAGTATTACGCTAGAGAGTACTTCTAGCCTCAATCGTTCTCTATCACTACTCTAATACCGATACCCGATAGAATAATCCTCTAATTTGTAAAGGGGCCTAGGTATAAAATGAGGTTATTAGATCAGGAATGCTGTGTACATACAATGGCCATTTCAGGGCTGTCACCTCACTTTTTAATAAACATTTTTTGCTAGAAGACTTCTATATAATACTGGGCTCAGAGACTGGTGCAACCAAACATAAACCGGGGGAAGAACACTAGGCCGCAGCAAGTATGAGCAGACAGCCTAAACAAGCCACAGGCCTTCCTTCCAATAACACCAGGACCAGCTTCCAGCACAGAGATAGGACCATATCCTAAATATTTACATTCACCCCTTCCTACGGCAGATAACAGTCATTCCTGCCTGCCTATACCTCCTCCTGTCTCACGTAGCACATACCTTCTAAGACTCAGAGGCGAACCACAAGGCATACGGAGGATTTGGCTATTACTTGGCCCTCCCTCGTTGAAACTCAATAGAATCACCCAAAACCCTGAAAGCACCCACCAACGTGAACTCGCAAAACTGGCCTTATATTAATTTTCAGTGACAACAAATCCATAAAACCTGAAAAACTTCCAGCGGTCAGCGAACCCCTCACAAAGCCGTTTATGATGTCAGTGAATCCTGGACATGGAGGCCAAGAAACAGACAGCGGCAACTGGTTTCCGTAGTAATCAATGTCTCCTAGACTTCACGAAGCAGTCAGAGCTTGCCAAGCCCAGTTTGCGATAAATCACGTTAAGTGAAATTCAAATTTTTCGGTTCCTCAGTTTTAGGACTTTCTAACGGTCAGGAGTATCCCAACTCACCGGAGGGATTACAGCAGTCTACCGGAGAAGTCATGAGATTTACGATCAGTAGTTGACTACCTTTCGTGACTAAATATATATATATATATTGATTTTTAGGACCGAAATTCGAAACAGCATGATTAATCTATTCCGACAACATTAGAAGTGAGAAACACCGCATAATACGAGGTTATCCCCCCCCCCCTGCCGGCAATGCCTCTATTAAATAGTGCGGCAAAACTTGGTTAGATATGCATCGGCAAATATGAAGCTGTTCTGTTGCTGGTTGTAAGCACGATAATGTGCTTAGGATGTACGAACACAACAATTCGCCACAGCAGCAACCTGTAAACTGGTGAATGTACTCCTCCGTCATTGTTTCTTGATAATTGGTTAACAATTCCAACACACAATTTGGGTGATTTGGTAAATAAGCCCTAGAACCCCCCCCCCCCAGATACAGACTTGGAATGCTAAGCTTAACCTTGGTCTCAATCTTTCAAATAATTGAATACCTAAGATGAGTCGCATATGCAATGTACGAATCGATAAGAGCATTGCAACTGTGCATCCTAATTTTCCATCACCTTGGATGCCATACATAGTTGCATCGCCTTGAATGCAGGCCAGCTGGAATTCATAGGACTTCCGCAATCCTGTCGATCAGATCAACCAAACCAACAAGATGACGTAACAATAGGGTCTATGGATTCCTTCAATTTAAGGGGTTAATGCCCTATAAATACCCCCCCCCCCCCAAATCCTGTCCTATTATAAGAATTTGCCAGGTTTGAAGTTGATCTCGTTTTCTATTATTACCTCCTCTCTGAAGTCAACTATTTTCAAATAATTCTTTGTGGTTTTCTTTATATATTTAATTTTACCAGGTAGGCAGGATAGATATTGTTTTAAGGTTATTCCATTACAAACTAATAATGACATTTAAGAAATACTGTTCACTAATAAGCTGATATACTCAGCTTCCTGTATCATATCTACTTATTTAGTTTTTGCAAAATTAAATACTTATTTCATTCCTTTCTTATACACATACAATAAATGAAATGAAAAGCGTAAAATAACAATAACATAAATTAAAAAGCTTACTATCACAGAACAAGAGCTGCACCAAGTGGTCAGAAATATTAACTCACCTGCAAAAGAAAAAAAATGTAATTAATATAATGTACATTACTTATTAAAATAAAGTAATTCTAAAATGAAGAAATATTCAGAGCAAAGATATTAAGAGTTTTAAAAAATCAATTATAAGCGATAATTTAAAATTATAATATAAAAGTTTGTCACGCAGGGACTGCGTAAAGCAAGCAGATTTCGTACGTGCTGGAATATGGTGCATCTCGCTGATGATCTCATCTCCCTCTCTATTCGCTATTTCAATCAAAAAAAATAGTACGCCGCGCAGGTGTTGCGTAAACTAAACAGATTTGCCAGACGTGCCATGTATTTGCATTTATCTAAAAAAGTAAAAGTTTAATGAGAACAATATTTGGCATTCAAGCTTCAAATAATGTGCTCCATAATATAGCAGCTTATTGCTAATATGCCATGAGTAAGAAAGGGGGTTTACTGAAGGCCGAAAACTATAAAATGCAAAAATCTCTGTTCCCTTTAGGGGAATTCTGCTAAAAGCTTTTGAAATAATAAATTAAAAGGAATGCCATTAGTGTCTTAGGTAATTAATGGTGTGTGTGTGTGTGTGTGTGTGTGTGTGTGTGTGTGTGTGCGCACGCGCGCGAGTACGTGTATATAGAAAGATTGTGTTTTAAACGCACGCGCGCGGAGTAAACGTTTGTATTATAGATAAAGAATTGTGTTTTTTAAAACGAATCTCATTTTGGTCGAAATTTTTGAAACTCGCGTCATGAGTACAACCTTAGTTGACTCCCCTTAATAGTTAAAACTTTTTATAAATAACTTTTGTGTTAAAATTGTAGCTAATGTTTAAAAACGATTTGCACTTTAAGGAGAACCAATCACACATTTGTCCCAACAACTTAAAAATAAATATCAATGTACATTAACATTTAATCGCTTGCCCATGAACTATGGGACAACGACGGTCGTAGAAGATCGACGTTAAAATCGACAACCAACTTCTTTTGGAATACTGGTAAAGCATGAATATTATTGAGATCATTTTTTGCAGGAATGTTACTTAAATACAATTTTATGTGGTGCCCAAAGAAATTACACTATGTTTATAAAACTTAGCGCTGCATGTTAGTTGTTTCAAATGCCACCTTTTTCGGCCCTTTATTTTGCTATGATCGCCAAGAGTCAAGTCGACCTAGGGCTTAGTAAATTACCTCTTACCATTGGCCGGTCTCATAGTAAATGTTTGTTTTACTTGACCTCAAGAAAACCGAAGTCAGTGTGTATAATATTAATTCTAAGGAATCACTATAAAAATTTAAATGTTACTTTAATAAGTACTAAAAATATACTCCTCTAAGGCGCTCTTCGTAATTTTAGAACTTTGAAGAAAAAAATAGAAAATTGTTCTGAATCTATACCTTCTTGCTACTCAATATTTAAGAAACAAAGAAACGTTATTATGGATCATATCATCCCTATTAATATTATGTAGCAATAAAGGTTTAACTTTCCCACCATAGATGATCAACCCAACAAAAACGAACTACTTTTAAAAATAATTTATGGTCTCTTTAATCCGACCCTCTTAAAGATATTCAGTTATGAGCACTAGAAAGAGATTTAGTTATGGAATCCTATACATTATAAAAAAAAAGTGATTTTTTGAATAGAAAAATAAAGAAGTCAAGAGATTAATAGTATAAATAATTGAGGAGTGGGTTATAAATAGACGTGGGAAAGGAAACAAGAGGGAGACGCCTAAATCACTCAACGAAGGAGTGACAAAAACTAGAGAAAAAAACCAACCATCTGCGAACGATCCGGGAGAAGCTGATATCCTCTCGCTGGCCACATTCCAAGACACACACCACCTCGCTTTGTTCCGCCATTCTACTCACTGCTCTACAGTAGGTCAGTTGACATATATCTCATGTCGAGAATCTACTGTCTCCTCTGCAATCATCCACTAGGTCAGTCATACAATTCTGTTGGCTACTGCAGGGATGTCTAGCAGTAGGTCAATCCTACCAGACACACAGTAGCCAAGCTCAAACCTCATCATTAAGAAGTTCTGTTGGCTCGTGTTCACTGCTGGGATGTCTAGCAGTAGGTCAATCCTACTAGAAACACAGTAGCCAAGCTCAAATCTCATCATTAAAAAGTTCTGTTGGCTCGTGATCAGAGCTGGGATGTCTAGCAGTAGGTCAATCCTACTAGACACACAGTAGCCAAGCTCAAACCTCATCATTAAGAAGTTCTGTTGGCTCGTGTTCACTGCTGGGATGTCTAGCAGTAGGTCAATCCTACCAGACACACAGTAGCCAAGCTCAAACCTCATCATTAAGAAGTTCTGTTGGCTCGTGTTCACTGCTGGGATGTCTAGCAGTAGGTCAATCCTACTAGACACACAGTAGCCAAGCTCAAACCTCATCATAAAGAAGTTCTGTTGGCTCGTGATCAGTGCTGGGATGTCTACAAGTCATACTGTCGACATATATCTCATCACGAGATTATACTGGCTCCTCTGCAATCCTCCACGAGGCCAGTCATACAATTCTCACTCTCATATCTCATCAGGAGATTCTGGGATGTCTAGTAGTGCGTCAATACTAACAGTCACACAGTAGCAATGCTCATACCTCATCATAAAGTGATTCTGTAAGGCGCAGGGACTGCCTGGTTGTGAGTCAACCCTACCAGTCATACGGTTGCCGTACGTCTCATGAAACGCTATTCAGGTGGCTCGTGTGCAATGCTTGATTCTCTGACAGTAGGCCGAACCTACCAGACTTACAGTTGCTCACATGCCACCATAAGAATTGAAGAGACCGTATAGGCGGTCGAGCTGGACCGTGGAAGAGGAATTATTTCACTAGATTTATCTATTGTTAGTAAGCATCTCGAATACTGGTTCGTGCTGCAATGGTATAGTTTGGCTGAACGTATGAAGTTTGTTGACCATCTCTATATTTCTACACAACCTCAACCACTGAGGTCTTCTGCCTGGTGCTGGAATCTGTTCTGTTTTGATTGAGCGTCCCTTCAAAAAGGTACTTCTCGAAAGGCTAATAATGGTATACCTAATAATGGTATTGGAAGCTAATCGAAGTTCCGCATATTCTCATACAGATGTAATCCAATAAATATTCTAATTGTGGCAATAAAGTGAACGGAGACGAAATAAATAAGTTCCGTTTATAAAAAATGTAAATATGATTTTCGTGTTGAGTATCTTTAATTACATTGAATTTGCTTCTAGGTAAATATTAGTATCTTTTCTAGCAATGAGCTGATCTCCATAGCCTTGTTCCGACATCTGATTATACTTGCCTTGCTTCTTTTCTAGCGAAGACGTGCTTTCTCTCCCCCTGAAATTTCTCCTAGCTACTCACAGTCTAGAGTTTCCCTCAGCTCTTTCTTTTCTACGTGCTACTGTTTATGAGATGCCCTTTTGCTGTTTCCATCGGTCTACTTCTTCTCTTGTCCCTGAGTATCTTCATACCTTTTTCGTGTCGTGTGCATCCACAACATCACTAGAGGTTAAACCTTTATTGTTTTCCTTTTCCACTCTCTGAGATACCTACTAAATTCACACTGATATTCTTTAATTTTTATTTTATTTTATTGTGAACAGAGATTTCTCTGATACTTCCATTTTCTGATTTATTTCTTTTAATTTTTGTAAATTAATAAATGCTCTTGTTAAACACATACTAATGTATTCGAGCCTCGCGTGGGCTATAAGGATTTATTGAGTGGGCAACTCACTATACAATGTTATTTATTAACGCCCAATTTGTGCCACAATGATTAATCAGGATGGATTATAAATAGGTTACTATCGCTTTATCTTGGGGACTCAGAATTTTATTTAAGTAGTTACTCACTATATTAATCCCTATTGGCTAAGCGGCTGGAATTAGATCCACGACTCTAAGAGGTTTATCAACAACTATATTAATACCAACGCCCCAGCTCACATGACAAACCTTAACTCATTAATAAAATTCTTTTTTCTAGACAGGATTTTATTTAGAGAGCCAGACACAATATAAACTCTCAACGAGGGTTTAAATAAAATCTGATCACGGAATTAGTTAGGATGTAAAAAGGAATAATAATAATAATAAAGTCTTCATTTTTTTCAATGTTAGCGCAGTGAAACAGCAGTAGGAGCTTTAATCAGGACTATAAATTAATTATCCATTCCATGGAGCGAGAATTACAAAATGAGTTGGCCTGCGTCCAATGTTGTGCGTTTAGAATTCATAGCCTTGTTTCCTGAAAGCTACAGCATTAGAGGATTGATCCAGAGACAAACATCAATATGGTGGCACACCTTGAACAAACGCAATTTCTTATTCTTGACTATAGATTAACTAGGCCGTTGGACGTGGCTGGAAATACGGACGAGGCCTTCTTCAATTGATGAATAATAAACGATGGAAAGTAGAACAATTAGAAAGGACTGTGAGGAGACAGTAAGCAGAACCGTTCAATATTCCACAAAATTTTAAATGTATTATTAATAGATGCCCCATGGCGGCGCTGTCATCGATCTAACCATCCTCAGCAATGGGGAAATATGCCGCCAAGAGTCGATAAAACAGTAGAAACGGCCGTGAGTTGGACAATCGGTGTAACCTAATCAATTGCACTGGCGACGTTCTTTTACATTTCGGATTATAACTCAATAAGACAATGTGGTTACAATATCTAATCCGAAGGAAAAAAAACTAACTTGCACATATAACAGGGAGGGAGTAGTGGGCTCGTGACAAGTAGTTTAGAAAAAGGGTTAACTGAAAATGGAGGCAATTTCACAGCTGTTGGGGATTGGTTAGGGGCTGCTGCACACCCCTTGGGCAATCTTATCTCTTGCATGAGCACCGATTCGATACGCGAGTGTAACACCTCCGATCTCTCATTCTTAAGCAATTTTAGTTCGATTCGGTTTGCCTCCGATACACTTCCTCACCCCCCAATAGCCCACTTCTTAATGAACAATTTTACACTATTATATAAACCTTAAAAATAAAATAAAATAAATGGGCCATAGGGAAGCTAATGAAAAGTAGGCCACTAGGGTTCACTGCACTAAGGCGAACAAATCAAAAGTTTCTTCTGTTGCAGCTTTTACCCTCGCTTTGGACACCGCGTAATTCTGCCTACGAAGGAATGAATGAAAACCCTTTCCATTGCATACCTCGTTTTTTTCTGAAATGGGAAACCTCTGTTCGACAGAATGATATTATTGGCCACGTTACTTATAACTCAGGTTTCGACGAAAAATTATAATCTATGGATTTTTAAATAACAAGAGGATTATTAAGAGAAATATGCCCATTTTTGGTCGGATTAATGAACGGAATTTAATGATGCCTACACAGTAGTCAGGGGTAGAATTCTTGGAGCAGAGATCAGCGGAAGACACTGCAAGAATTGTTATACCCCCGCAAATTGTCCACTTGTCTACCCAACAGCTAAAATATGGCTGATCACGCGACAACTTCTCACTCCATATAAATTCCTACCACTTGATCAGATAGCCAACATGAGGACAGAAATAGCCTTATCCATTCATAATGAGGGGCTCAAGTTAGCCTCAGTTAAGATATACACTTAGGTCAGGGGTTCGATTCCTGCCATTCATTAGGTGACAAACACGCTAAATAAAAAGCTTAGTACAACCTTGGCTACAATAAGGGTGGTAAATGACGCGTTGATCGCCCGTCTCTGTTATTCATAGTGTATCCCAATGAATAACATTTATTAAAATTCATAATAATACACTATTATTAATACAATTTATTACAACTTATATAAATTCATTTAAGGAAGACAAGAAGTTTATATGTTGATGCATTAAAATACAACTATATATTACTGCATATTAGGATTGTAACATATAATGCAAGCGCCAGATCACGTATATGAGAAATTTCGTCAATGCAATGAGTAAGCTTTTCTCAGTTTATGTAAGGAATTTCCCTGTAGAAAATGATAACTGGTTATTACATAAATATTTAAGGAAATTGCGTATTTCTGCGTACAAGCAAAGAGTTTACACAATCTCCTAGGACAATTTTCCTGGGACCGGGATGAATCTGAAATTATTTAAAACATAACAAGAGCAACTCGAATGCATTACATATAAATTATGTCAGCTGTTTGGAATGTAAAGGACAAGTAAATGAAAAATACCTGGACTATAAGATACTATACTGGGAATGATATTTCTGTCAGGTGAGAAGTAAATTCGAAAATCGAGCTTTCGAAACCGTCTATGGCTAAATCAAAAAAGCAATTTTATAGCCAAGCTTTATAACTGAAAAAAAAAAATAATAAAAGAAGGCACACTTCTGATTATAAAGGAGTTATGAGCAACACTTACGTAAAAAAATATTTATTAACATCCACTTTCTGCAACTAAGACTAATCGGGACGGGTTATCTACAAGTTACCACCCTTTTCTAGCCAGGGTGGCACTCAGGATTTTATTTAATGAATTCCGTCACTAAATAAACTCATTCATTCATTTGTGTAAATACATAAAATATATCTATAGCCAACAACACTGTAATTGACAATTTGAACACAGTTTAGGAGTGTCTTAATCCATTGGTTATTATTAGTATTCATTAACGCCCACTATTTGCTGTAATGGCTAATTGGGGCAGGTTATCTACAGGTTACTATCCTTTTCTAGCCAGGGTGGGACTAAGGATTTTATTTAAAGAGTTGGCACTAAATAAATTCCTTTCTACCCTGGCGGGAATCGAACACTCCACTCTAAGTTCGCTTAATCCATCGGTCTATATGTCCTTGAGAAACTATAAGTCATGGGTGCGATTCCCGTATCAGCAAGGGAATTCATTTAGTGGCGGACTCACTACAACATAAAATTCCTAGTCCAATTGTAGCTAGAATACTGTTGAGAGCTGCAGATAACTTATCCCCATTAAGAATGAAAAGTAATATTGTATTCTGAGGTTGTAGGATTATTCTAGACTAAGTCCTTGATTGACAATTAGTGTGTCCTTCAATAGGTTACCACGGAACTTGAAAGAGTTTGTCTTGGAAAGAGGAGATTTTTGTACGCCGTGAAAAGCCATGCCTGTAGCTCAATGGTAGAGTAATGGACTACATACATATCAAGTATAAATCTTTCAACGGTCCCTGAAGGACAAGGTCTGCCACCAGACTGTGGCCAGCTTGAAGTATTCAGGTCTGTATATACATAGATATACTGACACTATAGACCAAACATAGCTACTTTATTATTCACGCAGCTACTCGATCTCCTCACGATGCTGAGTAGAGACAGCGGGAATGGATAAAAGTCCAACTTCAAAGCCATCTCGGGTTTTGAACAAGAAGCCTTTAGCACAGCATCCCAGTTTTTTAACAGTGGACCCCCCTCCCTCCTTCTATAACGTTAACATATACTAATAACAACTAATGAGATTTTGATGTGATAAAAAGTCTATTGCGTTAAGATGGAGTTCCCACATTCTGAATGTCACACTGGATATCTCAGCTCACCATCTATTCTCTTTTTCTCTAGTAGTAAGAAGCCTATATAAACGGGAATTGAAATGTAAGCTAAGCCTCCAGATGTTTCCAATACTCTAAGCGGAAATCCCATGAATAGGAGACTTACCAAAGGCAAAATCATAAAAATAATTAGCTTAATATTCGAATTTTGGGGAAAAAAAAAAAAAAAAAACTAACTAAAATTGTTGGTCATCAAATATTCAAAATAAAAAGGATTGGCTCTATAACATATTTTGATTTTTTCCATTCCCCTAGTCAGATTTCAGACATTAAGAAACATAATTTTTAGCATCACGTGAAACTCTTAGATATCAAGCTGACAACGATGGGAAATATCCAACAAAAAAGAAACATAATAACATTAAAAAAACGGACCTCATTTTTGTTAT